>JAPDHH010000272.1:600000-801369 GCA_032158285.1 Phytophthora sansomeana | reverse complement strand
AAGCTTTCGTTTTTGGACTTGGTCTCTTTGCCACAGTCTCGGCATTCGCCACGGCCTCCGCCTTCTTTACGGTCTCCGACGCCAATGCTGTCTCTGCCTTCTTGACAGACTCGGACGTCACAGCCGACTCGGCCTTCTTGACGGTGTTGGGATCGGCAAAACCTGCTTATCCCAACCTCCCTTGGGTAAAATCTCAATAATTCACTCTTCTTCGGGTTGGAGCGCTCGAAATGAACAAAACTTCGTCTGCTCCGTTCTCCATCTTTCGTAAGTTGTCACTCCCATCACCAGCATACGGCCGCCCCCGAATTTGTCCGGACTATAATGGGAAAACATGGACGATTATCATAGTGGATTAGAAAACGCTAAGTGCCAAAGCGAAATTCATACGACTGCTCGAGAAGCGAACGATGGTGAAGATTGTGACTGCAATTTGAGTGATGATAGCGACGAGCTCTTCCCCGCCGATCATAACATTTGTGGATGACGATTCGTTCGAACGAGTTTTAGAAGAGTGGTCACGGAGCAGACAGAAACTTGCTAATCTCACTTGTTGAATTTTGATGGAGCCACCGATATCGTTTTGGAGAGCTCGGCGCTAGATCCAGCCGCGTGTCCAACGTCACCGCTCCCTGAAAAGCGTATCTCATCCATGATAGATGTTTTCAAGAATCGTGGCATACTTCAGAACGCCGCTGAGACGCTGGTGCGTGATGCAGTTGCCACCTGTCCACTCACCAGCTTACCCCCCATTGAAGTGATGAAAAAGTGGGTGAAGGACTTGGACACCGACAATGCGCTGGCCCCTGTTGTATCTACTTCTGGTACGGCCCAGGATGTACAAATCATTGAGCTTTTAGATGACTCACTTGGTGAAGTCAACACGGAGTGGCATCCTTCAGCAAGGTTTTCTAGTGATCCTAAGCTACGCAAGAGTTTTGCGACGATTTCAGACACCTCGAAAGCTTTTACATTAAACGAAAGACAGCACTATGCCTTCAAAGCGATCGGGGCAGCAATGCTATCTCGATGGCGGCGAGGGGAGACTCTTCATGAAGACGGACTTCCTCTTGCATCAGTATTGCGTGAAACCCAGCTGCTTATGTTTCTCGGTGGCGAAGGTGGCACGGGTAAGAGTCGCATTGTGGACGCTGTTCAAGCTCTTTGTGAAAGCTAGGAACGCCCGCAATGCCTTGTTAAAACTGCGCTCACAGGTAAGGCGGCTACGCTGATCTGAGGTCGGACACTAGCGGGATTTCTGCTACAAATTAGGAAGAAGAGGGCGACCGATGCACTAGCAAACCTGGATTTGATTATAATTGACGAAGTATCCATGCTGAAGAAATTCCAGCTGATGCAGTTGGATAGACGCTTACGCAACGCAAAGCGAGTACCTGACGTAGCGTTTGGTGGAGTTCACATTGTGTTAATTGGTGATTTCCTACAACTACCTCCTGTTGGAGGAGATCCGATCTACAAGGATCCGTCCACAAAAGCAAGACCTTCGGCCAATGAAATTGCTGGGTTTCATTTGTGGTGTGAGTTTAAGACAATTGTGATTTTGAAGGAGTGCGTTCGTTTTTTTTCGCAAAGACCCAGAGTGGGGCCAAGGTTGCCAACAAGCCCGTCTTGTATCTGGACCCCTGCGTTTGTTGACCTTATCAATTCTCGTGTACTGGCGAGTGAAAGTTCTCTCGATGATGCCGTTGTCGATGGAACGTTCGGTACGTTCGTTACTCCTGACAACTCAACTAGAATTGCGATCAACAATTTATTTATCTCGACTGCAGCTAAACTGCTACCGGATGGCGACTACCCTGTTCGTGTAGTAGCAATTTTTAAGAACAAGCTGTCAGCGCTCCGCCGGTCAGAAGTGAGAATGCTGGATGTCTTTGCCTGATATCAAATACGGTCGGATGGCGCCGTATTTGGATCTCATACTTGGTATGCCAATCCAGGTCACCCAGAACATCCGGGCAGCCAAAATGGTAGCAAATGGCACCCTTGGCCGTTTGGAGGCTATCATCTATCACCCTGATACGACATTTAGATTGGTTTACGACAGTGCAGCTGATATGACAGTCAAAGTACCTAGTGTCGCTCCTCCAGCGGTTATTGTGCGCATTCAGCGCGGGCCGTCCGCGACAGCTATGCTGGGATGTAGTGACACCGACATTTTCCCGCTTTTTTTCGACGCACAGGCTTATGGTGCTTGCAGCATTGCATTGGCGAGTAGCATCAATGGCGTACCCCGATCACTATCAGTCCGCATCCAACAATTCCCTCTTGATTGTGCTGTTTCTTCAACTATTTACAAAGTCCAAGGGGAGACTCTTGACGGCATGGTGGTCACCGAATGGAGGTCTAAGGGTGCCGTGGCCAATAAAAGAGAACAGCCCTACCTTTTGGTGTCGAGAGTCACGTCGAGAGATGCCTTCGCGACACTTACACCACTAACCGCTGATATCATCGAGTGGGCCCATCCGTCTAAAGCTGCATTGGCTGAAGAGGCTCGTCTAGAGCGTCTTAGCTGCCGGACTATCGAAAAATTGAAGAAACCATAATTAATCATCAATAATATGCCCAGAGCCTTACTCTGAAGAAATGAAATACACCCCCAATCGGGGCTCATCATCCTATCTACCACATGCGCGCCATCGCTAATCCACCAGTGCAGTGTCCAAAGTTTGACACGCCAATGTCACACACGACTCTGTCAGTCGGCAGGCCCTCGAGTGCCTTACAGGCCCCGGTTCATGTAGCACTGCCAATTCGTGTGGCACCACCAAAAGGGGTGTGGAGCAAGTAGAGGTCGGTATGCTCAAGTCCGAGCTTGCGGTTGCCGAAACACACTTCCTCGTCATAGTTTCATCGGGTGTGAGGGCGACAAATTTGCTGGTCACGAAGACTTGATCCTGGAGTCCCGCTTTACCGACATTAGACTCGTTGCGGTAGACGGCAATAGACGCTGATTGTGTCGGCGTATCGGTAGCAAAGTTTGAACAGTGAGTACTGCGTCGTACATCACGGACCTGGGTTCGCTCTGGTAAACACGCCCAGCACCACTTCGGGGATGGCGTGCGTTTGCTGTCGACAAATGCGCCTATAGCTAGATGGGGTATTTGCGGTGGCTTATAGAACGTTGTTTGCTGCACGGGGGAGCTCATCATCACTAGCACTGAGAGCGGTGCTTCTGGCCACCAGTCAGGCGTGGATAAGCTGCCCGGCACGGTCGAGGGCAGCTACCAACAAATTGGAGAGTAACCTTTTCTGCTCAACAAGGCATGGAAGACCTCTTCAGGATCGCTGCACTGCACATCTGCTCATTGGGCACCGCCGGAAATCGACCTGCAATACGGACTCGATGAGACCGTCATATCCGATGACGTGAAAAGCACTGCCCCACCGATTCTTGCATACACGCTCCGACGCCGGCGAGGAGCTCAAACTGCTGCAACGTCGAGCTCATTCTGGATGCTGGTCTTTCTGCTCTGTTGTCGCCTGCGTGAATGTGGTGCTCGACGTAACAAACAGTACGTATATTGATTGCAGCTAGTTGATCAACAGGAATGAAAAGTACTTGACACGTAGTGCTGATTAAACTCACCTTTTACTTCTCCATAGTGCGGCCGGGGGCTTCGAGCTTCATGCAGTGAAAGCCGTTCCAGCGATGGCACCTCCATGCTGTAGAATTCAGCGCCAAACGTCGCAGAAGGGATCGTCGTCCTCCTTACTCCTCCATAGCGCGACTGGGAGCTTTGAACTTGAAGCAATGAAAGCGGTTGATGTGCTTGCCCATCGACCGCGCCCCAGTGCTGCAGAACTCACAGTGCCAAACGTAGCAGAAGAGATCATCGTTGGGGACAGTGTCGTCCACCATGTCCAGAACACGAGGGACGTGGCACTGAGCGCGGTCGTAGTTAGGTACGTCCAGGTATGCTTGCAGGCAGAGGTTGTTCGAGCGATAGCCGACAGTCGCATGGATAAAGTCGCCTCGAAAGAGGATGATATCCCCTTTGCTCAGCTCAATCAGCTTCCTGCTGGATCGAAAGGGGATCTGCTGGTTCCATCCAAAACCGTAGATGAACGTCTCGTCCTCAGTGGCCACCATTATGCTCCCCAGCACCGAACACGGGTTCAGCACATCGTCTTCGGACTTGAACTCGCGTCGAGGAGGTTGGTCTGGGCCCCCCGCAACAATTTTGAGGAAACGCCAATCATTGGGGTGCGCAGTAGGGAAACATGTTTTGTAGTGCCGCTTGTACTCGGTCGATAGACTCCGTGCAAGCTCGTCAGGAAGCGCTGCCTGGATGCGGCCTTCTTCAACGTCGCGAACCGTGCTGTACCACACCAAGTCGTTGCTGTAGCGGGCCAGATTCTTCAACTCGTTCACTGTGGCCACGGGGACGGTTTCGCGGAAAACGGTGTAGCCTCTGCTAGCAAACTTTTGGGGCTGTTGCATGCCGTGGTTGTTGGGTAGGAAGGAAATTGGGAAATAAGCAACGAGAGAGTTGTAGAGCATAAGCGTTAAGTACTAAGGCGTTTCTACCTTACAGCGCTAGCAATGGCTCGTAATAAAAACTATGTACTTGTCACTTCGTAAGCATCACTGTCCTATATCTTAACCCTTTCGCGAACACAGGGACTTTGTATACTATACAAATTCAATATATTAGCAAATGGAATGAGGCAAAACGCCGCCTTTGGGGTATATCCATCTCAGCCCGCTGCAGTGGGTACAAAAAGAAAGGAGGCAAAAGGCCTCCAATGAGTGGGTCAAATACAGGTTGTTGATTGGCCAAAACAAAATATTTTCTGTTAGCGACCTCTCCCGAAAGAGCACCACCCGCACGTGACTGGCCGAAGTCACTGATACAACCGACGCGTGATGGGTTAAAAAAAACACGGTGTTTTCAAGCGACCCTTCGGACCAAATTTTGGTCGATGGAGGCGTTTCGCCTCCTTTGAGGGGGTCTAAATGTACCGTAATTTGGAAAAGGCCTCAAAGGAAGCGAAATGCCTCCCTTGTCCGCGAAAGGGTTAAGATATGCACCCAGTCAGCTCCGCTAGGCTTCCGGGGCTGATACGAATCTCATCTCCTTTCGTCGGCGATGTCCTATAGTTTAAGATATGCACTCTGTCAAAGCTTGGCTAGGCTTCCAGCTCTGGTACGACAGCTTGGATACTACCACACTGTCTCCTCATTAAACCTATGGGACTCGCGAAACTGCCGTGATGATGTGCATGCTGCTCACCTCCGCGCGGCTTAGCTCGGAACGATGGTTGGGGCTTATCAAAGGGTTCCACACCGTTCATGCGTCATAGTGTGGATTGTAGTCGCTGGTGATGGCGACGTGCACCTAGTCATATCTGCTAGGGTTCCGGAGCTGTTGAGAATCTCATCTCATCTCATGGACAATGTCCTATAGTTTAAGATATGCACCCTATCCAAGCTCCAGCCAGCTTGGCTAGACTTCCAGCTCTGGTACGACAGCTTGGATACCGTGCGCCACTACAACACTGTCTCGCCATTATATCTATGGGACTTGCGGGCCGAAACTGCCGTGGTGCGTGTGCTGCTCATACCTCGGAAATGATAATTGGGGCTTATCAAAGGGTTCCATACCCTTCAAGCGTTGATGTGCGGCTAGTAGCCGCTGGTGGTAGCGACGTGCAAGCTGGATGAATCCGCCGTCGACCCGAAGCAGGCTAGGGCATGTTAGACAGGGTTCACCAGGAATGCATAGCAGCATACATCAAAAGCTCTGAGCCACTGCACTCGCAGACTGCAATGTAGCAACTGCAGTGTCCTGTCGAGTTTATTAGAAGACTTACGGAGATGAGTCTGTAGCACAACTTCAAAATCGTTCCACCCATGCTTTTCATGCAGCGGGCCATTATTTGGAAGATCAGACACTTGTAGAAGCACGCGCGCTATCCTCACACAGAGTTGCTGGAAACCATTGGGCGGAACCCGTGCATACGACGATGAATCCGAAGCACGACTTCCGGAGGAGCTCGACAGTCATTATCGCTTTCCTACAATGGCGAACAAGCGCGCATCTGCAGCACCTGGCAAGATGTCAAAAGCAACGAGCAAAGTGTCCAAGCGAGGGCGTATCCAGAACTTCAAACCTGCCCTGTCCATTCAGCCCCCCACCGAACCCAACCCCGCAGCGTGCTCGCCAACATCCACGGTGTCATCGCCGCCGCAGCTATCACCGTCTCCGCAGCCTGTCCTGCCCACCCACGCTCCCCGGAAACCGACCAAGGTGCTCACGAGGGGAAGCATCCAGACATGCAAATCGGCACTGTCCGATTAGACGCCCATCAACTCGACCCTCGTAGCCTGCACGCCAATATCTACGACGTCGCCGGACCAACCTATCCTGCCCATCCACGCTCCCAGCAAACCGACCCCATGGTGTGCACGTCAACGACAACAATTTCACCGTACCAGCGGATGATGCAGTTGCTGGCATCGACGACTGAGACGAATGAACCAGCCACAACCGTCATTACTGCGGTGGAAGGTGAGAGCGCTTATGCTACACCAACCTATTGTACTTGCTTACCTACCTCACACTTGTTAGATCTGCAGCAGTTCTTGCGAAGCAACGACCAAAACAGCAAGGTTGCTATTCGTATGAAATTGCTGTGGACATCGGACCACACTTACAACCACTGGTAGTTGGTCCGGCTCCACTTCGTTGATGTGGAAACACCAGAGTCCTTTGATGATATGCTGCGTGTACGTCAATGTGGGGGATCATGATTGTTGCTTTGTTAATGGACTAACCACTTGTGTTGTAGCTGTTTCGAACCAACTACGAAGCCAATCGTCAAGTCGTTGACTCTCTGTTGCTTACAGCCACGATTTGGAACGTGCAGAGCGACTCGGCTGAGCTACCACCCCCGGGGTCGATCGTCTCTATCGAGGACTACAGCAGTCTTCAGCTTTTCCGCGAGACGCAGTGCCAGCTCACGGTCAAGTTGAAACAGCTCCGTTGGGACGGAAGTGACATGTGATTCAGCTCATGCTACCTAGCTGAGGGCGGTGCATATTATGGTAAGCTAACTCTAGCTGTGTGTACTGAGTAGTAAGACCATAGCATAACGAAAATTGAATTTCACTTTGATGGCGCTCATTGTAACTGCTTGTGCACGCGTTGCTTCGCACGTCGACGTAATGTTTCTGAATCAATAGTAGTTTCACTGCTTCAACTGCGGGGCATCTTAAAAGCCCCCACACCTTCGCCTTCAGCGAGATCTCGAACACGTATCATTGCCCGACACTAAGTGCACCCATTTTGATGAATGTACCCATCCATATGCGTTTTTATAGGAACCCCACTATGGCATGATGTGATGGAGAAAGCACCTTACCAGTCTGAAACTGGTGACGCACGAGCGAGCCGGCGAGAAAAGGTACAATAGAACACTGTAGCTCATACAAACTGCGGATGCTCTCGCTTTAACGTATGTTGTGCTAGCAATGACAAAGCGGCAGGGCTCCACCAACTACAGTGAGGGAGAAGCAGCGTGTCTCCGGCAAGTCGTGGGCGACAAGATCCCCACCCAGAGCGCGGAGTGGGAAGCGGTCGCCAGAGCGTACAACTCCGCGAGAGATCCACGGTGGAGAACGCGCGACGCGACGAGTCTGAAGCGAAAGTTCAGGAACATGCGCTCGGCAGCGACTGTCGTGGGGGGGGCTACACCTCGAGATGGCACCCTTGTTTCATCCAGGACAGGTTCAACAGGGGCGCAAGGCAAGGAGATCAGACTGGTTACGGCGCGACGTGCACAGCCGAGTCGACCGCCGCCGAAGGAGTCAGAACGGTGTGCAATTCGAAGAGCCCAAGCTGGCTGTCAACGGTGCAGCAACCTACTCCGATCCTGCGCCATGCTGGCAGTACCAAGGGGGTACACTATTGCTGACGCAGCGCAACATCAACGTACAGGAGCGCACCGCGACCGGGCTTGTTGAGACCAAGAAGCGTCTACGTAGGCAGCTTCGAGCTCATCGACGTGCTGCGCATCAGCACCGCAAAGTGTTGCAAGAGTGTATCAAGTTCATTTCCATTGAAATCGATAGATGTGCAGCAACAACAGGTAACTAATCAAAGATGAACGTGTTGGGTCTGTTGGTTCACGTGAGGCGGTTGCTGAAATTCACAGTCGAAGGATTAGATTAGGTTGCACTGCAAGGTGTAAGCATGCGTTTGGTTGAAGAGGTTGTCTTGTTCTAAAGCAAATGGTACACTTCGTTGAAGTAGCTGTCCTATTTGAAAAAGAATGGTCTCGATGATGCGCCGCAAAAGCCTGCTCACTTTGCTGAGCGAGATGCCAGATCCCCACTTCGCAATTCGACTTGTGCGCGACTGACACCAGCCCGACTGCCTTCCGTACGTCGCTGATACCCAAAAAAATTTTTTGTACGAGTTTTTATCTAACTCAAGTGCTGTGTGATTCAAAGATGTCCGGCAGAGGCAAAGGCGTTCAGGGACTTGGCAGCGGCGGTGCGAAACGCCACCGCAAGGTCATCCGTGACAATATACAGGGTATTACAAGGTCGGCAATCCGCCGTCTTGCACGTCGTGCAGGCATCATCCGCATTTCGGGGCTCGTATACAACGAAACCCGTGCTGTTCTACGAGTCTTTCTCGACAATCTCATTCGTGACGCAGTCACGTACACTGAGCACGGAAATAGGAAGACCGTCACGGGGATGGACGTCGTGTTTGCACTGAAGCGTCAAGGGCGCACACTTTATGGATTTGGAGTCTAGTCAAAGAAGCTCCAATCGACAAACACAAACACAAACCGTATGTGCAAAACGGAGACTAGCTGGTTAGACTTCGTAAAACTAAGCAGTTTGAGGACTCTAGGAAACCAACAGTAGCGTAGGTAGCGCAGTTGGTAGTACCAACACGGGAAACACAGCTATATAATGGCAACACATGAGGTCCGAGAGCTGAAAGCCACACAATATCAGCACTTCATACTACCAACTGGGTAAAAACTTTCCCACTTTTCGGGTCATCTGCTGGCCACCAGGAAGTGGGAAAAGTGGGGAAAAATTATTTTCCCACTTTTCACGAGGTCTGCTCTCCAGCCTACCTGAAAGAGGGTCGGGTGGCCCATTGTAGCGGTGAGCTCGTCCGCAGAAGTTACCGATCGTGATCGGGTTGATTGTCTAGCCAATGGCTCATGTCGCCAGCAGCATGTTCACCGAGAATTGATTGAATTGCGTTCGGAAAGCCCGAGGTTTGCCGTAGCGTCTGTCTGCTGTGGAGGGAGTCCATCGCCAAATTCGCAAGTGCGTCAGCCGTATGGTTGAACGACCTCAAGTGGTGCTGCCAGGAAGCCACCGCACATTTGTCAGCAAGCACCCTGCATTGCGCATAAAGCTTGCGGAGATGATCGGCCTTTGGTGGTCGCCGGTCTCCTTGTTGCTGAATGATCATTTTGCTATCGCCCACCACATGCAATATCCTGATATGATGCCGATGAGCAAACAGCAAGCCCACAAGTAGCCCTCGGTACTCGGCCATATTATTCGTCGTCGTATTGCCTTTGTAGGACATACTCACAATCCAGACCACACTCGCATTGGAGGATCTGGGTGTTGTCCGCATCATCACCACCCCACTGCCCCCAGGTCCAGGATTGCCGCGGGAACCACCATCAAAGAAGAGGACGTGGTTGGCATCCGTTGCCGCCAGTCGCGTGAGTTGTGGCTTTAGTGAACTGGTGAGCGCCCCAACCGCCACGCCGGCAGCGTCAAGAGCGAGTCGTGTTTCCCGGGACGCATAATACGCAGTCTGGATGGTGCGGTACCCTGCACGTAGTCTCGCATCGAGGAGCGCAACAAATTGCCGTTGGGTCACCACTCGGTTAGACGTGAAGTGATCAGTGCGCCATTTAGATGTTATCCGGAGTACGATGCTACCCCGATCCTCAAACAGTCTTCGGCCGCCGAATGGAGGTACAGTGCAATTGCAGCCGCACTGCGCCATAAATCTACCGCCTCGTGTCGTTCCAGCAGTGCTGGATGGGTGTGTTCCACGAAGCACTTAGCATTGTCAGTATGAGATACATCAAGTCCAAGCCTGTTCCATCTCGCGGTAAATACTGTCCAAAGAATCTTAGCAGCGGGGCAGGTCCAGAACATGTGAACTAGACCAGCATTGTGGGCCGAACTGCACTGAGGGTGAAGGCAGCCAAGCAGTCCCTGGGCGAAGTTGTAGCTCGAGTAGCCGCGAGACTTATTGTGATAAACCAGTCGTTCTCCCCATGGATCCATCCCAATCCACCGCCTGATCTGCCACCAGAATATGTTGGTTAGTGTTCGAGCGATCTGTTCGTTTTCCGCGCGCCATTCCAGGTTCCGCTGCGCCAGCATGGTTTTGCCTTTCCCGCGACTGACTGGTGCTGCGGTGGATCTGAAGATCTTTCGCGAGCATGCCCAGCGTCGCTGGCCAACCCAGAGGCACTCAAGGCGGTCGATCATTGGATGCGTGTGGAGCTCTTTGATGACCGTCGTGGAAGCAGTAACGCGTTGAGCAGCCCTTAAAAGCTGAGGACCGGATATGATGTCAATATAGCTGTGGACTGAAGCACCTACCGTGGTGCATAACCTCCAATTGCCGTAGAAAGACTTGCAAAGTCTCGTATAAGATAACAAAATACCAGTGCAATGTCAAGTTTATGCATTTACGCGAGGGATGAACGGCACTTTTAAATGAGGTATAGTGAGGGAAATTGGGTCTATTTCCCTCAATTAGGGAGGCCTGCTCATACATCGAACCCGCGCAATGTCGATCACAGGTTGCATCGAGTCGTCCCTGTCTTTTTGGTGCCACCGCTTCATGTAACCTTGCACCTGCGTCTCTAATGGTGTAGGACCAGTACGTCCTCCTCCTCTACGACCTTTTCCAAGCGCCGACGTGTGCAGAGTCCTACCCACCCCTTTCCAGCGCCCCAAAGCCGCGTCCGAAGCGCGAGACGTGTCGAAATGCCAGTTCAAAAGCATCACTCGGGCTTGCACTTGAACTCAAATATGCTCCCAAACTGGTTGCAGCCTACTTGTTCCACCTTCGGGTTCGCGATCATCTTCAGCACAAACAAACTCAGTTAGTGTGATGGACAAGATTAGTCAGCTGGGCTACAATACTCGTCGCGTTCGTCAACAACACCTCAGGATCAATTCACCTACTGTCCTCTGTTACCACAGCTTCGCACTTCACTCCGGTCCTGCTCTTAGCTAGAGAGCGGTGTTCCAGTGGCAGCAAGTGTCGCTCGTCCTAAACGTAGATCCTAGGCACGAAATATACAGACGATTACCAATTGTTTTCCTTGCGCAGCGCAGCTGATTAGTCCGTCCACCAATATTCCCCTGTCCCGAATCGTCCTCGATTCGCGCTTCTGCTCCTGCTGCTGTCCTCGCCGTATCATGTCGTCCTCGCGCTGTCCTTGCTCTGGCTTCGTTGGCCTCGCCGCATCCTTCGCTATCATTGCTTAATCCTCGCCGCTCTTCATCCCGTTGTTGTCCTCGCTCCGTTTTCGCCACTCCATCCGCTGCCGCTCTACCGCATCTCTCGCTGCCTTCTCCATCACTGCTCATTCGCCTCTCTGTCGCCAGTGCGGTGGTGCTATTCTGCCGTCACCACTACAACTTGGCTTTGGCCGTCGTTGACTCTGCGCCTTGGCCTTGCCGTGTTTTCACTGGTGCCAATGGGTACGTTGTCTGCGTCCGTACGTACGCGCCCTTCGGCCCAAAGTTGCTCATAGTCACGCCGGTTGATCCAGATGCGACTTGGTGCTCGTCCCCCCTCAAGTCCACAACCCATACATTCCATCTAGAACTCCAATATGCACCGGCCCGTACGGGTTCGGTAGCGTCGCCTCCTACACTCCGCGACGACTTCGTTGGGCAACAACCGGTTGAGTCGCGACGAACGCGAGACCAAAGTGTCGGGTCCGCGCCGCCCTCGTCCGGCAAAGACGTAAATCCGCTCCTCGTCCTCTTCGTCGCGCGGGCCTTCTCGGACGTTGTGTACGCGTACATCATCTTGGGCTTCGGCTACGCCTTGACCTACAATGGCTCCTCTTTCGCGTGGCTTCTCAACGGTTCCTCCTTCACCTCGGGCCCGTGCGTCGAGGTTGCCGCTCGCGTCGACTCTGTCAGCTTCTGTACGATTGGATATGATTGCGTGGCTTGCAGAAGCAGCTGTATCGTCTGCTGATACCGTACCTTGTTCGGTTTCGCCGTCGGTGCTATTGCTCGGCTCACTGGCAGCACCTTCGCCTCGCCTTGCTTCGTCGCTGCTTCCGGTGCGCTGGCTACCTCGTCCGCGTCTCGGCTGCTCCTCACTGTGGCGGTGACCGTCGTCTCGGTGTTGCTGCTGCTCACTACGGTCGCTGTGCTGCTGTTGTCCAACTTCACCGCGTTGCCGTTGCTGCTCTTCGTCGCCGTGCCGCGTCGCTGCTGATCTCCGTCACGGCGTCGCTTCTGGTCTCCGTCGTCGAGCGACGGTTGTTGTGCACCGGACTGTGGCTGCTGTTGAGCTGGGTAGGGAGCTCTTTGAGCCTGGGCTCTCGTCCGACTCGCAACGTTGTCTCCACACGTGCGTCCGGCTTCTTGTTCCGTGAAGCGTACACGCTTGCGTCTTGGGGAATGCTTTTCACGCCTGCCGTCGTCTGCTCCACCATGCTGTTGGTTGGCTGCCCGTCGTTTTTCGGGTGCTCTGCTTGGGGCTATCTGCGGAGGTGACTCCCGTGGAGATCTCGCTGGCGCTGCTGCTTCTGGGTGGGTAGCTTGTGGAACGGCTGGTGGTGTTGGTCTGGCTGCTGGTTGCGTTGTGCTGGCTACCTCTCCTTGTCTGCCTGAACTTCCTGCACCTGCCGTTCTTTGTCGCATGACTACTGTTGTGCTATTCGAGGTGCTCTGCCGTGCATCTAATCCTGGCAATTCTCTTCCGTTGTCGTCTGCATCAAGATCCGCCGCCACAATGGCTTCCTTCCGCATCCCATCGGCGATATCTTTAGCCATGTGGTCCAGCAAGTGCGTAGGGTAGTATTATGTCATCAGAAATGAGCAATGCGTTACCAATTCCCCGTCCGACTCGAGCATCCTCACCAGGAAGTTGTCATAGCCAGCCTCCTCAATAGTCTTAGCGGGGCCGCGCCAGCGATGTCCCAGTTTCGTAATTCCCGGGCCCTTCGCCGGCCGATACACCCAAACCAATTGTCCGCGCCGGAAAGCTCTGCCGGCCCGCTCCTTCCGCTGGTTATAGTAAATGGCCTGCCTTGCTTGCTCTTTTTCCAACACCAATGCTGCTAACTCACGCGCCTTCTTCAGATCAGCTACCAGGATGTCATGGTACTCGTTCAACGTGCTGTGAGGTCTCACCAATCGACTCTTGCGCAGTAACTCTGTTGGTGACCGCAGCTTGCGACCCATCATCAATTCATTCGGCTAATACCCGTGTGTGCTGTGCTCGGCAGCGTTGTAGGCATACAAGGCGCTGGGGAGAAATTCGTCCCAGTCGTCCTGCCCCTCTTCGACATACAAACTCACCATGTCTTTCCATGTCCTATGGCATCTCTCCACTAAACCTAACAAATTTGGCCGGTATGGTACTGGAGTCGCCTGCTTCGCCTGCAAGAGCTCCATTAGCTCGGCTGTTGCTTGGATAGTGAATTTCGGTGCTCCATCCAACACAATCTCTCTCATTGGTCCGTAAACCATGATCACTTTATCCATTAGAAATCGGGCAATAGACTTTGCTATGTGCTCTTCTGCTGCTTCTGCTACGGCGAATCGGGTGGTGTATTCCACTGCGGCAATGACGTAGCGCTTCCCGCTGGCTGTGATAGGCAATGGTCCTGCCACATCAACTGCCCAACGATCACCTACACATCCTGTACGCACGCTTCTCAAGGGTGGCACTACCGCTTCAGGCTTGGCTTTGCGTGAGCCACAGTCTTGACAGGCTGACATCCACTGGCGCACAGTTGTACTCATGTGCGATCACCAGTACAATCTTCGCAACCGCTCATTAGTTTGCGGGCCCGCAAGTGCCCTGCCCAGATACTGTCGTGGGCCTCATTAAATGCAAGCGCCCTGTACACAGCGGGCAGCAATATCTGCTTCTCTCCTGGCGCAATTTCCACGTGTACCATTCCATCTGCCTCAACTTGTACTTGTCTGCCGCGATAAATACCCAACCTCTTCAATTTCTGCACCATAGCTGAACGAGCTTGCTAGCGTATGATATCAGCGTCTGTAAATTGAACAACCCAATTCTGCGGTATCCACTCGCCGTACGAACGTTGTACGTCGTAAGTCTGCCGCCATTTGACTAATCTCAGCTTCATTGGCTGATTCTGTTTCTGCTGTTCAGCCTCGAATTATTTTACAAGTATTAAATAAAATACCAAATGGTCCTATTAAATTAGATGATATAAATTTTTCAAATCCAAATAGAATACAAATAAAAAATTCAATGGAATCTTTAATTCATCATTTTAAATATTCAGCACACGCCTGCTGCGTCGCTGCCCTGCTCTCCCTCGTCTGCAATCAACTCCTGCTATCAGCAAACCACGGATACCCTCACTCCAGTTACGACGGACGGACCGCATCCACCCGAGGTGACCAGCGTCACTCGTTGCTCCATTTCCTGTTGCTGAAGGGTCTGGCTGCAGCTGGCTGTTGCATGCGTCCTATGGCTAGTTCCTCTGTATTTCCGCCTTCCAGTGAGTCAGTTTCCTTATCTGCTATTGGTCTTCTTCTCGATAACGCGTCAGCGACATGATTCTCGAGGCGAGGACGATACAAAATATCTAATACATATTTCTGGCGCCCCCTCCCCGACCCTTAATTATGGAGTACCGTGAAAAAAATGTAGGTGTAATCCGGACATATGAATGGCCAAAAATATCGCAAACTGATTTTGTGTACTACTTAGATTATATGACCACACGAAAAAAAACATCAAATTTCAAAACGTGCCGAATGAAACAGGTCCACCACGCAATGCTTTAAGACCAGCTATACATTATCAGGATGGGAAAATCGTACTAAACAACATAGGGAGAAGTCCATGGTTTCCTTGCTTCCCCTGGGTGAAATTAGTACTTTGATTGAAATTACAAGTTTCTCGAAGGCGCTTCACAGCTGCATGAAGTTGAATGTAAAAATATGGAAGAAGTTCGACTAGCTCTACAAATGGGACCCGCGCAGACAGGTGTAGACAAAGCTATAATACGTATGATATCCGTTTCTGCGCGTTACCTATCGGTTCTACATAGATACACTTCTGTGCTACCGCCACGGATCCACTTCGCCCCAACGAATTGTATAAAGTCGCGTCAATAGTGTTAGTTGAACTTGAGTCGGTTTGAAAAAATAATTAATACCTTCGCGAGGCCACTTCTTTTCAGATAATCGTCCGGCTCCACTATGTGGTTGCAGTGTGATTAGTTTGCTGCGAGCTAGCTTCTCCAGAGTAGTAAAGCGCAAGGCGTATATCTGCGCTTAATGAAGAAATCATTTGTTGCAGTTTGGGACCTACAACGAGAAAGTCCCCGATAAAAGTTGAGTCAGTGGTAGTGGTACGGGCCCGGGTTTAGTTGACGAAGAGATTTTTATCTACAAACGAGTTGCACACTTTGCTCTGTGAGGGGCAGTGGAATCCTCTCTGCAAACGGTAAAAACGTGGTGACGTGCACGAAGTTTTTTTCTTTTATTTGAAATATCCACTGCATAACAATGTAGAGGAAGGCGAAGGTCGCAACCGGAAGGTCGCTGATCACAAGCCTGTTGAGCCGGCTAAGTAAAAGGAATGTACTCTAAATGTTCGCGCCATGCATTCTGAGATGCGCAGAATTACAGCAGGGCAATTGAATGTCTACTCATGGATGGCTCGCTGCATATAAATCTTCAGTTTCGGGAATGGGTATGCTTTTTTATGATCCTGGCGGAACGGAAAATTGTTCAATACAAAACGGATTTGGTAACCGTCGGCAATTGTACTCGACGCTTCACGATGGATGGAAGTCAGCAATGTGCTGAGGCACCGAGAGCGCTTGGGCGCGACATCGTCACTGTTCCCTTAGTGATGAGGACCCGCGCCACGATGCCCAAGGTCCCTGTGAACCAGGGCATGAAGCTCCTGGACTTCGATATTGTGGAACGCTGTTTGGTCTTAGGCCTGGAATCGAGGCACGACCTCAGCCTAATCACCCTCCGAACGGGTAATATTCCAATGTAGCTATGGGGAGAGGAATCACCGCCCAATTACCTTTCGACGGCATTTCAACTGCCTCTTGACCGGATGAGGCGTCCACGTGTATCTTTAGCACTCGCTCTTTCCCAGCCTATTTACAGAAGAAATCAAGCCTCAGCGTGGGGATGAATCCCCAACGCCACACCGGTTCCAGTATAAGGCGATGGGGAGGACACTTAGATATCTACTAAAGAAATACTCGCAATTTAGAGGTATAGGGGTACAATCGGACAAGATCAAGAAATGGCTTAGGTAATGCATGTGTTTGCGGACTACCGTCCCCTCACCATTTCAGCATCAAATGTCGGACTCCAGTCATGCTTAGCCGCCCAATCAACACAAAGCGGAGGGGTATCCAACGGAACACGACTAACGATTATTTATCTCCGAAAACACTACATGGAGGCTGTGGTAATGGGAGGGTGTTTTGCGGGGAAGAGGGTTCTCATTCCCCGAATCACATTGATCAGCAGGAATTCTGGCTTCCCATTCAAACTGAGGAGGAAGCAGTTCCCTGTGCAAGTGTCTTTCGCCATGACGATCAACAAGTCCCAAGGGCAGTCTATCCAGAAACTCGGGCTGTATCTACCTGAGACAGTTTTTTCCCACGGGCAATTCTACGTTGCGGTATCACGGGTAACTGCACGGAAAAGCATTTCGATTTTGGTTGATAACCCAGTTATCACAGATGACGGAGTATTCACGAAAAACACCGTGTACAGGGCGATTGTAGTGTAGCTCTAAATGTTTGGTAAAATATATACTTTTCCTTTTAGGCGAAGTAAATCTCCTACCGCCCCATGATCGAAGCGAGTGGGGCGGCCGCTCTTTTTTTAATTTTAATTCTGATGCACCCTACCCCGCACGTAGTGCGGGGTAGGGTGCTAAAACCGACGCGCGATAGCGGACACCAACAAGCTTGGCTAAACATTGGGCGAAGAGTCCCGCTTGCGGGCTCCGCTCGGCTTGTCAAAGTCATACTCCTGTAGTGTCAACGCCCAGCGATGTAGTCGTCCTGCCGGCTCCTCGTGGTCATCAACCACTTCAACGCCACATGGTCTGTCACGATCGTGAATATTTTGCCGTACAAGTGGGGTGTGAATAGCCGCACTGCCCAAACAATAGCTAAGTATTCTAGCTCCGAAATAGTGTACTTGGCCACAGTGGTGCTGTTGACCTTAGACGCGTAGGCAACCGACTGGTCTCCCTTACCCTGATTTTGTGATAGAACAGCTCCTAATCCTGCTCGAGATGCGTCAGCCGTCAGCTTGAAAGGCAAGGTGTAGTCGGGGTACACCAACACCGGTTTCTTGCTTAACCACGCCTTAGCCCACACAAACGCTTTAAGAGCTTCTACTGTTCTAGAGCGCACACTACTAGACAACAGCGTCTTTTTGCGAGGGGAAAAGGCTGGATTTATTCGCGGAGTTAGCTCTGCTCTCTGCTCTGCAAAATACGGAATGATCTTGTTTATACGATTGTCGGGGCACAGCCTTCCTCGGACTTGTCCGTTGGCCGACTGTTAGTTTGTCACACGCAGGTGGCTGGTGAGAGAAGTCGTTTTGGATCTTGATTCTCATACGCTTCCTCCTGCTCTGCCTGCCATTGCCACACTGCACCTTTCCTTAGCAACTTAGTCAATATCGACATCTTGGCGCCAAACGCTGGTACAAATCTGCGGTAGTACCCTGCCAACGCCACAAATCTCCGCACGTACGCCTCATCCGTCGGTTTTGGAAAGTCCACAATAGCTTTAACTAGTCGATCCGTAGGCTGAATTCCGTCTGGTGTCAAATCGTGACCCAGATACTCCATCTGCGTTGTGGCAAAGTAGCACTTGGCTGCCTTCAAGCTCAACCCTGCTGCTGCTAGCCGTTCGATCACTACTGCTAATTCCACTACATGCTGCGCCATGGTGCCCTTTGTGAAGATCACCACGTCATCCAAATAAACTAAACAGTACACCCAGGTGAGCCCTCTCAATACGCAATCCATGAGCCTCTGGAACGTGCTGGGAGCATTGCATAAGCCGAATGGCATTCGTTTGAATTGAAACAGCCCTCTGCGTGTCGTGAACGCTGTCTTCACCTTGTCTTCCTGCGCCACTCCTAATTGCCAATAGCCTGCATGTAAGTCCAGACTAGTCTCCTACAGCCATGCAAAGCCTCGAGAGTCTCGTCCACGCGTGGCGAAAGATAAACGTCCTTCACAGTGACTGCACTCAAAGACTTGTAGTCGATACAAAATCTCACCGACCCGTATTTCTTCTTCACAATCACCACCGGAAAACCCCAAGCTCCTTCGCCGGACTCGATCACATCCTGCTCCAGCATCTCGCCCACTTCTTTGTCAATCAGTGCGTTTTCCGAAACAGCATGTCTCCTACGTCCCAGCATGATCGGGGCTGAGTTTTCTGTGTTGATGTGGTTCTCCACGCCAACCTTAGCTAAAGGCGGACATCTAGCCTTCTTGTTCACTATGCACGCAAACTGCCGCAATAGAGCAGTCACCAAGTCCTTGGCCCTTGTCTGCTTCCTCCATTTCACCGATCTTCAGCTTATCCTCCCCAACCAGAGGTTCCGCCTCCTCCTTCCTCAGCGAAGTCACCCACTGCTTTACACGCTCTCGCTCCAGTTCTCCGTTCAACGACAGGATTTGCATTTGATTATCACTCGGGATCCAGGTTCTTAATGCTTCGCGTGCGGGGGTCTCTTTTGCCCTCCACATTCAGCACCGCAATACGAACTCGACCATCTCGCGCAGTATCCACCGTCGGCACTAGCATCAAATGTCTGTTTGCTCTTGGCTTCGGCACGAACACGCCCGTAGTCCCGTCTTCCGCATCCACTGTAACGCTAACAATGCTACGCGTGTTGTTAGCCAGCTTCTCAGTCTTCGCGAGCCGCACAACCGCCTTCCTTTTCTCCTCTGGTGTCTACTTCCACGTGGAAACTCCATGGCACGTGAACGGCAGGATCATCTTCTGGCCATCATCTGCGTAGTACTTGAGCTCTCGGACGCCGAAGTCCATCTTCACTTGGTTAGCCACCATCCAGTCCTCCCCGACGAGCAATCCATCACCTTGGCCCTCCACCAATAGTGCGGCTATGGTGATCCGCTGCTGGTACTACGTAGTGCCGGTAAATCTTCACACTCCTAACACCTTGCTCCTTCCACGGCCAAAGCCTACAATAATATCGATCGGGGCGTGTCTGCTCACGCAGCGGCCGTACTTGCGCAGGTCTTCTCCAGCCACGCTGTATTGTGTACAGCTGTCCAGTCTTATCTCCTGCACATGCGTATTTGTCAATGCAAGCAATGCAGTAGGTAGACACCTTGGGCTATCGGCTCCTGCAACGCGCAGTTAAGCTGCTCTCCGCGTCCGCCCTTCACCATCAACCAATAGCTCCACATCGCCGTATTTTTTCCGCTCAACTCATACTTGTAAGCGTGCTTCGTTTTGTGGTTCGTGTTCGGCTTGACTGCTCCACCTCCGTACTGTCCGCTGTGTCTGCTCCGCTCGTGGCTGTCGTCTCACCCGTCGTGCGTATCGGTACGCTTTTGCTTCCTTTAGCGCAAGCTTGCGCGCGGCACGCATTTCCGCTAGCGTGCCTGCCTCTCAGCTATTGCGGACATATTTCTCTGTATCGGTCAACAGATGCCCTCTATTCAGCATCTGTCAGCTCCTGCTTTTGGTGGGAGGCCTTCTTATCCGCCTTCCACTCGGTTGCTTCGGGTTGCGCCTGGTTCTTTTCGTGCACCTGTGCGTCTCGTGCCGGCACGCGCTTCACTGCAGCCACTGCCACCTTTAGTCTTCGCACTCGATCCCCGTGGCCGCTCGAGACCCGTTGCTTCCGGTAAAACATTCAATGCTTGCCTCACTATCACACGCAGCACCTTCGCTCTGGCTTCACGCCGCTCTCGCAATTCGCTTGCTAAAATGCCACGTGCCACCGCCAAATCTGCTTCTGCTCGCCGCAGCCTTCTGCGCGCCGCTACCGTCCTCCTTGTCTTGCGCAGCAGCTGTGTTCTGGGCTGTCGTTTCACCACGCCACTGCCATTTTCGACCAGATGCTGCTGCCGGCTCAGCTGTTGCCACACTGCGTACATCTGACAGTTGCACGCTTTCGCCCTCACCTGCTGCTGCATTACCATGTCCTGACTTGTTCTCGGCTGCCTCGGCGTCTGCTGAGCTTCCTTCGGCCTCGTTCAACGTCTGCTCCGGCACCGCCTCTCCTTCACCAGCGCTCTTCCCCTTGGTTAGCGCACTGCCGCCCTCCGCAACAGGGCTCTTCCCCTGGGTTCCAGCACCTGCTCCTCCTGTCGACACTTGTGCTGGCTTCTGACCATGCAACTGCGCGTCGACCACCTTCTTCTCTCTGGGGCATGCTGTTTCTGCTGGCAATAGAGCCCCCGCCTCTACTGCCGCCGCTTGTTTTCCGCCGGCCGCTCTGCTGGCGTTGCAGCTGCTGCTCCGTCGTCCCTCGGGTTGCTGACTGCTGTTGGTGCCATCTGCTGGGGCGCTGCCTCCTCTGGACAATCTGCGAGGCGCTGCCTGCACTCTCGGTACCAGTGCCCCACCTGGTACAGTAGCTGCAACGGCTCTCGGCCTTCCGCTGAGCAATCGTCTTGTACTCGTCTGGCCCGTAGTGGTCCACGTTGCCGCCGCTACCGCGTCCTTCCCCGAAGCCACGTTCTCCACTGGGGTTGTAGTTGCCGCCGCCTCCTCGATTTTACCATCCTGCTCTTGGCTTGGGCTCGTACTGCTGTTGGTTGTCGCTACCGACGGGTTCGCTCTCTGCTTTGACTTCCAGCGCGCGGCCTGCCCTTGGTTTGCTGTAAGCGGGTTTGAGCTCAGTGCATCTTCCCACTATATCCATGAGACAAGCAGCATGGCTTGCAATGCAGCCAATAACCCCGGGTCCTTCTTCACCGTGTTGGCCAATCCACTGACTACCTTCCCACCCATGGCATAGCTCGGCGCCTCCTCTTCTCCGAAGCCCAGTTCAAGTTTCCTCCAGTACAGCGGCTCCGTCGTTTCCGTGGCGCTGCGCTTCCTCGCGAGCTTCTCGCCCTCGTCGGCGCCCGGTTCCCAGTAGCGCCGCTTTGCTACACGCCAGTCCGTCACCTTGCACCCCTCGCCGTACTCACCGCACTTGTCTTCGGCTAACTGGACCGCCTAATCCAGTGTCTGAGGTTCGTACGCTCTCAGTTGCGTTGCCGTGTTCTCGTTATTGATGCCGTTGATGAATGCTTCTATGTATGTCTCTGCAGACACGCGCCTACGAAAGCCAATCTTCGTCAACTGCGTCGCGTACTCGCTCAGCTTCTGGGCGGGCCGCTGCACGCGGGCTGCGAAGTTTTGCTGGATCGTGAACATGTTGTCCCTGCTGCCGTACTTCTTGCGCATCTTTCTGACGAGGTAGGCCAAGTTCCTGTCCGCTGGTGTCATGGTCTCAGCCAAGGTGATTAACCACGTGCTTGTTTGCCCCTTTCAGGTGCGTCGTAGCTCCGAAGTACAGTCCACGTGTCCCCGCCGAGTCCTCCTTGCCGCTCCACTTCCTGGGGTATCGTTGCCAGCCAAGCTTCAACGTTTTCGCTAGACTTACCATAAAAGTCATTAATGTTCAGCTTCTTCATCTCGTACCGCTGTCGGTTCTCCATTGCAGGCGATGGGTGCCTGAATGACTATTGGTTGCTGTATTGGTGCTGCTGCCGCTACGGGTGAGGGTGGATGCCGCTGCATGTGGCGCATCATCGATCGCTGCTGGCTTGGTGATAGGGCGTCCCACCAGCTCATCGACTCAAGGTCGTCATCATCCAGATTCGTTGTCGAAGGTCCAGCCACTCGCTGCTCGTTCCTGCTGGGCCGTTATCCGCTGCGTCGGTCTCTGCTGCTATTTCCGCTATCCCCTCCGTTGTTGTCACCACTGCCACCATTGCCGCTGTCGCCATCGTTGTCATTGCCGTGGTTGCTGCCGTCACCTCCGCCACCGCCATCGCCGTCGTCACCGCATTCACCACCGCCGTGCCCACTGCTTCCTCCGTTTCCCGCACCTCGTGGCCGGTGGTTGTTGTTGTTTTCGTCGGACTTCTTGTCGCTGCTGTCGCCGGGGTATCGTGACTCTGCTGCTGACAGACACGGTGTCATCGTCTTGATTGTTGGCGCCAGTGTTCAAGCATAGAAGCGTTCTTGGTTGTCTTGTACGCTTTGGAGCCGTTGGGCGCGGTGATTGCTGCGTGGATCTCGCATCGAGAGTCATCTTCTGCTCAGAGCTGCTTGTTCAATTCACGTGTGCTTCCGTCTGTGCTGTGCTGGTTGCTGCTCTGTTTTCACTCGTCTTCGCCTCTCTCCGCTCGCTGTGCCTCTCCCTTTTCCTTTCTGCCTTTTCACTCGCTCTCGCCTTCCCTTCCTCTCTCTTTCTCTGCTTCTGTTGTGGCCCGGGTTCGTGCCTCAGGGCCAAGCTTCACTAGAAGGCCCCTGTATGACCACCAAGTCAACTGGGCTACAATACTCGTCGCGTTCGTCAACAACACCTCAGGATCAATTCACCTACTGTCCTCTGTTACCACAGCTTCACACTTCACTCCGGTCCTGCTCTTAGCTAGAGAACGGTGTTCCAGTGGCAGCAAGTGTCGCTCGTCCTAAACGTAGATCCTAGGCACGAAATATACAGACGATTGCCAATTGTTTTCCTTGCGCAGCGCAGCTGATTAGTCCGTCCACAAATCTACGTCCTGGACCAGCGAGTGGGGTTCCGGAGGCTCGAGGTAACGTGAGGACTAGTAACTTTAGACAATCTGCTAGTTCGATCATTTGGCGTGCTGTAAGTGTTCGCTGTTCTTGCCGTGCACACAGACCGTGTGGCGGTTTAAAGGCTGCGTCCTGAGTCTTCCTGCTCACCACGCCGCAAATCTAGTTCTGTCTGTTTACATATACATGCACCTTGCACTATCCGCCCCTTCGTACTGCCTTCCATTCAGCAACTGCAATCCTCCGTGCCACAAGATCGCTAACAGCGTGGCCTGCTCAAGCGATCCAGATTTTCGGCCGAGTTGCTCCATCGGAGGCTGCTCATCACTGCAAGCGCTGGCGCTGTCCTGATGGTGGCGGTTTCGCCGCTCGCCACTTGGTTCCTCCTGAGTGCACTTGTCGGGGTGGGGGCACAGAAGTATTTCATACTTATTACTTATTGTTGGTGTTATGCAGTGGTGTATTTTACAGCTAGCGGACTTGGTGAAGACTTGAGCACCAAGGAGTAGCAAGACGCCACAGAAGAAGGAGAAGTAAGGAGAAGACTTGTTTGCCCACACAGCGCAAATTGGGGATTGCGGGAGTCATGAGAGACCACGAGCTTCTTAGTTCTACAGCATACTGAAACCTAGTTAAAGACTTAACGGGCGGATGCATACAATGAATGCATCAAGCTGCTGGTTTCTGAGACGTGTACAAATACACCAAGTCTCACCCCCCCCCCCCCCCCCCCGAAACCTGCAGCTTCAGAATTGCGATCTGCACATTCTGCATCTTGATTTGCATGTCCAGTGCTCAGACATGTCACTCCTAGTGACCGACGGTGCTGACGAAATTTGTTCTTGCCGAGTGGTTTCGTCAATGCATCGGCAGGCATGTGTTTCAGACGCCAGATGCTTGATTGATACAAACCCACGAGATACATAGTCGATCACTTTGTAGATATCCAAATCAAGGCTCTTTTTCTTGTGGTGGCCACTCGAGTGAGTCATAACTTGAATCACGGCTGCATTATCAGACAGAATCAACGAAGGTACATGGAGCTCCGTAATCAAGTTCTGTAGCCACCGCACAGTGTCTGCACATGTGCTTGCTGCAGTCAGCTCTGCACTGCAGGTATCACGCACAGTGTTCAGCTGCATTTTGATTTGATAAGCCACAACACAGCCATTCATTTTGACCACGTAGCCGGACACAGATCGGCTATTGTCAGGGTCGTTGCCGAGGTCAGCGTCAGCGTCGGTAAAACCGACTATGGTTATCTTGGAGGTCATCTCTTTCCGGAACACAAGCACATAGGATGCTGTTCCTTTAAGATAACCCATGACTCGTTTAGCCATCTCGAAGTGCTCAATTGTGCAACAACTCATAAACTTCGCAAGGAGCATTACCGCATTTGCGATGTCAGGTCTCGTACATCGTCCTAGGTAGTTCAGCGAGCCTATAATTTGGCGATAAGGTAGGTCGGCGCGGTTCACCATCGAGTCGTATGGTTTTCGTGGGCACGCCGGCTTCGCTTTCATATCCATGGGAGTCCGGGCAACACGGACGTCTTCCAAGTCAAATCTTTTGAGCAAGTGACTAATATATACCTCCTGCGAGAACGTGACCGTATCTGTCTGTACATCAAAATTCATCGCGATCTGGTTGCTCACAATACCGGGGTCCTTTAGCTTGAACTTCGCACTGAGATCCTCAATTAGCCACTTCGCGTGCTCAGGTTTAGCGAGAAAGATGGGTACATCATTGATCCACTTGACGTAGATTCCATCAGCAACTACACTTACTTTGAAACCCAGCTCAAGCAAGAAGGCTTTCAGCGTGGTGTTCCAAATCAACGGTGACTACTTTAACCCATACAGAGACTTCTGTAGCTAGCCGACACGGCCTGAACCATCATTAAATGGTTCGGGCTGCTCCATGTAAACTTCTATGTCCATAAAGCCATTCAGGAATGCAGTGGTGAAGTCGGTATGATAGCAGTTCAAGTCATAGAGAAAAGCGAGAACAAATACCACACGAATCGCTTCCATCGATTCAACTGGAGCGTACACCTCCCAGTAATCCAGACCAAAAGCTTGCTCGAATCCACGAACCGTTAAGCGAGATTTTTATCGCTCAATCTCCCCTTTCTCGTTTCGTTTGATCACAAACACCCAACGACTTGTCTGAACTTTCTTGTTTGAATGGCGATTAACAAGAATCCAAGTCTCATTTGCCTTGATAGACTCGAACTATGCCTGCATGGCTTCCATCCATTTGTCACAATCAGGTCTCGCCAAAGCAGCTTTGACCGACTTCGGTAGTTCATCCGTCGTTGCTACGAAGTAGTTCTCAACTGCATAACCGTGAAGACGCACGTTTGGCCGTCTTAGCCGAGTGAAGAGTCGTACTGGTTGTGAGTTTCCACCAGCTCCCCCGCTTTTGTGGTTACGCTTTCCTCTGTATTCGACTAGGCACAGTTTTCTCTTACGTTGGGGTTTGTACTCCGTTAATCCAGGCTTTCGCTTTGAGTATGGAGGTTTGGTTTTATCATCAGAGGATCCATTGTCAGACTTTGTCTCTTCGTCCGCAGGTGCATTTCCGACGACGCGAGTTGCGGGATCAGTTTGCTCTAGTTCAGATACAGTATCCGTAGATGTTGTCTCCTCTGTTTGATAGCGTTTAGCCGTTGTGCGAACGATATCATCACTCGCTTCTTCATCCGGATCACTAGTCCGATGCCTTTTTCCACCCACCGCATCGTTTCCAACCGGGCCCGCGGCTTCACCGCCTGGCCGGGCAGCTCGTTGGCTGCTACAGGAACCCGAATACGTGTGTATCGGCAATTTCACGTAAGGAATTGGAGTGGGAAGAGTAACACTGCGATGCCCTCCGTGTGCTTTTAGCAGTAACTGACCAACATAGTCACCGTCTACACCCCACAGTTCACGAAACTTGACGTTCCGAGACTCCACAATCGCACCTGTCACTAAGTCCATGACACGAAATCCAGTTGTGCTCGTCGGATACCCTAGGAATAGCGCCTCACGTACAGTTAGCTCTCTCTTGCTTTTGCGTTTCTGCTTTGGAATGAAGTATGTTGTTGCACAGCCCCACACGCTCAGTAAAGAGACGTCCGGCGTCTTCCCTTCCAGCAGCTCGTATGGCGTGCGACCTTGGATCGCCTTTGAAGGTGATCGATTGATAGCGGACAATGCGAATTTAAACGCCTCACCCCAAAGGCTCGACGGTAGGCCAGTTGTCGTAAGCATTGATCGAACACTGCGAAGCACTACGCCATTCGTCTTTTCGACGAGCGCGTTTTCTTCAGGAGTGTACGTATTTGTGTTTGCTGGATGATTTCTTCTTCTCGAAGCATGGCCACCACCTCTTCGTTTAAAACCTCAGAACCCTGATCTGAACCAAGAAATCTTACCAAGAAACTCCGTTGACGAAGTTGACGAAACAAAGTTTTCAGGTTGGCGCAACACTGAAACTTGTGCTGAAGCAGGAACCCCATACGTAACGCGAGCACTCGTCTTGAACGAGCTGGAACAGCACCCAGCCACCCACTGATTTCTCGCCGTAATAGCAGGTGTCGGACATGTGTTTTTCACAGCATGCCAGTGACCTGTCCGGATGCAGGTTTTTGTACGACATCCGACGCGACTTCGTTAATGTGCAAGTGAGGCAGTCAGCGACTGGTCCACGTCGATGCATCGGAGAAAGCGAAATACCAGTCACGTCACCATCACGAACCAGTTTCTGAATTGCAGGAGTATTTACATGAGCAAACCGGAGCTGCCATCTCATAAGTGGGTCTACCTGGGATCCACGTGAGCAATTACTGCATGTGGAGACAGTAATGTCTGTGATCTGTAGTAGCCGCTGCTGGAGCAAAACACTAGATTGACATTTCCCTTCCACAGGAGCCATCGCCATGGCGCATCGACAGGATATTGGTGTTGACTACGCCATCCAGCTTCCTCCATCATCTTCAGACTTAGTAAATTCACCCGGCATCCAGGCACATTTCGAGCTCCAGTTAGAGAAATCGGAACAGGACCGCGGGGTTTCCCCTTTTGGTCTTCCACATTCATGAACATTACCGGCAAGTCTGCGACAAGATGCTCCATCGTGATCTCGCCCGTCCACGACTCATGAGGCACGTCTTTCTCCGCGTGGTGCGGCAACTTCAGCATAAGCTCATGATTTCCGCATGCGTGTGTCTTCGCCCCAGAGTCAAGAATCCACTCGAGGTTTTGTGCGGACGCCGGATACACAGCCCCAGCGAGCGTAGCAACATCACCCTGAACTGGGCTAATCATTCGAATAGGAGACGCAGGTTTGTATCCCCCCTTGCTAGAGTCATTTCGCTTGCCGCCACCGCCACTTCCCGTCGTTTACACCTTTCTGAAAAACTAATTTCGCCTCATCAGCATTACCGTGCTTCAGGTCGAATTGCCGTTTGCGGCACTCCCGCTGGTAGTGTCCAGCAATACCGCAGTAGGGACAGTTGCCTTTTTCTCCTTTTCTTGGAGTTCGGCTTGCCGTTGTTAGGAGCACTGCCACCATTATTTGACTTGCCGTTATTAGGAGCACTGTCACTCTTGCTGTCGCTCGACGTTTCAAATTTCTTCTGATCACTATAGAGGACCTTTGACGCAACTCCTTCAGTTTGGTCACGGCGAGTTCGTCTAATTCCGTCTCGGCCTTCAGCGTGTTTATGACTTGGGCCAGTGTCGGGCGACCGCCAGGGGTTATCACACCTGAGAATTGCCGCACTACTTCGCGATGCGCCTGTACAACCCCCATCAAAATCGCATCAACAGTTAAGTCGTCGTCAACAACACGGCCCAGGTTACCTAGTTCTCTGCGAGTATCGTGTATCTCTTGGAGCCAGGAGTCCATGGTTTGTTCGCGAGTGTATGTTGCATGGAAGAACTTCTTGAGCATCCATACGTAGTTTGAAAACTCTCTTTTTGTATAATGAGCTTCCAAATCCAGCCACATTTGCCTCCCAGTAGGCAAGTCACACAACCGCTCAGCATCATATGTCTTTACTCCCCGAGGAATCGTATCTCGTACACATACATCGGTCGCATCAAATTGCTGCTGCTGTAATCCAGGCATCGCTGGCCTAACCAATTTACCATCTAGCATGCCCCAGGCATTGAATCGTTGAAGGAATGCCATTAGCTGAGCCCGGTACGCTTCCTTCCATCTTTGGTGCCATCAGCTGAGCCCGGTACAGGTTGAAGCTTCCTTCCATCTTTGGTGCCGTCTTATTTACCTCCGTAGATGGTGGAACAGAAACAATTTGGGACGTGACGTGAGGGTGAACGAGAAAAGGGGAACCCCGTTGCTCCTGAAGTACGCTGGTCATAACTGGTAGGCCATGTTGGCAGTCCCATCGTAGCCATAGAGATTGGTGTTTGTGCACTGATAGCCACAGGAGCACTGGTGGAAGGAGGAACTCCCCCAAACGTGAAGCCCCCGGTTGGCGTTGGCATGGTTGCAGACATTTTTCCAGGACCCGCAATCCCACCAACACCTCCACTTGGGCCCCATGCGCGGGCCTGTGTCTGAGTCGATGGCTGCGCTGCTGCTGAAGACGCCGTCTGCATAGTAAACTCGCCATACTCGGAAACATAAGTTCGCTTGGCTTGTTTTATATCTGACGTAGCCACGTCAGATTTGGGCTCATAACCTTACGGCTAGCGGACTTGGTGAAGACTTGAGCACCAAGGAGTAGCAAGACGCCACAGAAGAAGGAGAAGTAAGGAGAAGACTTGTTTGCCCACACAGCGCAAATTGGGGATTGCGGGAGTCGTGAGAGACCACGAGCTCCTTAGCGCTACAGCATACTGAAACCTAGTTAAAGACTTAACGGGCGGATGCATACAATGAATGCATCAAGCTGCTGCTTTCTGAGACGTGTACAAATACACCTGGTCCCAAAGTATTTACCTCTGCGTCGGATGATGCTGTCGACGATGCTACCAACTTGCCAGCATGACTTGTCAGTGTCAAGGACCCCCCCCCCCCCCCGAACAAGTCTACGAAGTTGACGAGGTTATTCTCCTTCATGTCGATCTCCAGCGCCTTGTTCGTCTCCCGCGCAGCTTCCATCGTCTTGGGGTTGACCTCGGGTGGTGTCTCCTCCTCCAACATAATCTCCTTGGACGCTGAATCGCCGCCGTACAGCATGTCGCGCCACTTCCAGTGGATTCGCCCAAATCACTCGGCGAACGTGAGCTCCAACAACGTGGAGCCTCCAGTATCGATTGCTAAGAAAACACTCGCAGCCAACTTTGGTCAATCACACCTTGTCTACTTATAGAACTGCAAGTAGAAACATGAGTGGTGAAGAGCTATTTTTGAGTTGTGGAGGCCGATTTTGGTTTGGGTGCCCCAGACTGTTTTTATCGGTGGTCAAAGCCATTTTGAAAGTGTTGCGGACCGGCACTCTTTTTGATATTTGATGTTTTGAGTTACTGTCCACGTATTAGAATATATCCATGTATTAATAATAATACTAGTTAATCAACTTTCTTCTTCTTCTCCTCCATGTATTACTATGTATTATTATTTTTAAAAGAAATGTAAAAATATTAACAAAATGTGAATACAACACGAAAAAGAGTTGCGATGTGCTTGCTGCTGATGACGCAACTCGTGTTCATGTAGCGTTTCCACCTTCAGAGTCAGAGGGGTGTTCCTAATTGTACTGTACATGCATTTTTATATACTTTATATTGCAAAGTCGGATCGTTAAGACATAAACTCATGGTCTGTCATGAGAATGTATCCGGAGTAAGTCGATTGATTTTGAAAACAAAGGGGGGGGTAGGAAACGTGTGGGTTTGTTTTCCATCGGTGGGCGCCATGAGACAGCAGTCGTATTGTTGTTCATGAGTTCCATGTAGACATAGATGAAACTCCCTTGCCCAAGAAGTACTGTACCGTCGGTGACTTCGCAGCGTCGACAATTCGTCAAAAAATGGCGAAGACGTGATGGCGAGAGCAAGGTAGAGGAGGGAACTAGCCAACGCGGCGAGCAAACAAGTGGTTCCGACTGGTCGAACGCGTTTTCTAGTAGCGGTGCTTTTTGATGCGAGTGTGCTGTAGTAAAGTGCTACGACGTCTTCCTTAAAAGCCGAGAATGAGCTTGTATGTTGGTGTCGACACGGCAGAGTGCCATAATAAATATTGGCGTTGTTTTCTGTATTGTTTCGTATTTCCATCGTGCCGTTGGGGTTCAAATGAGGTAGTCGGAGTCCTTCCATTATCATCTGAATGTGAAGCTGTTTGCCATAGCAGTTCCTTTTCTTTAAACTACAGGCAGCAATATGGGATATGTTTTTGCTTTCTGTGCTGTTGGTTCTAAAACCACTTTGACTCAATCCCAAGTTGTTTTAATATCATAACAACGCGTGCTGGTGCCAACTTCCGCATGCGTATAAACTGGAGTGCTACTTATTATTGAGTAACTTGTACTGAATCCAGAGTAAGGCCCCAAAACTCCTGACTTCAGAGTAAAATGTTAGTAACATACTGACTACTGAGTACTTTTTGAGCTCAAGGTGCAGCGTTTTTGCATTTTACTGACTTTCTGAGTAATTTCACCTGATCATCTAGTCCTTCATGAGTTTGTAACAAGGCACTTATCAGCTGCTTGCCGCCGAAGCGCACGGCTCAAGTGCTGATCCTGCTTTGAACCCCTCAGGTCCTCTTTGGTTTGACAGATTGACTTAATCTACACGTATGGGCTCGGTAAACCGCGCCGGAACCGTCTGCTGTTTAGACGTTCCTACTTAGATTACTCTTCTTGACCTGTACAACAGCGACTTCTGCAATTCCTGTCTACTCGACCGCGTTCTCGTAGGTGCTCACGAATACGTACTCTTACTGACACTCCTTCCGTACTTGTACGTGTGCACAAACGCGTAGTCGCACTCATTCTCTTTGCACTTCGCAATCTCACTCCACGTGGATGCCCGTTCGACTTTCTCAACACCGTACACGCCCAACGAAGCCACAAGAGCGTACGCTTCGGGCGCCTGCCCTATTCGTGCAGCATCACAGTAGACTTGGAGTCCTCAGTGGTCTCCTCGCCGGTATCTCACGCCCTTTAGCACCCTCGCCTGCTCCGTGCTCTTGCTCTCGTCCAGGTGGTTGTCACGGCACTTCACGCCGCAGTTGTTGCTCGTCGCGACTTTGCCCTGGTAGTCCGAAGTGCTCTCCTCGTCGCCAATTCCAGACTGAGTGCTCTCTCGTTGCTCGAGTCCATCGTGTTGAGCTCGTGCCAGCCACCCACTTCGTATGACCCTTCGTCGCTTCCGTGGTTGCGAAGTGGCAACTGCTGAGCCGTCACCTGCACTGATCCTGCAACCCTGATACCATCGTCGGCGATCTTCTGTTTGCGTGGTCCTCCACGACTACTTTCAACGTCGACGTATACCGCACTCCCGTTACAAGTTGAATAGTTCTTCAGGACGTCTTTCAAAAACATACGGATGCGCACACGTATTTGGTCGTGTAACCCTGTCACCGCAATGGGCCGCATCGCTGTATAAATATATGCCTCCGTGGAGTCCTACTACCATACGTGGCTGTGGAGTCCTACTACCATACGCGGCCGTGTCGTGCAACAAACGGCATGTGGCCTTGCAAAAACTAAATGACAGCGTAATCACTTGATTTCCTTATTGGAGAGTCAGAGCATATAAATCCATTATCCGTAGATTTGATCAACGCTAGTTACATTAGTTCAGACCTCCTTAAAAACGGCTTAAGCCGAATTATACCGAATCAGCTTTATTCCGGCACATTTAAAATCTCTACTCCGGCACTGTGCCGGTTTAAGACTAATTGTGTGTCCTTTGCTGAGTTAGATTGCCTAGTTGGTCGAACTGTTTAGCCTGAAAAATGCCCTCCAATGCCAATGATGTCAATGCTGTGCGGCGGTCGTCCAATTCCCAATTCGTTATCGAGAAATCGGACTCAACCCATGCTGTGTTGGCAAACACAGTTGCCAAACCACAGCAAAATTGTCGGAGGTGCGAAAAAGCGTTGGGTTTAGCAGCTTTCTCGAGTGCATTTTAGCCGTCGTTAAAATTCGTCTCATAGTCTTCAGCACTCCAACACGGATCCGATCGATTCGTCCACCATGTTTGCCGAAATAACTCACGATGCTCGAACTCGACAGCTTCGATTTGATCAGTATTTCAGAACTTCTCCAGTTGTACCCGACGAGGACCCAGGATATCACCTCCAAAATCGCGAGGGTTTACTAGAACCAGCTCAGACGGCATCACCAGCGGTGCAATACTCGAGGCTGCTTTGATGTTACTAACTCTTTCCGCTTGCACATTCTCCATTCCTTCGATAATATGCACAACAAATTTCCCTAGCTGTTTCACAAGGAATGACTCAAAAATGCACTGTAATACTCAATCAACCTCCCAGAAAACGAAAAACACCCACGGAAATGTCGCTCCAAGGTCCTACTGTCGCGATACTTTAACTTCAAGTTGTAGACTCTAGATATTTCGATACTGTGGCTAATACACTTCACTGCAATCGTGCATATCGTGCGAGATCTGAATCACCCAGGCATTCCCTGCTTGCACACGCTCGCACGACACTGGATCGACATTCGGTGAAAGTTACGGCTTGAGAGAAAAAAATACGGTAACGAAAGAGAATCTCCCAGCTTCGTGCAACATACATGAACGTAGACAACAACATGTATTCATTCACCCATCTGGGGTGTTTTGGAATACCGTCCGTTGCGTCAACGGAGAAGGTCGGGTCGAGCCTGCTTCTTGAGCGCCACCATCTCCTTCTTCAAAACCACCAGCTCTTCCAGTAACCGCTGCTTCTCCTCTTGTCCAACAAATAAGCGTCAATAACAACAGTCTCCACTACCAAGTCTCGACAATTGACCACCTTTCCGATGCAGACGTTTTGGAAGGCGTTGTCCATCATGTCGGACTACACGCTGTGCGGATGTATCGGTGTTGCTTTGCGGAGTGGAATTGGTGCTGAGGTTGAGAAGGAACAATTTACTAACGAGTGTGAACGTTGTCATGAACAGAAAAAGCTGGGACGCCCTTGCAAGAGACGATTGTCTTGAAGAGAGATTCCGAGTCACGTCGCAAGACGCTGCAAGCGATGAAACCAGAAGCTGCATAGCGCCGAACAGTATTTGAAAATCCGTCGCTCGAACCTCGATCCGTGCAAGTCGCGCACTGGGACCAGCGGTGCGAAACGGATAGAGGGGCTACTGCTGGGCGCGTTTCTCCATTCTGCAGTTCAAGGGCGCTCATGTTGTGATTGCACTTCGTCGTCTACTCGGCATGGTCCCTACCGCTAGGCACACGTCTGCGCGTGCCGGGCGTGTGGCTTGTGGGGCCAAGTGCCGAAAGGACACGAACGGTGCGATCTGATTGGCGGAGGATTTTGGATCGCGTCCTGTGATTGGACGGATGGCTTCAACTTACACGACATGTGTTGATTTGCATATGCATTGACGAGACACCGTGTCCGTTTCACAAAAGCGTGTCCGTTGCACATTTGGGATTTGTATAGGGATTTGTATAGGAGCGTGTCCGTTGCAGGAAATCGTGTCCGTTGCCGATTACGGTCAAGTGAAAACAAGGAGGTACTAGGAGACTAGCATGGGTAGGAGGAAACAAGCAGCACTAGGACTTTTAACAAAATGGAACTAACTTTCAAATCTACTTCCTTCGACTCACATCGACTACAAGCCTCGTTCGCACGTTCTACCCTCTCAATTGCTCAGAGCGCGGACAAGTGTTCGACTTGGTGATTTTCTACTTCAGCAACATGGAGGAGATCAGTGTCTCAGAGAAGCTCGAGACGCTCATGACCGTCCATGAGAATGACGACGACAGCACCACAGATGGCATCACGCAGAACGGTTTGGCCCCTACAACCACCAACCTCGGCATGCAGATGGAGTCCAACACCATCATGTTTTCGGATTTCCGCGAGCGCGACAACATTCCGTGCGCGGACCGCGGCTACGGAATCGTCGTGTCCGAGTTCGTGGACGTCGACGAGCGGTATTCGCACCAGTCGGACTAACGCGTTCGCAAGGCCGTGAACAGTTTCGTTTCGCAGTGAGGTACATTGATGTCACTTAGTTCTAGCTAACGACTTCCCATGTCCGTACCAACAATCGCCTAGGACGTGAACAGGGTGATCGAAGTGCGCGCGTACAACCGCCCGAAGAAATCTCCACGTGACGAACAAGGAAGAGCAGGAAATATGAGGGTGTAAGCGAAAACGAAAACGTAAATTCAATCGAAACAGGATTGCCATTAAAGCTGAATCTATCGTCGTTTCTCGACAGAAAGCTAAAACTTTCATAGGTTTCCTCAAGAGCCGTGTTGTCCTCTACTTGCTGGGTCATGGTGTCCGCTTTCTGAGCGTATTGATGTTGGAAAGCTCTATGTTGGATTACTTCGAAGTAATTGGCAACCTTCCACCCGAAAAACGGCAAAACCAGTAAAAGGAAAGATGCGCACGATGTTTCCTGGAGCAAAAATTCCTTACTACCTTCAACATCGTGGCGTTCATCAATTCTGTGACGGAGTCACACAGCACCTTGCACAGAGGAAGTGTGATTGAGGAGTATACCAACTCCAAGTGAACAAGTAGTTCACAGTCCCCGGCCTAAGGGGACACTTGACCAAGATTAGGTAGGTTTTAGACTGAATATATTTATAGGTGGGCTTTAGTTTGGCCTGCAATACAAACTACAAGACACCTATTGTTATTCCTATACAAAAATGCATGAGCCACGATTGGTTGGCTCTGAGCACGTCGGCGACGTGCCAGCTGTGTGTGCCACATTACGTGTGTGCACCACTCCCAGGTATGTAACGAACACCAGTTTGTGTGACCTCTCCCACTTAGATACGAAACAAATTAATATTTAATGGGAGCGAGAGAAAATGTGCGCTCACATTTCACTCGCACAGTCGAAAATCTCCTAGCGGCCGAGCTCGTTCGCTCCGTGCCGCTGCTTCTACAGAGCATCAGGCGCGTTGCCAGGCGCTCCACGGTCTCCCCATCGACCCCTGAGGTGGCCTACAAAGGCACATCCTCGGACGCGCGTGCGTCTTGCCAGATTAAGGCAAGGCATTACCCCAAAAGGGAGCCACCGACGTGGCTCCGGAGGCGACCCAGTCGCCCAAGGTTACATTGGCGCTTGCGAGCTGGTGCTCACAACGCCGTCGGTCACCATGGGTACCGACAGACGACCGACCTAACCTCGGTCCGTCCATTGGAGACCCAGCAACGAAGGGACTCCTGAGTACGACAGTACTCTCGTCATTTGACATCGACGAGAGCGACTCGGAGAAGCGTGCTGCTTCTAAGACCAGCCCGTTGGTCCATGAGGATGAGGGCGACAAGCCCAAGCCTCCAGCGGGCTCGATGAGCTTCGGCGTTCAAGTGGGAGGCCGTTCTGATGCCTCCCAACGCGGGGCAACCACCAACGCCCTGCAGGCGAAGGGCTTTACCCTCGCCGAAGGCCACGAGCGTGCCCGAGCGACGCAAGTGTGCGGAAGCGTACTCCTTCCCGGTCAGCTCATCGAGAGATGACTCAGAACAAGTCCGACTACCGGAACTTGTTCACCTCGTCCGAGTTTGAGTCTGAGGGAGGGGTTCCTCACGACCCCGAGAGATCTCCAACGCTCCGAAGCGTCCGCGTGCTGCTCAGTCGCGCACGCACAACACCGTGCTGCCGACGGCTGACACTCGCCGGTCTAGCGGGGACTCTGTCCACCCGCAGGGGTACCACCCACCCCGACGCCAGCACCGGCGCTCCTTCATTCTTGGAGCACCGTATGGGGCTGCCTGTGGGTAACACCACCATGTGGACCCAAGCCGAAGACCTCTTCTGGCAAGGGTCTCACTTCAGGGCTTCTTTGCCCAACAGCTCAATGAGCTCCGCGAGGACAAGCAGCAGGACCTCCGTGTCTAGTTTATCCACCTCGTGGGCAAACGCCAGCTTCACCAAGACCTGGATAGACTGAGGCGTGGTGCTCAGTCCGGCGCTCGTGATGAGCGCGGGTACGGCCCTATTCGTTGGCTCCCTGTACCCCAGTCTGCAGCTAAGAGGCTTCGGACTACTTGCGAAGCTGCCGCCGCTTCTGTTCCCAGTTCGCGACAGCCTTCGGGCAGTCAACTTGGAGCCGCTCGATCGGCTCCCAGGTACCCTGTGACGTCGGATACCCGCGTCACTTCACAAAGAGCCGGCGCTTCCCATTCGAGCGCCGCTCCCGGAGAACTCGCTCGATATGATAGTGGAGTTCTCCATTACGGTCGAGTAGGGCGGGCGGAGCCCTCACTCGACCATTTGTCCGCAAGAACGGAGGCTCCACGCTTCCCGACTGGGTCTCCGGACCAACTGGTGCTGTGCAACAGGAGGAGATCCGTTTCCTCCGCGACCGCGCGTACGCGATCGAGATTGCGCTCGGCCCTGGTAGATGGGCTGCTCAATGGAGCTACCCTCTAGCCCTCGCCGCTCTCCGTGACGAGATGGGAGACCTGCACCTCGAAGTACAGCATCTCCATGGCCGTGTTGACCGTCGAGCCCTCGCATCTGACTATCAAGTCTTGTGCCGGGAGGTGTCCAACCTCCTATCTGCCCCTCGGACCCATGTGGTCCGCCGAGAGTCGCGAGCGTATGCGCACTGCGGCTCGCGTTAAGGGGGCTCTGCGTACGAGCTCCAGGTGTACGAGCCACCTGCGTATCACCAGCAGGAGTACTTACCTGCGCACCGCGGGCAGGGCCGCGTGGCCCCGCTTTGCCTCGAGGAGGTTCGCTCTCCTCCTCGCGGCTGTCAACCACATTCTGCGGGACAGCCGGACCCAGTGGGTCGTGGTATCGCTTCAGCCAATCCACATAAAACGTCTAATGGGTCTTCATCGACTTCGGCAGATCGATGGTGTACGCAGCGCCATGTCTAGCCAGGACCGTGAATGGTCCGATGAAGCGGTGCTTCAGCTTGTTGCTGCCCACTGAGCTGACAGCGTCAAGCGGTAGGTTCTTAGTGTCGAGTAAGACTAACTCACCCACTTTAAACACGGTTAAGTTTCCTCGTCCATGTTTGTCTGAGTACTCCTTTTGTTTGTTTTGGGCTGCCGCCATAGCGTCGCGGACCCTGCTGATAACGTTCAGCCGTGTGTCCATGAAGGACTCCACCTGTTTCCGCAAGGAAACTGGTTGCAACTCAGCAACCCGGGAGGAGAGGGCTGTCCGAGCCTCTCCCCCACTTAAGACTGATACATCGGTGCTCTTAACTAAAGTAAGGGGCACCCGGGGATGGCGAAAGCCGTTCAGGAAGAACGGCGTGAACCCGGTGGACTCGTGCACCGCGTTGTTGAGTGAGAACTCAACAACAGGGAGCTGCTTAGACCACGTGCGAGGAGCTCCCGCACAGACACTGCGCAGAGTGTCTTCGAGCACGCGATTGACGCGCTCAGTCTGACCGTCCGTCTGAGGATGGGCAGCTGTGGACATGTGTAGCTCAATTGGAACAGCGTTTTTCCAGCGGTGAACCGCGGGTCACGGTCCGAGACAAACGTCTCCGGCGGACCATGATAGCGGAAGATGCCGTCTACGAGGCCTGCGAGACCGACAAGAAGGTCTTCTCGCGGCCGAGGTGCCCGCTGGAGGGCGCGTCGTGCGTCTCCTGGAGGATGTCAAACTTGATGTCCTCGTCGTCCGGGACGACAACTCGCGGTGGTTCATTAGGCTCCACCCGATAGTAGAGGAGGCCATCCTGCCACTCGTATCGGTGGAGCCGGGAGTGCTGTCGCGGCGAGAGCCACGACGACTTGGCGTCCTTCCCAGAGGCCATGAACCACACCAGAGGCGCGAGAGATTCGTCGCCACGAAACGCCATGCGTATCCGATCGTAAAGATCTGTTGTCACCCGCGTGATGTGGGCCAACTCGTAGTCAGTCCTGCGTGACAACGCGTCGGCAAGCACATTGAGCTTGCCTGGCTTGTACTCGACGCGGAAGTTGTATTCCGCGAAGAACGACAGCCACCTCGCCATCCGCTGCGATAAGTGGGGCGAGTTGGCCACCGTTTGCAGGGATGCGTCGTCCGTGTAGATCACAAAGGGCCTAGAGCCCAGAAGATGCACCCGGAACTTCACAATGCGTACTTCATGGCAAGGAGCTCCTTGTCGTGAACGGGGTAGTTCCGTTCGGCAGCCTTGAGCTGCCTGGGCTGGAACGAGATGACTCGTTCGTGTCCGTCCGCGTCGTACTGCAGCAATGCACAACCGATGGCATAGTCGGAGGCATCGCAGACGACGCTGAACGGCTTCGTCTCGTCCGGCAGTGCCAGGACCGGCGCCTGCTGAAGGCTAGCCTTGATGCTGTCGAAGGCTTCCTGGTGCTGACGCTCCCAGTGCCAGTCAGAGTCCTTCTTCAGGAAGTCTGACAAGGGTCTAGCTAGACCCGCGTACCCCGCGCTGTACTTGCGGAGGTAATTGGCCAAGCCCACCACTTCCGGAGATCCTTTTAGGATCTAGGCGTGGGCCAAGCAGCAATGGCTTTGACCTTCTCCGGATCAGCCCGGACGCCGTCGTTGCTAACGAAGCAACCGAGAACCTTGATCTCTGACGACGCGAAGACGCACTTGTCGATGTTGGCATAGGGCTTATTGGCTCTCATGACCTCCAACACTCGACGGAGGTGCTCGATATGCACCTCCATAGCCGTCTTGCCATCCTCGGCACGGCTATGGACGAATATATCGTCGAAGTACGTCTGTGCAAACACACGAAGCGGCCTGAACAGCTGCGTGACCAAGCGATTGAACGTCGCTGAGGCATTGGACAGGCCCTATGGCATGACGAGCCACTCCCAAAGCATACCGCTTGGAGTGCTCACCGCTGTGAGCGGGATGTCGCTCTCACGCATCAGGATCTGGTAGTATCCGTCCACCAGATCCAACGCGCTGTACAACTAGCCGGCCATGTTGTTCAACAACACATCCTTTCGTGGGATTGGTGTCTGGGCCGACACCGTAGCGCTGTTCAGCTTGTTGTAAGCGTGAACCAGACGCCACTTCCCGTTCGGCTTCCGAACGCAGAAGGTTGGCGTCGAGTGCGGGGACTTCGACTCACGAACCATGCCTGCCTTCGCCTTCGCGGCGAAGAAGGCATCAATGACCTCACACTGTTCGCGGGGTAAAGGATATTGCCTCGTGACACAATACTTTGTGCCAAGCACGAGATCAATCTCGTGCCGAACTCCTCGATCTGGTGGGAGTTGTGACGGTGGGTCCTTTGACACCACATCCTCAAACACCTTCGCCAAAGGATACACCAGATCCTTGTGGTTCTTGAGAATCTCGGAACCCATGCGCGCTTCGTGTCGCTTCCTCTTCTCTTCGAGGTTCAGCAGCTCTGACACCTCAGGCAGCGGCTCCAAGTGGATGCCTGTTGCCTTGACTGGCATACCGGTCACGCCGTCGAAGATATGATAACACTCTTCGACCAGCAGCGTCTGAAGCGCCCGGGCCCTGGACTCCGAGTCGCTAGGAGCGACTCCAGTCTGAACGATGTTCAGACTCGACTTGCGGCGGCGACGGTGTCGTCGACGGCGACCGTGACATGGAACTTCGTTACCCACGTCATGCGATGTCTCCCTAAGGACATCAGGAGCATTCACAACTCCGTGTGGAACTTTGTTACCCACACAGGAAGCACCTTCCGCGTCTTTTTTTCCTCTTCAGTTAAGGTCTGGGCGACCGTGTGTGGAACTGTGTTACCCACACAGGAAGCGCCTTCCGCGTCTTCCTCTTCAGTTAAGGTCTGGGCGACCGTGTGTGGAACTGTGTTACCCACACAGGAAGCGCCTTCTGCGTCTTCCTCTTCAGTTAAGGTCTGGGCGACTGTGTGTGGAACTGTGTTACCCACTTGGTCAAACGCTCGTCAGCGTCGACACCTTCGAAGCTTCGGCCACCGGTCTGGACTCCGGTGGCGACCGAGGGCTGTCTGCAATGGACTGCTGCGCTCGGTCCGGCGCAGCTCCTGCTGCAGCCATCTTCATGGAGTCGTCCAAGACATCGACGACTCCCAAGTACTCCCTGGATGCTTCGGCATCCTGGCGCGCCTTCGGGTGATCCAGGTCCTGACAGAGGTGGGAACATGACTCACCAATGCTCTGTCGGACACTGCAGGCCGGCTAGCGCCAATCGCATTGCCGCGCCAGTCTATCCAGGTCTCGTACTTCTCGAGCCAGGGCATGCCCAGGATCAAGTCGTACGACTCCATATCAAGAACAGTGAACTGTTCCGAGCTGTCGAAGTCCTCGAACTTCACAGCAAGATCCATGTGGATCTTAGGGATGGTTATCACCTTCCCGTCGGCCAGTCGGACTGACACTGTCCCGTTGCCTTTGCTCTCTCTCTCTCAGAGCATCGGCCAACTTGTTGCTATTGCGAGCAACTGTCTGGTGGCGTGCAAAGTTCTTTGACGCCCCAGAGTCAATCAGGACACGGAAAGAGAATCCGAATCCACATACACCTGCGTGTACTACAAGCAGCCATCCGTTGCCCTTCGCCGATTCGAGAGTGCACAGACTCTCAGGGGCTAAATCTCCATGGTACGCGCAACCCGCGCACCTCTTATGGGGACTTAGATCTTCCCCAGTAGGGCACCCCGCCCCTACTGGTTGCCTGCGTTCCCCTGGCCTCGGGGTCGCGGCTTCTGCCAGCGTCCCTTCTGAACCTCTAGCGTTCTGGTCGACATGGACCGGAATGAGTTTCCTCATTTGAACGACTCGCAGTTCGAGTCCGTTCGGAAGATGGCAGGCATCTTCGGTATGGAAGCTCTGCAGAGCTTGGTGGCGTCAACGCCGGCCGAGCAGGCCGAACGCGTGAACGCGTTTGACATGTATGAGCGAGGACTCATTGAACATTTCCAGGAACCTTTCAGGCTCCCGCGGTCGAGTCCAAGCTGACTAAAGGTGAACCCGTATGAGGGGAAGGAAGGTGAGAACCTTCACTTCTGGTTCCGAGAGGTAGAGCTCGCCATGAACGCGGCTCTAATCTCGAGCGAACGGCCCCGAGTGGCGTTCGCACTCTCCAACCTTAGCGGTCGTGCTGAGAGTTGGGCGTACACGCGCGAAGCGACTACGCGGGGATGTTTTGCATCCTGGGCTCAGCTGTGTGAACAGCTTCGAGCCGCGTTCCGTCCGGCGAACTATGAGTATCGCCAGCGCTCACGCTTTCTCTCATGCAAACAAGGGAAGCGTGAGCTGCACGAGTACATCCAAGAGATGCGTGAGCTCACAGCATCTCTAGTGGGAACCCCGCTCCATGAACACATCAAGGTGACGGCGTTCATGGACGGCCTCGGGGTGGGGCCTGCCCGTACGCAGCTGTTCCGGGTGCAAAGCAGCACCCTTGAGGAAGCGATTCAGATCGCCTTCCAAGAGGAATACAGCCATCGCCATGCTCGTACGCCGGCATCGGCATGGCCGGGGAACTCCGTACCGGGTACAAACCGGGCGAACCCCAGCGGACCAGTCCCGATGGAACTCGGGTCCGCGGAGCAGCAGGACATGCGCTGCTACAGCTGCGGCAGGCTGGGGCACATGAAACGAGCCTGCCGCGCTGGAGGACAACCCAAGCGGTTTCCTCCTAGGCCTGTAGTCTACCGGCGTAGGCGTGGATTGACTACAAGTGCTACCAAGTGTGACGGGGTCACACAGCACCTTGCACAGAGAAAGTGTGCTCAGGAGTATACCAACTCCTAGTGAACAAGCAGTTCACAGTCCCCGGCCTAAGGGGACACTTGACCAAGATTAGGTAGGTTTTAGACTGAATATATTTATAGGTGGGCTTTAGTTTGGCCTGTAATACAAACTACAAGACACCTATAGTTATTCCTATACAAAAATGCATGAGCCACGATTGGTTGGCTCTGAGCACGACGCCGACGTGCCAGCTGTGTGTGCCACATTCGCCACGCCCAGGTATGTAACGCACACCAGTTTGTGTGACCTGTTATAAATTCCTTGCCAGACTTAAAGTGGCGATCGCCTTCGTACTCGTGTAGTTCTAAGAAACAACGTACATGTAGTTCGAAATTAGTAAAAATACAAACAAAACAATCATACCTCAATAAGATCGCTCAAAGTACCAATGCATCGTAGAGACGCAAAGTGGACACACGAGTAAGGACGCTTGCTGAAACCTTACCTTACCGAACCGCTTAAGACGGAGAGCTGAGATAATTCGTCCCAAGCAAAGCCGTACTACAAGAATTGATTCGTGATTGCATTGGTTTTTGAAATTTCAGAGCTCGCGCGGCCTTAATTGTGACAGTTTGGCTTGTATTTTAGAAAATGTGACATTGACGACAGAAGTGATAGCATAGAGAACAGAGGAATACTATTAATATATGTTGTTCAGGTGCTGAACACCTGTTGCGAACTTAAAATGCTGATTCTCTTGAATTTGTTGGCGTCTGACACCACTTTTGTATCAAGACTTATGCGTTTTCTGTGCGTCTGTGCGCGCACGAATCCGTTTTGCCCCTGGCGACTTTTCGATACAAACCCCTGTTATTTTGGGGGACAGCCGATGGCCTTTCGAATCTGTTGGCGCGAGACGCACACAAAACACTACCGTGAAACACAAAACTCAATACCGGATCCCACTTTGGTACCGCTGCACTAACGAGAAATGCTGCGAGCTAAAGGAGAAGAAGCGCACCAGAATTTAGATGTAAGGTCACCTGAAGAAGCTTCTGTGCATTTAGATCGCGTACACCCTCAATGACATACCAAGCCTACTCGTTGATGTGAAGTAAGCTGGGTTTGTACTGTGCTATCGCTCATACATTTTTTACTGATAATACTCCCGAGACTGATGCTAGACTGTGTTTTGGCTCGCTGTACACCGATTTTCACGAATTTCATTCAGAACAGTGGACCATTTGAGCTGATTCTTGCGCCGTTGGCGATTTGTCGGAGTGATATCGCTGGTAGGAAGACTCTCCATCACACTTTGAAGCATTTTACGCGCCTGCTGAACGCTCGGAGTTGCTCGTAATTGATAACGGATAGCGTGCTGAGATTATGGATACGAACCCGGATCCATAAATCTCAACACGCTATCCGTCTTAAGCGTCCTAAGCCCCCCACGATTGCCCTAAAAATCATCATCTCATAGCGCTCCAAGTACGTCACCACTCAGGACAGTTCTGCGGTTCTCGTAGAGCCACACTATGTAGCGAATTATTCCACGACTGTACATCTTCAAAGTCTTCTCGATGGCACGATCTTTGACAGCTTTCACCTGGCTGTAAAGATCGACCGCGTCCGGATCTGCTGCCATGGTACTGTTCCAAAGTCACACACCAACTTCTGTTCCAAAAGTCACACACCAACTCGACTAAGTGCGGTCACAAGATTGTCAAACAAATTCTTGCTACATATGAATATCTGTTGCCCACTGCTGAATGCTTGTTGCGAACTTAAGGCAACAGAAATTCATTGCTGAATGGTGAAAACACATTATTCAAAGCCATGATCATTACAACCTGTTGAGCCAGAGACTCATGTTAATGCATATTATATGTAGTTAGGCGTAGGCAAGACGTACGAATACGTTTCCTGCACCTTGTTTGTCACCGCCTCCATGTCGTGAACCAGACTACATCTCTAACGTCTAGCTCGTCGCTCCCATGTCGTCAGTGAGACGACTTGCGTCTCAGCCTTATATACTGCATTGTTCCTCCGTCAACAAATGTTGCAGTCCAAATGTTGACACCCTCCTTGGGGCACAAATGAACGCCAGCGACCTGGCCAACTCTGCGATCTGTGATTGGCGAATCTTGGTCTGGATGCGGCTTACACCCGTCAGGTCGACCTTGCCCGACACGGCCCCCACCGATTTGCGCTTGCCGTCGATGCTGCTCTTCAAGTAGCAAGCTGTTTGGCCTGGATTGCTGTCCACAAACGTGTAGCCTACGCAACCTGCAGTCTGCGTGCACTTATCGAAGCAACTAGTTGGATGGAGACCGTACACGACACCCAGGTCATTGCCCTTGAAGTCTACGTCGGTGAGCTGTGTCGAGCAGAGTCTGGGAGCCTTGATGTACTGGTAGTAACGTGCGTTTAGTGTGCGCACTATACACTACATGTAGAGTTACACTCCGCGACACAATGGATTACCCGGGCTCGTTTGGGACTATAACTGTCAATTTTTCGAGTTAGCCCGCACTAATTAGATATGTTGTTTCTGTTCTTAGTAGAATTGCGAGGTTTGTGTTAACGAGCGCAATTTCGCAACCTGCGGGGTACCTCCCATACAACTTTCCGCTTTTGCCACCACGACACATTAAATCACCCACATATTCTATACAAAAATCAAGTATAACAGAATGCATGTCCAAATCGAAATGAATCCAGCAAGTAGCGGGTCGAGGGAGGAGTGGCGGCGTCTAGCGATCACTCCAGTTCTCAAGATGCCCAAGGTGAAGAAGAAGCCCCCTCCGAGAGCAAGCCTCCGCCTGGACGGACTCATCCGACCACGGCGAAGACTCGCTTGACCGAGCGCGAGTGAGGCAAGATCGAAGGACTTCATGAAGCAGGTCTGAGCGCACGCGCCATTGCCAAGAAGACGGGCCGCTGTGCGCAGACTGTGAGGAGGGTGATCGCCCCCGCGCCCCCGCCAAGAATGCGAAGGCTCCTGGCCGTGCCCCCACACTCACCGAGCGCGAGACCCGCCGCCTCGTTCGAACCGCGGCTAAGGGGAAAACTCTCCGCAGCCAAAACTCAAGGAAGAGCTGAGCCTATCGGTGTCAGTGCGCACTATCCAGCGCACCCTGGCCAGGGTCGACTGGCTGGTGTATGCAAAAATGGTCAACACGCTGCCATTAAAGGCAGAGGACATGCTCGCGCGTAAGGCGTGGGCGGGGGTCATGCGGCTGCGGAAAGACGCCGGGACCGTCTGGGATTCCATCATCTTCTCTGATGACAAGAAGTGGAACCTGGATGGCTCCGACGGCTTCCAACACTATTGGCGCGACCTTCGCAAGCCACCACGCTACAGTAAATGGCAGATTCCGGACAGCAGTCCGGATGGTGGCCATACAGAATGACTGAGCCATGCCGGATCAAATCTGTCCAATCAGGGCTTGCTTATTCATTCCGGATGACAGTGGATAGGTTCAAAATGCAATTAAATGAATTGACAAGTGTGTATTTCAATTAAATGAATTGCAAATCGGTGGCTACCTTGCGACAGTCTCCTTCGTTGTTCATTCAGCGATTTTCAGGCGAACCCCTCAAGTCTCCAGTTGCAGCTCCCAGAACCAGATCACGGTGCGTGCCCCGCCTCCACCTCCAACGCCCCCGTAGCTCAGCGGCAGAGCGGGAGACTACGTCTCCAGGCCGCTGGTTCAACTCCAGCCGGGGGCAACTTGTATGATGTGCTGTGTGTATTGTGTCTGTGCTGCACTGTGTGTGTTTGCTGTAGGCTTGTGCTGTAGCGTGTGTGTGTGCTGTGTTGATTGGCGTGGCGTGTGCGGTGCGTTGTATCTGTGTGTGTGTGTATGTATGTATCTGTGTGTGTGCGTGTGCTGTTCTATGCGATGCTGTGCTGTGTGCTGTGTGCTGTGTGCTGTGTGCTGAGCTGTGTGCTGTGTGCTGAGCTGTGAGCTGTAACGTGCTGTGCATCGTACTGTGGACTATCATGTATTGTGTATGTTATCCAGTCTCCTACGATTAATTATTTGTTGTGCAGTGCTTTCAGCTGGCATCACCACATGCAGCCGTACCTCGCCTCCAAATTCGGTTGGTTCCGTGCTGCTGATATCCTCACGAGTGTGTGTTCTTTGCGCGTGTTGTGTGGTTTGCGTGGTGATTGCTGTAGGTGCACCAGAATCATGCGAGCTCGGCTTCCATCCATTGGTGCTTTAGCGGTGTGCATGCGTCGACAATTTGGCCGCCATTCTTCAGTGCAATGTATTGAGCCCCTAGTGTTCGGTAGGCATCTGGATGGGAAGCCCTCAGTGAGCGCCATCGTTTCCGTAACGATGAAATCTTGCTGGTCGCCTTCTTGCTGTCGAAGGCATGAAGGCGTTCGTTGGCTGCTTTGTCCAGGTCAACGGCCAAGGTCCAGACAGCGTGTTTCCAGCGCTTGTATGCAGCTGCGTCGACTTGTGCTGGCTTGGCTGGGATCGCACACGGCGCTTGGTACAGTACAAGCATGATATTGATTGCAGCTTTGGCGTCTGCCCTGCGGTTTTGTTCCTTCTTACCTTTAACTGTCTCCCATATGCTGTTGATGTACCAGTTTAAGAAGCTACCAGCAAGAGTTGAGGATGTAGCAGGCGCTGGAACTGCTGCAACCGACGGAGGCGTATTTGTTGTATCACGCGTTGCCAATTGTAACGATGGTGGACGTGTGGCGGCGCTTGTTAAAGCATCTTCGACGCGGCCTAGTCTGTCACTACTGCTCGTGAGCTGACTCAAGATGTTTTCCAAGGTCGAAGTCAGAACTGTGTCGCCCCCACTAACGGCTCCACTAACATGTGCATGGTTTGCTGTGTGCCAACGTTCTGTTAGATAGGCCCCCACTTGCAGCAGACGGCAACCGAGAGATTGCAGCCAAGGCGTGCATTTATCCTCTCTCAAGCTCGTACCGATAACGGGACACCAACGCAAAGTCCTCTCTCAAGCTCGTACCGATAACGGGACACCAACGCAGAGGAAGCAGCTTCGTCCATCACCTTCAGCACAGACTCCAAGTGTATCAGAAGCGAGGCGAAGGTTGCATCGACGACGCCCAGAGCCACGTTGAAGCGTACGTCTTCGAAGCCAAGTACGTGGCGGTACAGCTCGTCTCTCAGGGTGATAAGTTGCCCGTACTCAAGCACTGACAGCCGTTGTTCTAAATCTCGGATGGAAGGCGTCGTCACCGGTAGGTCTGGCGTTTGATATCCGGCTAACACTTTTGCAACGCTCTGATCTTCTTTTGACGTTGTACCTATGTAGGCAAATGCTTTGGTAAGAGACTCCAGCAACCATGCACCGCGCGTTGAAATCCATTGGATGGAGAGCTTCGGCGACGCATTGGCGTACGCAGCAGCTCCCCGCCGCAGCGAGTGGCTGGTCATGTGCGGTGTTATCGTTTGGCTGACTGGCAAAGGCATGACCTTGACGGTATCTCTTATAATTTCGGTAATGTAACTTGCAACGTTTGGCCTCTTTCTCTCGCGTTTCTGCGGTGGTTGTGCAATACAATCGTTCACTTTCAGCAGGTTTTCCCAGTACATGATGGCTTCATCTTGAGAGTACGGCTTGCCTCCAGGCAAATCGGGCTCGGCAAAGTGCGGTGTTAGCGGGAAGATATGTTCCGAAGGCTCGTCGGAGCATATGAAGAGCAGGCCGAATGCGTGAAACATACACTGCTGCCATCGGTGTGGGGATTTGTAAATTGAAACACCTTGAACGAATGAGGTCTTAATTCTAGCGATATGTAAGAAAAGTTCCCCAGAAGCAGCAATTGAAAGTTGTTGCTTGCGCGCAAAGCAGGTATCGATTGCTCTTCCGAAAGTGTGCCACATCATTGTCAGGAGAGCAGCATCATGTACACACTTCAACCCCGTAGCTACTTCAGCGTGGGTCACTAAATACTCCACAAGCACACATAAATCATCAACTGTACAGCCTGGAGCATCACTCGTTTGCACGTTTGCACGCAAATTGCGCTCTTCAATGTGACTCGCCATTTTATCCCGAATTTTAGCAATTCTTTTCGAGTCCGACAGAGACTCAGTGTACCGCTCACGAAGCAAATTGACCACTTGGGGAAAATAACCGAGAGCTGTCGCTTTTGCTAGAAAACCATCAGCAGATCGGGCTCTCTCGCTTTTTCTTGTCTGAATGAATATCGAAAACGCTGTTAGCAAAGAGTAGAAATTCTGCGTAGGGAGACTTGCCTCAGCACTACGAGATCTATGTATATCATCAAGACATGATTTAGACAATCCCATAGATGTGAGGAATTCCTCAAACAACTTCTCTGCAGCTACTTCCTGGCCAATTGTGCCTGCTGGGGTGTCAAGCCCCCGCGCAGCTCGCTGCATCTTGATCTATACCTCGACGAAATGTCGTCGTTACGGCGTGGTGATAGCTATTTTAGTGAAACACCAGAAGCACTTCAATGTAAAGTTGGTTTCCGGTATGGATATCCGTTATTCGATAAAATTGGCTTTGACTAGAACTAATATTGTAAATTATTTTAAAAGTCGGAGGAATGCCGGACAATTCCAGAAATAAGCTGGAATAGATTACCCCTACCCCTAAGTAACGATGATTGGGCGGCTTGTGCACATGAAACGAATAATACTGTCCATCGATTGGCTGTAGATATTTGTAGCTTACAGTAGGGTTATGGTGTCCGTCAGGAATATACTTATCCTACACTAAGCGCCGTCAGGCTGGCGGTGGTTCCGTTATGGTGTGGGCCGCGTTCAGTGCCCGTGGCAAGTCTCCACTGGTCGTGCTAACACGGAGGCAGAACTCAGATGACTACGTGTACACTGTACTGTGTCTGAGTATCTCCTCCCCTTCGCACACCTCAACTATGGTACTGACTATATCTACCAATACGCGAAATATACAGTTAGTTAGTGTCTAGTAAATTTTGCAAACATGTTATCGCCGAACGAGGAATGGCTAATATTTTCAAGCACCCAACTTCCTATCGGCTTTATCAACGGGTTTGTGTAGACTAGGGTCGAGATTGGGCGTACCCAGAGTCCATACCTCAAGAAAGAGTACATATAGAGCGTAAATTGTTTAGACTGGCAAAAGTAAAGGGTTTTGATGCAGGGGTCTACGAATTTATATGATGACAACTAACTTTCTCACTTACAGTTAGCAAACAGGGGACTAACAGATAGTTAGTGTCTACATGTAGTGAAAATTGTAAACAGCAAATTACCGAACACTACCTGCGTTCCATGGCTGGTAGTACGATCCGTATGGACAGCAAATGGACAAGTTCTTGTTCCCGCAGTAGCCGCCGACTTGGGTGGAGCACGACGCAGCTCGGGGCGACGTGACCAACGCCGACACTGCGCCGGCAAAGTTCTTCTTGGTGCAGGCCGCTTTTGAGGTAGCAGTGCGTCTTCCCGTCCCATGCAAAGTTGACGAAGGTGAAGGCTTTGCAGTCCAAGGTGTCTGCGCATCGGTTGCAGCACTCGTCAGGAAGCTTGAGACTGGCAATGCCAGCGGTGTCGTTCCCCCAGTAGCCAACACGACCTCCGGGAACATGGGCAAGCATGGTCGACTCTTTCATGTATTTGAACAACATCATGTTGCGCACACGGCCTGCCGACATCCCTGGCTTGAGCAACGCGTCGATTTCCGGCTTCAATAAGGTCGTTGTCTACCGCGTCCTCGAGCACAACCGTTGCGCCGCTCTCGTTGCCGGATGAGTCTGCGGCATCTGCCATGGTATTGCACTCCGAGCTGAGTATTTTTTTCTGCCCGCAGTGGCGTTTGTGGGCTGGAAAAGCGAAACCAATGCAGACTGAAACCACTCAACAGACACGTGCAACATTGCAAAGCCACTTATAAAAATATGTAACTCACCTTTCCGATTATGTGTGCTTAAAATCCTGTTGCCGACTTTCAGCGCTGAAGTTTTGTTGCTGTCTGCCTTCAAATTATGGCAACAGGTTTTCAGAGTCGGGCAACAGAAGTTAAACAGATTACACAGTCAACAGGCGTTCAGCATTTGAGCAACAGATATTAATTAGCACCCGACAACAGATGCGTGAATCCACCACATCGGCGCTGGGGTGCAGATCGTGCTCTTCAAAATGTGGCTCAAGATGAACACTATTTTTAGAATCCACTCCAGCGAGTTACCCATAGTAGAGTCTGTCTGCACAACTTTGAGACCATATTGAAGAGCGTGGGTGGACTGGAATCCTGTTGTTCGCGAGGGGGCTTGCTAGAGACACTCAGCTTAAGCATGTACATGCTTCTTTAGTTGATTTTTCGATACTGAAGGGGCGCTCTAAACCGGCACATCCAAAATCTCTATACCGGCACATTGCCGGCTATTTTTGCAAAGTGCCGGTTTAAAGGAGGTCTGCATTAATGTGGTTTGCATTGATTCTATCTCAGCTGATATCGTTGTGGAACGTTCATACCACTTCATGCGTGTAAGAGTTGGGGTGTAGTGGTTGGTGGACAGGAACCCCAACAAATTTAGCCAGCGAATGTCTTAGTGGTTGTCGTGGCAGTTCTCAACTAATAGCCGTACCAGTTCTCAAGTAACTGCAAGTACAACAAGAGCTACGACACCAACAACATCAACAACGCCAGCACCACAAATGGATAGGAGGCGGTCACGCTCCGACTCCTGTGGCAGCATGAACTATCAAAAAAAATGGCCTCCAATATCCTGTGCTCACATTATAGTCGGTTTACTCAGAAGTCCGTAGTGGTGTAGTCTAACAACGCCGGGATAAAAGTGAGATGCGTTTACTCAGAAGTCAGAAGCGGAGAGGCCTTACTCTGGGTTCAGCATCGTTTACTCATATTTAAGGTCGTTACTATAAACTGAAGTGACAACCAAGACGAGAAACTTGACCACTATTGACGGTGTGCATATAATAACAACGAAAGCCTCGGTATTAAGTTGCACAAGATTAACATTAGAACGAAAAATGCCTGAGATCACACTCTGTACTACTGAAGCAATACGTATCCCAAACCCGCAAGTGGTCATGACAATTCAGCGATGTCTGCATCTACACAACGAGTACAAATTTATTGAAAACAACTCCAAACACGAGCAAAAGAGTGAAAGTACTCTGATCGTCGACGATGCACCAAAAACTATGGATAATGTGGTTGTGAAGAGCCATCGAAAAACTCTCGAGCAAGTAGCTAGGGGAAGTGATGAAAGTGAAGGATCTACACGTTGAATGTTGCTTCTCTTCTCTGAAAACTACCACGGAGAAAACGCCTTCGTGGTTGTTTGGTTCAAAAAAATCGACCTGGTTTCATGAGAAACATCTTGAGTAGCGTTCCGAGATAAGGCAAAAGGGGCTAGCTGAGACGATAAAGCGCCGAAGACTACTACGTATTGGATGGCACACTCTCGAAGGTCAAGTTTGAGACTTGGAGCGGGTGTACTCAACCGGATTGCAGTGTAGATAGTTTTCGACCAAGACACGGTTGTATGGAATTCAATATTTTTCATGTGTAGAAGTCAAGAAACCAGCGTTTACGATAGCCTCTAGGGTGATCGCTGACAATGGCTGAAAGTGTGTACATCCATTATTCCACCACGTTTGTAAAATCCTTTTCATGTCAAGAACGTCGATAAAATACGAGAGTCGTGTGTTTGTTTCGCGCTTTTCATTTAGTGTATAGGGGTTGAGCGCGGCTATCGAGACACGAAGTGCAAATCTCGTCGTCACCTGTACGCTCATGCATGTTTAACTACCTCCAACATCAACTGGTCTACCAATGGAGCATATCCACCGCCACGTCCTGAGAAGGAACTTGCTTGGCTTCCAGTAGACACTCGAGACAGAAGAGCATCGACTTCTGCATGACCTCGGCGCCGATTCCGACGGAAATCTTCTTGTTCACCGAGCACTTGCCACACAGAACGCGGCGGCACACGTGACACGTGCCTCCGCGTTGCAAGAGCAAATTGCCGAGTTTGTTGAGACTGCGAGTGCAATTGGCGCAGTGACTAGCAGAGCCCAACCGACCACCTTGAGCCGCACGCGCCGTCTTCTTCATCAGCCACGTGAGTTTGTACGCATTGGCACACTCGATAGCGTTCACCAACGCCATGAGGTTCTCGGCGTACGCGGTGGCCGCCACATTGACAGGAACGTCACCGTCCAACTCCAAAAACGCACGAGAAAACATTTCGACCGATCGGTGGCGAGCATCGGTCGGCGGCAGCCCCGTGTTGGCAAACGTCTGGCAGCCGGACATATGCCCCCGAATGACATGTGCCGGGCGGGGCAGCTTCAACACGTCCGAAAGATCGACGGATTGACGGACGCCGTACGCGACCACCTTGCCCTTGGTGTCCTTGGTAAGACCCGAGGCTTCGAGGAACAGGAAGTCGCGGGCTTGGCTGAACCGGCCGTACGACTGCAGCCCCCACTTGAGACCGACAAAGTTCAGCGGTTGCTCGGGTGTCGGGTGCACCAGCACTGCAAGTAGACGAGAGTCCTCGAGCTCCGTGCCCAAGTACGAGTTGCGCATCATGGCGTGCGCCTCCGTGTCGGCGAGCATACCCAACGCGGCGTCTTCGGCCGTGCCGTCGACGATCCCTGAAAGCACCACGGCCGGCGGTCGGGTGGTCTTCTTCATCCTCGACTGATCGCTGTCGCCCGACGATGTAGACGACGCAATGCTTGTGATCTTGTCCAGCGTGGACCGGTTCGAGTCCGACGACGAAGATGACGACAGGACGGACGCGTCGTGGTGCGCCGACGCACCACCATGCAGCGCCCGACGCGACCGGTACGCGCGCACGTCGTCCTTGGTCTTGACGAGCTTCCACGCCTCCTTATCCAGTTGGCGTCCGCCGGCCGCGAACGCACCACGCAACTCCAGCGTGTGCTGCACCACGGCGTCCACTTCCGCGATCAACGCCGCGTGCCGCTCGGGCGACAAGTGCAGCTCCGGCACACCTGCTACCGGCAGTTTGAACTTGCCCATGACTGCTACTCCGTACGGTGGCTTGTGTCCTGTGCGTGGTTTCGGTGAATGGCCAAGACTCGACAAGCCCCGACCCAGCGTGCGACCCCGCGGTGCGCCGCAGATAGGCGTCGGTTGTCGTCCGATGCCGACCGCAGTGATGAGTGCGCTCGCACCCGCACTGGCCCAGGGCCCCAATGGTGTGACGGTGACATGATTGACAGGACGCCAAAGACGCCGCATGCCTCGCGTCTGACAAGCCAGCTGGACCCGTGTCGTAAATGGTGCCCGCGGACGTCGAGGAAATTGTATGCTTTGTGTGCTTGCCAGGCTTGACGTGAAGCTCAAATCCACGCGGATGGAGGAAGTGTGTGCATGGTGAGAGTGTCAGAGACGCTCGAGGTCGTCTAGTCGAGCCCCCACCACAGAAGCAGGAACAGCTCCTGGGAACCCTCGACGCGGGCTCTTGTTGTGGGGCCCCAGTTGTGGCGCCCCAGGCTGGGGCGCCACAACAAGAGCCCGCGTCGACTTCCCGCCCCATCGGCAGGCATTTCTCAACGACGGGTCTATCCATCCACGCATTAATTGATGCAGGAGCCACAAGTGAGTCATGAGTTCTCCGGTCTCCTCTGAGCGCCGTCGCTGGATTCGAGACCGCCGTTTGCTGAAACCCCGGGCGCCTCATGCGGTTGACGAAGTGATCGATAATATCTGCTAGTCTGCTCCACTGCAAGGTGGCACATTCACCCAAGCAATTTGTGGAGTGAGGTGGACGCCAGCGATTTGAAGCCGTAGGATTCCGCCTAGTCCGCCCTCTGTGGTATCCGTCTTCGGTGGACGCGAAAACTTGCGTTCTTAGGCATCGGCAGTGCCACCGAGCAAGTCACTTGGTCACGCCAATGCCACGTTTGACTTACGAGAGATAGTTGAGATCGACGGGGTGGCTGCATCCACACACCAAAGTCGGCGTGCGCTGGTATTGGAAAGGCTGAATTGCAGCTCAAACACGGGTGTTGGGTGCTGGCCCACCGAGAAGCCCTTCTCACAAAATGAGAGCTGGCATGTGCACAATGTTCGGTGGGCGTTGGCATCGCCTGGCTTGGACGACAGCGGCCCAATTGCTGCACCCTATCGTCCTGGCATTGAGCTGCGGCTAGAGCTCGTCGCCTGGCACTGAAGATTACTCGCTCGTTACACCTCTACACCCGTTTGTCTTGTTTCTCGCCGGTTTGTGCATGTGACTTGTGCCGCAGCAGGAACAGCTCGCTCGCTCGACAACTTGGCATTGGATCGGTCGCTTCAAGGAAGCTTCAGGTGAGCCCTTCGTCCATGAGTAAGCGCAGAGCCCCATGAAAAGCTTTGCGAAAGCTAAGACGGAATGAGCTTCTGGCTGCTCTTGGTCACGATGATCGAAGCATTCTGGCCGTCGTTCATGCTATCGTAAGTGCTGATCTCAACCAACGCTTCACGATTCAATGGAACTTATATTCATGGCATGGATTCAATTTCTTACCAGGTGAGTTTATCCTGGGCCACACTCTGTGCAGGGATCGACTTGGCTTCCAGCAAGCACTCGAGGCAGAACAGCATCGACTTCTGCATCACCTCGTTGCCCAGGCCTACGCAGATCTTCTTACTCACCGAGCACTTGCCGCAGAGAACTCGACGGCAGATCTGGCACGTGCCTCCGCGCTGAAGCACCAACGTGCTGAACCTGTTGAGACTGCGTGTGCAGTTGGCGCAGTGGCTACTCGACGTCATGCGGCCGAGGACGCTGCCGGTTCCAGGACGCACCTGTCGAGTAGCTTGCTTCATCATCCACGTGAGCTTGTGGCCGTTGGCACACTCCATGCTGATCGAGAGAGCCATGAGCTTCTCCGCGTACGCCGCCGCTGCCACGTTCACCGGCACTTCTCCATCCATTTCAATAAACGCACGCGTGAACATCTCGACGGTGCGGTGGCGCGAGTTGGCCATCTGCACCGTGTTGCCAAACGTCTGGCACCCCGACATGTTGCCGCGGATGGCGTTCGGTGGTCGCGGCAGCGTGAGGATGTCGGACAAGTCCACCGACTGGCGGATACCGTACGCTACGACCTCTCCCTTCGAGTCCGTAGTGAGACCGGAGCCTTCCAAGAAGAGGAAGTCCCGGGCCTGGCTGAATCGACCGTACGACTGCAAACCCCACTTGAGACCGATAAAGTCGAGTGGTTTCTCGGGCGTCGGACGCCTCAAGACCGCAAGGAGCCGCGCGTCTTCGAGCTCCGTGCCCAGATACGCCTCCCGCATCTTGGCGTTCATTTCCGTGTCGGCGAGCATGCCCAATGCGGCGTCTTCCGCCGTGCCGTCGATCACACCGGAGATGACGACGGCCGGTGGTCGGGTGGTCTTCCGTGGCTTGCGGTGGTGGTGCTCGCTGCCAGACGAGGTGGACGACACCAAGCTGGCGATCTTGTCCATCGTGGATCGCTGTGAGCTCGAGTGAGAGGACGACGATGACGAGATCATATCGGCCGTGTCGGCGCGCGACTCGGTGTGCTCCGCCAGTCCGTGCAACGCCCGACGCGACCGGTACGCGCGCACGTCGTCCATGGTCTTGACGAGCTTCCACGCCGTCGTGTCAAGTTGGCGTCCGCCCGCTGCAAAGGCGCTACGGAGCTCCAGTGTGTTCTGCACGACCGCATCCACCTCGGCGAGCAGCGCGGCCTGGCGCTCCGGGGTGAGCGTGAACTCGGGCAGTGCCACGTCCTTGACGTTAAACTTCGGCATGTCGGCGCGTCGTGCGTACGAGCTCCGAAGTGTTTCTTCAAATGGGGCGAGTGAGAGCGCCACTGACTGCCCGCTTTGCTTGCTTGCACTGACTGGTTAGAGACGACGGCGGTGCTGCCGTGATGCTGCAGTTCAGCATCAACGCTCCGCCGGCTGGCCCATCGATCGCCTTTATCTCGCCTTCCGCTGGGATGTGCCTGGACTGCAAACTCACATCAATTGCCTGTCAACGGGGACTGTCCGTGGCCGGCAGCCTCCAACACATGTCAAGCTTGAGCGTTTGCAAGATCCGAATGTTGGAACGCCGCCTCGATCTCCTCAAACTCAGGGGTGCCTAAGTAACTTAGCAGCTCTGACACCCCCAGTGTATCAGCAGTCGCCAAGCATGTAGCTAGGTGCCTATTGTCGATCTCAAGACGCTTCGTGCATGTCTCGAGTCTGCGGTTGTAGGATTGGTGTGACTTGGGGCTGTAGCGTGTGTGGCGCTCGTTACTGTACCAATTGGCCAGCCGAGATAAAGGCGCGCGTTCAAGCTATGAAGCATATTATGCTTCGGCTTTTGAGAAGATGCAACGCACAGCCTTACAGAGAAACCAGCGCTTGAGATTTTAAAGTCGATTCGACTTGATTCCTTAGCGTCGAGTACCGACCACACGCGAGACCACGAAACTTTACTTGTGTCAGAACGAACAAGCCACCACTGCACTCAACTTAGTCGTCGTGCTAGGACAAGTATGCGTTTGGAATACGTACAGTAAAAGCTTCATCTTTGCATTTGTCAGTCTCAACATTCGCAACCTTTACGAAAACGAACACGGGGGGGCTGCCGCTTCAACGTGCTAGATCGATTACAACCTCAATTCGCTCAAAAAAAGTAATCGCGCGGTTTGAAAGCAAGCAAGCAGACCTCGGAGCTCTGCGCTTTTGCCTCGTTGTCGATCGTCGTCGTTGCTTGCATTCGGTGCGCACCTCGAAATTCCACGCTGAAGATCACAATGTTAATTAACCTTTGGTATATAGACTACCTAGTCACAGTAGTCTGCTGTGCTGTACATGCACTTTTCCTCCTGCTGTCAGTGGTGGGGATCGGCTGGTGTAGTGCTTCTTTCGCGACACCCCCTTGTAACATGGGCAAGTTACACCTAGCACCAGTTTGTAGTAGTAATTGATCACGCCTCTCAGCTTCGCTTCTCCAAATGTATCGAGCATGCATGAAGAACTTTCATTGCCTTGAATTCATATCTACAGAGAGCCCTAGGAACAGACACCACGGGACGACTAGTATATACTGAGCGCTCTCCGAGCGTCCGCGAGGTCAAAGTACTTCGTTGCAGCCTCCTGCGACCGCGTGGTCATTCATTGAGACCACACTCTCTCAGTCTAATTACCAGTGACGGGATCTACCACTTCTGCTGGTCCACAGCCACCTCGCGTGCCGAAATGTGCTTGGCCTCCAGCAAACACTCGAGACAAAAGAGCATGGACTTTTGCATCACCTCGCTGCCGATACCGATCGAGATCTTCTTGCTGACGGAGCACTTGCCGCAGAATCCGCGGCGGCAGACTTGACACGGGCCTCCACGCTGGAAGAGCAGGTTGCTCAATTTGTTAAGACTGCGGGTGCAGTTAGCGCAGTGACTGCTTGTGCCATGCACGCTGGTGCCGGGGCGGGCCTGACGGGAAGACTGCTTCATCATCCATGTGAGCTTGTAGGCCGTGGCGCACTCCATTGTGTTGACAAGTGCCATGAGCTTCTCTGCGAAAGCGGACGCCGCGACGTTCACTGGCACATCGCCGTCTAGCTGCAAGAAGGCGCGCGAAAACATCTCGACCGAGTGATGACGCGTGCCGGCGACCGGGAGTCCGCTGTTGGCGAACGTCTGGCACACGGACAAGTGGCCGCGAAGAACGTCGTGTGAGCGGGGCAGCGTGAGCACATCCGACAAGTCCGTGGACTGACGGAGACCGTAGCTGACAGACTCACCACGCGCGTCCTTGGTGATACCTGTAGCCTCCAAGAAGAGGAAGTCGCGGGGCTGGCTGAAGCGGCCGTACGTCTGACGGCCCCACTTGACGCCGATGAACGTGAACGGGTTCTCGGGTGTCGGTCTTTTCAGCACGAAGAGCAATCGGGAGTCATCGAGCTCCGTGTTCAGGTACGACTGCCGCATTAGACAGTGCTGTTCGGAATCGGCGAGCATACCCAGGACGGCGTCTTCGGCCGTGCCGTCCACCGTGCCCGAAAGCACGACGGCGGGCGGACGCGCCGTCTTTTTCGCGCGGAAGTGGTCGCTGTCGTTCGAGGACGTCGTCGACGCGGTGGTGATCTTGTTGAGCGTCGTCCTGGAGCTAGATGACGACGACGACGAAAGAACGTCCGACGTGTCGGCGCGGGACTCGGACGGATCCACACCGTGCAACGCGCGACGCGAACGGTACGCGCGCACATCGTCCTTGGTGCGGACGAGCTTCCACGCAGAGGTGTCGAGCTGGCGGCCACCCGCTGCAAAGGCACTTCGCAGCTCGAGCGTGTTTTGCACCACGGACTCCACCTCGGCGATCAACGCGGCCTCGCGTTCCGGTGATAGCTTGACGTCCGGCAGCGCCGCGTCATGCACGTTAAACTTGGCCATACCTAATTGAAAGGCAACAGAGCGACTTACGGACTTTGCGTCGTTTGCGTAAATGAAGACAAGGACGACAACTCGAGCACTGCGGGGCGTCTTTGTCTTCACCGGACGCGGCGCGTCCGGCCCATCGATCGTCCTTATCTGCGCCGGCACCATGGACAGGGCTCGCTCGAGGTGACGAGGCGCACTGTCTGTAGTGCAGCGGCGGCGTGAGCAATGCTCTTCCGGCATGCCTTTGGGACACCAGTCTTTCGGCCGGCGTCAATCACGTACATGTCAGATCCGGCCATTAGTGTCTTCGTGTGCAACGCTGTTGACGCCGCGTTAGTTCGATCGGCGCCGGAGTTCAAGCTCGTGAAACCGAGGTGCGAATGGTGAGACTCGTTGTCCTCTTGCTCGTGGCCTTCGCGTGGCAACCCCGTCATGAAAAGTTTGCTAAGTTGTCGCCTTCCGCTTCAAGACCACTTGGTCGGAAGAATGCGGACGAGACCACCGAGCGCGCTTGACGTATCTCCCACGGCAGCAGCGCCGATGCTCTTCTAGGAAAACATTCTATTGCACGTTCGCTCTATAAAGCTTTGTAGCGTTCGAGTCCACCATTGCAAGGTGCACCCGAGTTCAGATAGATGCCTCGGTCTCGAGTTTCCTTTTCATGCAGCCCCGCCCCACGTGCTTATAAGACTGTAGGACGTCCTGTCATGTGGGTACGCACGCCACTTTGCCGAGACCGATGGCGTCCTCGACGCCTAAGAAATTGGTGGTGGTCGCAACACTCTTTGCGGTGCGACTTTTTGCTTTCGATCATTGCGATCGTGCACTTTGGGCCTCGCTCATGCCGACGAAGACGGCTTTGGGGCGTGTATGGAGTGTCCGGGCTCCGTTCTTTGTATATAGCGAAACCACGGTGGCGTGATGTCTCGGACAGTGTCGTGGTCTCGCATGGATAGGCTTTGCGGCGACTGACGGATCACAGGTTGAAAGGCTCTCGACTTGTCTGCTTGCCGGAGCGTGGGCTCCTTCCGGATCGTCGTCCGCAGCGCACTGTCCACCCCGAAGCGGAGCTCCGCTTCCACCCGTCAGAAGGCGGCTCTGTCTTGCGAGGGCGCGACGCTAGGACAAAGTCTGCGCACGCTGAAGACAACTCCATGATGGCGCCGAGCCCAGCTCAACTTGAGTGCACGTTGCAAGTTGCAACGGGCAAAGGACGATCCCACTTCAACCGGCAGGAGAACCAACCAGTTCGCTCTCGTACAAGGCGTCGCCACCTTGCAGTTGAAAGCCGTTCCGAGTGGCCTCACAGTGACAAAAGCCTAGTGTTCGGTAATTTGCTGTTTACAATTTTCACTACATGTAGACACTAACTATCTGTTAGTCCCCTGTTAGCTAACTGTAAGTGAGAGAGTTAGTTGCCACCATATAAATTCGTAGGCCCCTGCATCAAAACCCTTTACTTTTGCCAGTCTAAACAATTTACGCTGTCTAGGTACTCTTTCTTGAGGTATGGACTCTGGGTACGCCCAATCTCGGCCCTAGTCTACAAAAACTCGTTGATAAAGCTGATAGGAAGTTGAGTGCTTAAAAATATTAGCCATTCCTCGTTCGGCGATAACATGTTTGCAAATTATTTTACTAGACACTAACTAACTGTATATTTCGCGTACAGCTAACTCTACATGTAGTGTATAGTGCGCACACTACAAAAGCCCCACTGCAACGTCCACCGCAAAGCTCTGCAGCACTGCAACGCCACGCTCGTATGTAGCAGCATCCTTTCAGTGTCGGTGTAGGTGCCTACAGTCGACGTGGCGATCTCTGCAGTGTCGACAAGTGCTTCGTGTCCGTGACCGGGCGGACGGAATGGCAGCACCGCGTTCCTGTTGCCTCGTTGCCAGCAGCGTCGTCTTCACGGAGCGAACGAAGCAGCAGAAAGCGAGTTCGGTGAGACAGAAGCTCGCACAATACCTCAGTCTCGTTCAAGTAAACTGCAAACTTGTCGGTGCGTTCAGATTGAATTGGGCGTGTACGAAACCAGCGGACACCAGGATGGCGCATGTGGCACGGGCGTCGTACCGCTGTAAACACTGTAATAAGAGGGTTCGCCATTCGGCTCGTTTGTGGCGCTTTTGCTGGTGACTGACAAATGCAAGATCATTCGCGCGGCGGTAAAACCATCGATCTCCATGACGGACACCGAGCACTCAGCAAAAGGCAACAACTTGCGCAACTTAGCCCACTTCAAGCACGGTGTGGTACACACGATAACGCAACATAAGCAGCTTCAAAAACACGCAATAATGTTCACAATATTGTTGTACGTTACTGAATTTATTATACTAGTTCCAAGTACATCTTAAAACAATTTACAACACGAAGTTGAAATATAACAATAAAGGGTTCAGCACTTCACTTCCTCACATTTCCCTCCTCACGTCAAGATGCTGCGCCGCGCCCTCGTCTCCGGCGCCCCCACGCGTCTCCGCGTGCTGCATCCCCGCCACTTCAGCCAGACGACTGTCGCTCCGCTGCTGAAAGCGCACGTTAAGGCCGCCAAGCCCAGCGCTGCAGCCTTCAGCTCGCAGATTCGGTATTGTCACTTTTGATGTCTGTTATAACAAATGTTACAGTTAGACATAACGTCATATTTGAAATTGTTATGTTATAACGGATATGTAACGTTACGTAATTAGGTCATTGGAGACCCAGCGTCCTGCAGTTAACAGCAATGTGCTGAGCTATTGGAAGGCTGCAGCTTTAGCTGCTGGAACTTGCGGAGCTTTGACGCTGCTACATGACCAAGAACCCACTTTTTGTGCTGCAAACTCCGGAAAATCAAGTGACGAGGACCCTTATTGAACAGGCCAAGAAAAAACTACAGGAACTGTCAATAATTGCCATTGCACAGATGGCTGCCTTGCTGCCGGAAAGACTACAGCAATTTACAGAAGAAAGTGGACGAGTTTCTGGCCTCGGGCAAAGGAGGACAGATCTCGTGGGGCTTCTGTATGGGGGCATGTGCAGGTTTCGCACTTCGGAAGATGTCCAAGTTGGGAGCTGTAGCGGTGGGCACGCTCTTCATTTTACTGCAGTGTGCGAGCTATTCGGGCTATGTGGACGTCAACTACCAGAAGCTGGAGCGTGATGTGAAGAACTACCTTGACATTAACAAGGTGCGGTGATGAAGTTGGTGTGGCACTGGTGGGCGATGCTGATGATTTTTATTTTTCCAGGACGGCGTGTTCGACACGAAGGATTTGGATTCCATGTACAAGTCGATCATGAAGGTGCTGGAGTTCAGTCTGCCAGCTGGCAGTGGCTTTGCGGCGGGTTTCGTGCTGGGCTTTCGCTCGGGCTAAGTCTCAACAATACGGTTGGTTTGGTCTGCACTCGCGTGACATGGTAACTACAGTAGCATTACCTGTAATTGTGGTCGTTGATGGTCAGAGTGTTTGATATCCAGTAAGCGTTAATGCTAACAAACGCTGAAGGTATCCGTCAATCTCGAACCTGAACGTGGACCTTTAATTAATTTCATTTGACGCTGCTAACAATTTTAATGTTGTGTAGCTGAGGGTGATGCCAAAGACGCGTATACCGGACTGGGCAGCGTGTTCGACGACGTTGTTGTGGTTTCAATGCAGACGAAATCTCCAGTGTCAGTGCTTGGATAAGTTTCACAGCCATCCTGCAGAGGGTGTGTTCTCGGATCGTAGATCTGATAGAGACATATTGTGAACACGTTGACTGTCACGAAGAGGGCATTGAGAGCTACGATGAACCAGTTCGAGATGAGAAAGCCATACGTGAGCCAGAAAATGTTGCTGGTGAGCCCAGCTAGCACCATATGAATGTTGATGAAGACCGCCGACTTGTGCTTAAGAACTTGACGCAGTTTCTCCATGGGTGCGCCGTACAGACACACTCCTCCACAATCAGCGATGAGCCCCATCATGGTTTTGACACTTGAGGTTGTTTGTCCCGTGTAGCCCAGAGTACCGACGATCGCATAGATGGTCACGATGCCCATAATTGTGAGAACTGCAGCTAGCACACGGGTCACATAGCACTTGTCGGTGCAGTAGTAGCAGTAAACACCCAGAAATACGATGGCACAGCATTCTCCGTACAGGAAGCAGGAGAACAGCGGGAACAAATTGTCGGTGAGGTAGCCGTACAACATCCTACAAATTGTGAACGTTAGTGTTTGCCATGCCATCATAGGTGCTAGGTCGAATGTACGCACCAAATGTGGGAACTTCCAAGCAGTGCAGCAAGAGGAACAACCGAAGCCACTCCGACGTGTTTCTGCTTGTAAATGCGGTACATTTGCATGGCGGACTGGACGCCAACCCAATTGTCGCGGTTCCAGCTAGGATCTTGAAAAGTAAGACAACGAATTCCTTGGACATGTTGCTTTGAGCTTCGTGGCAAAATGCTGAATGAGCGAAGAAAGCAACACAATTTCTGCTGGAACTGAAAACGAATTCGAGTTGCCAAGGTCGACCCAGCGGAATGAACACTGGAACTGTCGCACGTTATGCGACTTCAGCATTGTTGGGTAACGCGCAGTGAAATTACTTGTCTTCATTCGTGATGATTATTTTTTTCACAGCTCGATGCATCCAAACAAATTGATGGCGATCTGTAGACTCGCGTGTTGGTAGGTCCAGCATCCAAACAAATTGATATCGATCCGGATGACATGAACAACGAGAACACGGAAGACGGAAGCGTTCAACTCCACGTGTACTCAACGACACAAGACGCTACTAAATGAAAAGTGCTTATTAGACGAAGCAAAACAAAAACCTAGCGCTCGGTTCCTCAAACGTGACGTTCGGTAGACAGACAGGCATACGTCGCCGTCTTGTGTCCGCACCAGCTCAGCTCTACAGGTCAACTTCGTTGTTGCGGTGGTGGCTCTCGTACTGCACCACAGTGTGGGTACGCGTCATGCCGTGGCCGGCCTGGGGCTGGAGACCACGAAGCCGGTTGCCATTGTTGTAGTTGGCAGGAGTCTCCTGCGCGTACTGGCGTGGGTCCTGCATCTTGGGGGTCGAGTCATCGCCCAGCACAGCCAGTGAGTTGCCGCGGCTCTGGTTGGCGTTGCCGTAATACTGCGGCTCACCACCCAGAGCGAAGAAAGCTTCGGAGCCCTCACGCGCGTTCGTCGTCTGCACGGTCACAGTCTTGTCATCGGTCGTGCCGTCACGCTTGAGCTTCCACGTGCGGTAGAAGATGTACACCTGACGGATCATGAGGCACACCAGCACGAGAACCTGCAGGCCGACAATGGCGAAAGCCACACCTTCACGCAGGTCATCCGGAATACTCTCGGTGAAGCTTGTGGCGCTAGAAAGCAGGAAGAAACTCAGGAACAGCGCCGAGATCTTGATAATGATGACAAAACTCGACGTCTTCTGCACGAACGCAGTTGGGTACGGCTGCTTGATCTCCAAGTACAGCAGGAACGCAATGTGGAACGCGATCAGCACAATAATCTGCCACAGGCCCTGGATCCAGACCATACCAGTCGTCATACCACACAGCAACGCAAGCAGCAGCTTGGGGGCGAAGAAGAATCGGCCTTCGAAGCTGTGCTCGTCATACAGCGGGCCGTAACGAGCGTGGAACTTCTTGTCGAAGTGGTCCTTCGTGCCCAGGTCACGCAGCTCGTCCTCGTTGTTCTTGATCACGAGAACTCCGTACAGAATCGTACCGAAAGCGAGCACCAGCAGCGTGATGATAGCAAGGAAGAAGCTCACGTCCACGGCGTCGTTGTCGATGCAGTAGCAGATCTGGTACATGGCCGTAGCGCCAACCACGTACTCGGACAGAATGAGGATCATCATGAGTACACCGATGGCCTTGTCCAGCCACTTGCGGCTGAACGCCTGGAAGTCCTCCACGATGAAGTAGCACACGCCCATAGCGATAGCGTACGCACCAAACAGACACGCAACCATGCAACCAATGCCAGCTACAGCCAAATAGAACAGCATGTCTGGGTCCACACCGATAAGCGACGCGTACTTCTCCATACCCTGAACGCCCGTGGTCGTGGTTGATGATCCCGAACCGGAACTGCCGCTCGAACTACTGCCTGTTGTCAGACGACGCGAAGAGCCCGAGGAGCTGAAGGATCCTGAGCTGGTCGAGTTGGAGTCATCCGACGAGGACGAGTTCGACTTTCCGAAGGGAAGGAACGTGAAGGCAGCAGGCGCCATCTTCTTGCCCATGTTCTCCATGAAACGCGGGCGAGCGTCTACGTTCATCTGGTTGAGCATAATGGAGAACTGGCAGATATCCACCGCAGCCATGGTGATGCCCACACTGGCGGCGGCAGACACACCCGAAGCAACACCTGCAGAGGTACCACCGACGACACCGCTAGCGACCGACATGACACCACCAGCAACAACAGACACCGTAGCAGCACTGCTTCCGATGGTCGTCGAAGCGATACCAGCCTTGTCCACTGTGGTCTTGGCCGTACCGTCCGCCCAGTGGTTCGAGTCCTCGAGTCCCTTGTTCTGCGGCACCGAGTACGCTGCGTTTGCCGACGATGCGGTGGTTCCAGCCGAGCTGGACGACGAGGCCGTCGTCGACACACCAGCACACTGGCAGGCGCTGAAAGAGCTGTCGCTCTTGTAGTCACATTCCGTAGTGGCAGCAAAAGTGAGGTTCGAAAAGGGCTGCTCCACTGCATCCGCGACAGCCTCCGCCGTCTCCGATCCAGCGTACTGCATGAGCGTGATGAAATCCAGGTTCGCGTACACTGCCGAGTTGATACCGTCCTCGGCCGAATAGTCCCACGTGCCGTTGTTGCAAGCCGGGAAGCGGCATACCGACATACAGGTCGACAAGTCCGAGATCTCGGTTCCCGACGATGTGCCCCAGTAGATCAAACACTCGGTGGACGCCGCAGCGGACGCGACGTCAAGCTCTGTGCCCTCACATGTGAGCCCCATCTTGGTCCAAGCACCGTAAAACGTCGAATCACAGCTGAATTCAATCGTTGTAGACCCCGTCGTGCTGCCAACAACACCCGCCGTTCCAGTAGTCGACGAAGAGCCCGTCGTAGTGGTGGTGGTGGTTGTTGTAGTGGATGGAGACGTGGTCGTCGTCGTGTTAGACGTCGAAGTAGTTGGCGTCTTCGTAGTGGACGACGGCGTCTTGGTAGTGGACGACGGTGTCGCTGTGGTGGACGTCGGTGCAGTGGTAGCGGAAGTTGTAGTGGACGTTCCAGTGGACCCAGAAGCGTCCGCAGACACCGACACCCCCGTGTTCCCAATGGAGACGGACGCGGGGCCTCCCGCTTCTCCAGCTTCGCCCATAAGACGACGCGAATCTTGATCCGATCCCTCAGTTGTTGACGTGGACGGACTGGTGGTTGCTGAATTGGACGATCCACTCGAAGTGGACGTACTGGGCGCACTGGTCGTCGTACTCGGGGTCTTGGTGGTCGAACTCGGGGTCTTGGTAGTGGACGTCGGGGTTGTCGTAGTGGACGTGGGCGTCTTGGTAGTGGACGTGGGCGTCTTGGTAGTGGACGTGGGAGTGGACGAGCCGGAGCTGTCCACTGAACTGTCCGCCGAACCGTCCGCTTTCGACGCACTAGTGGACGTCGACGCGCTTAAACTGTCCGAGCCGATGTCCACTGTCCCTGGGGTGTCCTCCGACCCATCCCCCACACTGCCCGACATGGTATCGGACCCGTCCGTGTCGTCGTCCTCCTCACTGCCGGAGGACGTTTGCGACGTCGAAGTGGACACTCCACTGGGCAGGTTAGTGGCGGTCGGCATCGAGTATCGGAAGACACACGACACGGATCCGGCCGAGGCCGTAATGGAATTGCCGCTTCCTGAGGACGTGGACACCGTCGAAGGTGTCGTTGTGGACGTTTGCGCGGCCGCCACGCCCAGCGCCGCCGCTGCCATCACCGAGTACACGCGCATCCTTAACCTGTCCTTCTTAACCTGTCTTTTTGTCCCGCTTAACCTGTCCCGGACGTCACTTCAGGGTTCTCCTTGTTCTGCTGAGTGAGTTCCCGTGTGCTTAAACGGTCTCCGCTATGCAGGCCGCGATTGACAGACTGACGAGAGCCAGAGGCTGAGGATAGGGCCAATGATAGGCGGTGCTCTATGGGAAAAGGGGTATAAACCACCAGGCGGAACGACCAGCCAATCATCGTACGAGGTCCACTCTTGGGTTCAGTATGCTCGTGTTTAAACGCGTCTTTAGAGCGCGTTTTAGCAGCAATTGGGGGCTGTATTTGCAGTTACCTACGGCTACTGCGTGCGAATTCGCTGGTTTGCCTGCGACGCAGGAGTCGGCTGGTTTGGTATTTACTTGTTTTCGCATGAAGGGGGAAGGCGAACCGCAGAGATTGGGGGCGGAAAACCTTGAACGGAAAACGACCTCTACGGCCATGGAATAGTCAGGGAAGTCGATGTGACGACCGCACAAGGCTTGAGGAGCGGTGCCGCAATGCTAAAGAGCTGTCGGTTGTGCGACTTTACTGACGTAGATCGAGCAACGAGTGGTTTGGATAGGAACCACCAACTTTGACGGCAACTCGCTTGGTATCGGCCGTTCGACTGGAGTCAACGTCAGATTTGGACGCTGAACCTTTTGGCCAGAACGGAACCTGGAAACCACGTGGTAGCATCTGATCCTCCCCCGCCCCACGACGCCACAACTTGCTGCGATAGAATTCCAACCCGATCCCCAGGACTGGTGTGGTAAAGTGGTAAAGGTTAAACCTGGCATCTTCAGATGGCCTACATGTATTAATAACACTTGAGGCCGTGAATTTTGCGTCGAAAATCTGGTCACGATCAGAAGTGCAGCCACCTCCTTCACCCCCTCTCAAACGGCCAAATCCCGTCGCCAATTGAAGCGACAAAAAGCAAAGTTACAGTGCTTTTAGCGCGCGTCACAGATTCGAGGTGACCAACTTCTCGAACGAAAGCGTCCACTTGCAATGATCATTGTCCTCCGATACCAACTCATCAACTAGAAGTAGGTCCTTTTCTTCAATATTCGTCCACGTACTTGAGCTCATCAAACGTCGTGTGTTTCCCCGACTCAAAGTCTCCGTTAACCGCCACCACGACTCCGCGCTTGGATGATTGCTGCACTGGGACCAACGTGTCCTGCTGCTTCATCTCCATGAGCCATTTCTTCAATGCGGGGGCCAAGAGTGGCGAGTCTCGCATCGTTTGTTGCATGTCCGTGTCCATCGCTCCAGGAGAGTACGACAACACTTTGACCACTTGCTCCTCCGCCAAGACTCGGAAGTGCATCTCCCGAGCAGCTTTGGCGGTGCAGTACAAGTTCAACGTCTGGTACGGCGCGATGGCCGATCGAGACGATACGTTCATGATCACCAGCTGAGTGACCGACCCGGAGGCTCCGAACACGTTTAGGAAGCGCTTGTTGAGCCACAACACCGACGTCACATTGAGCTCCCAATGCGTTGCCATCTCAGCTGGAAGTGGGCATTCTTGAGCGAACCCCAGGGCTCCTAATGCCCCTGCGTTGTGTACTAGGAACACTCGGTCGTACCGTTCCGTTGACGTCATGTGAGCCAGCAACGCGTCGATTTTCGCACTACCGCTCAAGTCCACGGATTGCACCACGACCTCCAGTTTCCCAGTCTGTTGTAGCGGTCCTCGAGCGTCTCGTACGAGTCGTGAAGTCTCTTGAAGTGCGTCTGCATCACGCGCCCACAGGAACTACAAGCGAGTTAGAAGTCGATACCATCGTTGAAAAACAAAACAATAAAAACGATTGTATGTACCAACTCGACGTCGTTCGAAGCGAGTTCCGAGGCGAAATCGAGCGCCAAACAGCGGCCAAAGCCTCTCGAGGCGCCAGTGATCAACACCGCACAGCGCATGGGATCCGATATGACGTCAAAGATACTTTTTTCAGCAGATCTCTCGAATGTAGCCATCTTGTTAAACCACTTCAAGTTGAAGTGAACTGCAATGGGGACTTGTCATTTGAGCTGCGGCTTCCACTTGCCCAGCAGAATCAGCCGCTTCTTCACGTCCATTGAAATCTCCATTGCGTCTGGGAGCGTCACCATGTCCGAGGCATTGGAATCCTCCCTTGGGTTGGTCCGGTTCGCTCTCTTCTGTCGAAGGCGCTTCATGACTGGACTTGTTGGTCGACGGACATTCGATTCCGAGTCGTCACTGTCCTGGTACTCGTCGGTGTTGCGTGGTTCAGCTACGAGTTGAACGGGTACAGTCAGTTGACAATGGTGGTGTCGAGTTGTCGGTTTAGCTGCGTCTTGCCACGCCAACGCGTACGTCTGCCAGTAGAAGAAGACGGCGCTCTTGAGTCGTTGTGAATGGTACTTGGCTGCGTTTTCGAGCTGCTGTTGACGTTGCTGACGGTTGCGAGTCCATACGAACCAGAACGCTAAAGCGCGTTTGGCGGCGTTGCAGTCACGCCAGGCCAAAGCTCGACGACACTGACGTTCACGCTGGACAAGACACTTCCACGACCGGAAAACGACTTGTTGAACGCGAGTGTCTGCTACGGATTGGAGCTTGACGACGCAGGAGAGGAGAACGAAGCGCCGTTCACGTTGTTTCTTGAATGCAGCTTGCCAAACTCTCAAGCTCCGGCGTAGTAACGAGATCGCTTCGTGCTCCGCAGCCTGTTCTAGCTGCTCATGATGCAGAAGCTGGCTAATTCTCGTCACGCGACTCCAGCAACGCCATACTCGTCGTAGTGTACTCTGTTCAGCATGTAGAGCTGCTAACTGTTTGGCTTGTCGTGCATGTACGAACTGCTGCCATCGGAGGAAGACACGACGAGCAATTTGCGTCTCCTTCTTGTCGACTAAAGTCGCAGATAACTGTCTCCAGTAGCGATGTTTGGCAGCTACTTGCTTCCACGCTACAAGCAGCTTCTTCGCCTTCGAGCGCATCAAAAACTCGTCAAAACGTGAAGCCACAGCGTTTTTCACAGCCGATTGCCACAACTGCACGTGCTTCCTGAGCACAAAACGTTGATACAAGCGACGCAGTCTGCCGGATCGACTGTAATCTCTCCAACGATTCACACAACGATGTCCTCGGAAGGCACACAATTCAACATGAACAGATTCCTCTCGTTCACGCAGTTGAATCGATCGCTGAGCATGACGGAGCCATCGTTTCCTCAATCTCCAGCACACGTGGAAAATCGCCGCCTTCTGCAGTGTCAAATCTTTGACAATCCGAGTTTTCGCGTATCGTTTCCATCGCGCCCACACTTCTCGTCGACGCTGTTCAATACCTTTCGACTGCAAGTTGTTCACCACAACTCGTTGCCACTTATGAGTGTTTTTCCAGTGTTTCCACGCGAGAAAATGGCGTTGGGTCTTGTATTTTCGAGCAGATTCAAGACATCGAGCGACTTCTTTTTCACGTTGACACCACTGCCGCCAACGAGAAAGCACTTGAGGCAGCAAACTGTCGTAGCGCCGATTGCTGAAGTATTCCAACACTAACCGCGCGCGCTTGGAGCGTTGTTGATTTTCTCGTAGGTTTTGAACTGCACGACGTACGTGAAAACTCCCCATTTGAGTCTCAACTCGTTGTCTTTCAAGACGAACTTCACGCATGATGCGCCGGAAGTCGTGATGCCAAACCAACCAGAACTTTGTTAACAAGCGAGCTCGATAGTACGCGTCCAAGCTCGCGCGGAGGTGCCGAGCTTCGTCGACGTGGAATTTCCACGCGTGCCAATGCGTTTTCAGCTGTCGGCGCTCCCGTCTCGCCATCTCTGTCTTGACCAAGACCCACAATTCACGTTCACGCACTCGGTCCTTCTGCAGTTGCTTGACGCGAGCTACTAACGCAGCCCACGCTCGAAAAATGGTTTGGGCTGAAGCTGCTTGACGCTGGTTAGTCAACTTGATGACGATCCAGCGGTTCCTGCGTTGTTGGTGGGCAAACTTTTGCCAGAAAATGAAGTAGAATTGCAGACGCCGCATACGATAGAAGAGCTGCGCGTGGAAAATCTGGCGCCAGCGATGCCAAGCTTCAGGAAGGTCCCAAGTCACCTCGAACCGCTGCAGAATACGAGCTTTCTTGGCCAGAGCTTGTCCTAACGAGACAAGTTGACGAGTATTTGCACGATCCTGAAGTTGTAGAGCATTTTCCTGCTCCTTGCTGCTCTCAATGCTGTCAATCTCAACTTCGGCAATTGTAGTTGCTGCATTTTCAAGATGTAAAGTTTCGTGGTTAAGATTGTCGACTCCAGACAAAGTAGCGGGTGGATCCGCCACCACTAACAGCAAATTTGTCAACCACTTCCGATGAATTGTGAATCGCTGCCACAGCATGAAGCGGAAGCGAAGATGGTTGCCAATTGCAACATTCACCAGCAGCTTACGACAATGTGCGTGCATCTGAGTCCGTAGTTTCCAAGACCTGAAAACCATTCCAACGAGTTCCAGCCATTGTCTTTTACCAGCTTTCGCTCGGAATGCCCGAACTTGGTGCATTGCTGTGACTACTTTTCTCCACGTCAAGAAACTCGACTCTATTTGACGGAGTTCACTGGCGCCGATCATTTGCTCAACTTTGCAGAGAACCACAAACTGCTTCCAGTGTTTCATCGCGTGAGTGGAAGTTTTTACAGTTGAAAAGTCCTGCGCTTTCGTGTTTTTCTGGGCCGCGACCACAAACGCTTTCCACGTGTGGAATACCATTCGAGAGCACACTTGTGTACGTGTAGCTAAGGCTTGGGAGACCTTCAAACGCAGCAATTGGCGTCGAAAAACAAACGCGTACCAACCTCGAAAAGCTTTGAACTGAAGCTGTAGATGCATGTGAGCAAGTGCATTTTGTATTTGAGACTTGACTGCACGAGTTTGAGCCACGTACTTCATCCAGCACAACCACAGTCGCTTCATCAACTGCGTGTCTGCAAAGGCACTGGACATGAGCGCCATGGTCTTCTCAATCTTGCGAGTTGCTACAAACTGCCGCCAGAATCTCATGCACTGACGTTGAGTACTGTGTAGAACTCTCGCTTGAATTTGCTCTTGAAAGCTTTGAAGAATCTTTCGAGACGCGCGTGAACGGATCCAAGCTCTCCAGTATCGCTGCAACAATCGGCGCTTACCAGATCGCACAATGAGAATCAACTTTCGCCACGAGTACCAAGCCTGAAGCAGCAAAGCTGTTCGCACTTTAGTGCTGACAACTGATTCACTTGCTCGAAGGTTTCTACAGTAAACCGCGTGGTCGTGCAGCGTACAAAAGCATCGACACGCTGTCTGCACTCTCCATTTTGTAAGGAGCTCCCCACACACAGCACGAAAGTGTTGATTCACTTTGGTATCTGCACACCAATCCATCAAAACTTTGCGTAGTCGACACTTTCGATGATGGAGATCAGCGCGTGCTATCAGAGCTTGGCTCTCTTTCTTGACGTTGTGAGCAAGAATGAACGCGTTCCAAGCCTTGCGTAGGAATGCGTTCTTCCAGCATAAAGTTGCTGTCAACTTTTTCCTCTTTTGCTCGCGTTTTATCTTCATGAACTCAACCCAGGAACTCCACGCAGCAGGAAGAAGTTTGTTCTGGAGATATCGGAGTGTGGCGGCGCGTTTCTTACGAGAAAATGCTGCACGTTGTCTCCATCTAGTGAAGATGATCGAGAGTTGGTTGTTTGACAAAGCAGATCGAAAGAGCTGAGCTTCTTGCCGCATAGTTCGAAAGTACTTTTGCTGTTGTACCAGGCTTCGTAGTCCGCTGAGACCCTTTTGCATTCGTCGGAAGCTCAAAAACGATGAAGTTTTGTGTCGAAGTCCGGCGTTTCTCGCTGCGTACGAACTCCAAGCTGTAAAAACTCGAGAAGTAGCTTGTGAGTCGCATTTGGTGCTTAAAACCTGCAGGATAACTCGCAGCTTCTTGTGTTGTAGACTCCATGAATGCCAAGCTCGGAAGGAAGAACAGAGAAGAAGAACTTGAAGTCGCTCAGTGTTGATCTGGAGCTGACGTCGGTGGTAACAAATCCCAGCGACGTTCGTTTTCCACTCTCAAGAAGCTCATTCGCGTGATTTTCTCTTGGTACACGACGCGCGCGACAGTCTTTTGCATGTGTTTCATTTTCTCCATCGCTGCAAATTTTCTCCATTCACCAAGTAGCGCAGCTAGAAGACGAAGACGTGAGGAATGGTACAGCTCTAAAATCTGCTCTCTTTTCAAGCGGAGAGAACTCGCAGTAACTCGCCAAGTGTCGAACGAGTTACGGTAGATATTCATCTCGTGAAAGCGTCGAGCATTCTGGTTAACAGCTTTCTTGCTCAGCGACGCAGCTTTGAACAATTTCCACAACTTCCACGTCCGCTTTAACTTGAATTTCGTGTTCATCGCTCGAATTCGTCGCTGCTTCCTTTGCTGCAGACAGAAGACCATCCAACCTCGAAAGTATCGACTACACTGCGTCTTGTGCCACCAGTCGATAGCGTTCAGTGTATGAAGGCGAAATAGTTGCTGCGATTGCGTCACAGCGTGCCAACGTTCAAATACTCGAGCGAGTTGAATCGCCTGCCAGCGTCGGAGCATTTCTGAGAGTTTCTTTCGGTTGAGAGGACTGTCGACGTCTTCCAGACGAGAAACTTGCACGCGAAGCTGTCGAACTGCAGCTTGTTGGGTTTGTTTTCTTGAGTGAAAGTTCATCCACTCGGTCCACGCAGTTGTAAGTAGGCGCTTGGAGCTTCCAACTTGTCGAATGTTTTCACACGCGCTGATGACCGACATCCGCTGCTGTAGTTTTGTTGCCAGCCACTTCGTCAGATACGCGTTGTGGACACAACTAATCTGATTTGACAAGTCTCGCTCTTTATGTTTGAGTTCTGAGTATCGTTGGAAGCCATCGATGAATGTCAAACGCAGCAAACTCATCTCGCCACGACGCACAAATCGCTTGACAGTAAGCGAGAGAACGGTGAATTGTTTCCAAACTCCGCAGTCGCTGACGAAGATCAAACGTAACTCGATTCTCCGTGACTTTACTTCGTAAAGCTTCGACACAACGCAGGACTCGAGCTTTTGTGCGCCAATTATCCCACAAAGCTTTCATGACGGTGTGCTGCCTTCGGTCAGCTATGACCGCTTCATTCTCTCTTGATCTCCTACGAAAAGTGACGGCATCTCTCCATTCTTTTAAAACTTTCAGAAGAAGAACGTCACGCTGCCACTCAAACTTTCTCCTGATAAACCTACGAAGATAAACGTATCGTTTCCAACGAGCGAAACTCGTTGATCGGGTATCCATTCTCCATAGTAAAGCAAAACGTTTTTGAATGTCCTGCAACTGCTGCTTCTTTCGCCTAATGCTTTCTCTCCACGTGGTCAATACACGAACCAAAGTTTCGTTTCGTATCTTAGCCAAAAACTTACGACTTGACTGTAGGAGTTTTACGTGGTGAATCCAAGTCTCAAAAGCTCGGCGTGAAGCATTTTGAATCCACAATTGAGTGCACTGTCGTGTCAATCGATCGTTTCTACTTGTCAATTGCCAATCTTTCAAAAGCTTACGACACGTGCGTCTCTCGAAGAAATTCACTGCACGATTTTGGTTCCGTTTCTTCCTCTTCTCAAGCAATAGAAAGCGTTTCCAGGAGGCGAAAGTTTTACAGATTGTTTGGTTCCTCCACTTCGATATTGCACGCTTTGTTTGCTGTTTGTTAACAGTAAATTGCATCCAGGCCGTGAACGCTCGATGTTCACTTTGATGACACCAAAGTCCTCGAGCTCGAAGCAAAAGGTCCTCTTTACGCTTTCGAGACAGCAAGAAAGTTTTCCAAGCTCGGAAATGCAGCGGCAGCAAGCAAAAGTAGCGAAAAGCGACCGCCTTCTTCGTTAAAGCTCGCGAGAAAACTTGCTGCGTCACGAACAACTTCCAGTTCTTGAAATGCAGTTGCAATTGCGACGACGTCGAGGCATTGGCAGCACGCGTTAATGATTTTCTCATCATCTTTCGAGCTTGAATGTGCGCTTTCCACTGCTGAATCCTCTTTCGAGCTCGGAAGTTCCTCATCAAAACTACTCGAGCTGCAATTTTGTGTCTGTCGGTGTATTTCTGAGCGATGAACGCTTTCCAGCGTGAAAACGCTGCAATTTTGGCATGACCGCTGCCCATTGCAACTACGCACAAGTGTACAGCTTTCAAACTCTTCCTCAAACAACAATTCCGCTTCAAACACTCAACGGATCGTTTAAGTTTCAATCTGTTGATGTGGAGCTTGGTTCCATCCATGTTCCTTGTCATTTTCATCTTGCCTCGCCACCATTTCGACCACGTTCGAAAACAAAATTTGATGCAGCGTTCTCGGTATCGAGCTCGAGCAAGTTGCGTTTTCAATTGCTGCTGCTTTCGTGTCTGTTTGTTCGCCAGTAAACCTTGAAACGCGCTCTTCAGGAGCGTTTGACGCCAAAGCGCAAGTGATTTTACTAAAAGCCGACTGCGTCTGTCTTGATCAAGGCGCCGCGAATTCCACCACCGAATCGCTCGTTTGAGTTTAAAGTGCAGGAGTTTGTCTTGCATCTCGAGAATTTGCAGTTCATTGACAGTAGCAACGCACCATTTCGTCTTCCAGGCGTTAAAGTGGGTTTCAAGTACTCGTTGTTGAGAAACTAGCAGTGTAGATTGAAGTAAATGCCGATGTCGCTTCCGAATCCTCCAAGTCGCTTTCCAGCTGTGGAAACTGGCGTAAAGCTGTCGATTTTGCCACCTCCAAGTGACTTCTGCTAGCTTTTTGTTCTGTCCTCGTTTGGTCTTGAGCGCGTGTTTCCAAGCTTTCCACTTCTGTCTACAGATCATTTGCCGAATCAACTCGGACGTCCTCATAAGTCGATGTCTGATGATAATTAGCTCTTTCCACTGTCGAAAACATGCGTGGAGGTGGGAAGACCCGAGCATTTCTGCAACTTTCATCGTTCTTTCACGTCGCTGCTTTGACTTGAAGACAAACTGCTTCCACAACCGGAACGATTGTGATTTTCTGGACGTGGAGAGTTGATCATCAGCCAGACGAGCAACACTTTGTATCCAAAACGCTCGTCTCCAAGACGTCCACGCAGGAAGCATCAGATTTTGACGTCTGACAGAAGATTTGAGTTGTTCGCCACGAAGTTGACAATCTCGCATCCTGTGGATATGTCTGTACCAACCTAACAGACAATTTTTCTTTACTTTGAGCAGCTTTTTGTGCTTGAATTTGTCGGCTGAAAGCTGTTTTTGCTGCTGTGAGTGAAGATTCGCCACTAGCATTTTCCAGTGAAGTGATAAAACGTTGGTCCTGTGTACGTGTTGACATTCTTCAAAGGCAAAACGCAGTTCGGAGTTTCTCGCTGCGAGCTGCTTCCAACCCTTGAAAACTTTAGCCAAAAGATGAAAAGAGTACGCAGAAGCGAGAGACCGAGTCGCACTTCGCGTACCAGTTCGTTTCCTCCACTGCTTCCAAACTCCTTGTTGTCTCAACCGAACAACGCTAGCAACTAACTTTTCGTCATTTAGTAAAGATTTCTTTGGTAAAACTCTTCCAGGTCGTGAAGGGAAAAGCACATCAGTTTAGCAGAACGAGTCTCCGTTGCATCTGAAAGCATTTTCTCCATCGCCAATTGCCTGTCAGTCCAAGAAGCCCAACGCACAAACATTTGATTGAGTTGTCGTCGCCTGTGAAAACGATCAAATCGTTCTTCTCGTTCACGAAAATCTTTACAGCGTTCAACCGCTCGTTGCCAATGATGGAGAAATTGTCTTCGTCTGCGTTGAGTAGAAACTTGCTGCCATAAACTCCTTTTCACTCTTGTGTTGTGGTTCTGCTCCACGTTCTTACGAAGTCGATTCCACGACTTCTGAAGTACTCGCAAGTCGCGTTGACTAGAAAACACACAAAGCAGAGCTCGTGCACTTTGCGTTCTCTCCTTTCCACGTTTCCAGCGAGAAAACACTCGTCTCTTTCGAGCCATTTTGTACCGACATCTCTCATCTCGATTCGACTCTAAAACTTGTTGCCAGGACTGCAAAACGCCACGAAAGACGCGATTCTTGTGATATTGAACAGCTTGATGGTGCCGCTGTCTGCTTTGGAACTGGAGTCTCCAATGTTGCAAGCAAATCCGCAGCTTTGATCGACTGGTACGTTGCGTGACCCAAGTCGACCGATCTGCAGCGCACTTCTCGGTCTCAGTGAACAACCGCCAGCGTTGAATACATTGGAAACGCAGTTTCCAACACCGCAGCACGTTGCTTGACAATCATTCGTACACGAAAGCCTTTGCTCTTCTGAGCTTCCTCGTGCCAGTTCTTCATCAAAGTTTTCATTTGCCAGACCCAGACTTTGTGTGAGAATTTCTTGAGAACCTTCACATCCACCGCAATTCTCCGTAAAACACACAACGGAAGAGCTCTGGGACTCTCCGTAGCGTGGAAATCGATCTTCTCAGGTAAACTCAGCGAGACCCAGTGGAATAGCGCGTGGATGCAAAGTGGCGTCGTGAATCGCTGAATTTTGTTCTGGTTCACGAGTTGTTTCACGGCCTGCGTAGCTCGCCACTGCTCAATTGACGTCGTGATCATTTGCAATTGTCGTTCACCTGCAGCGATCCGTTCCTTTTGATTGGTATAATTTCCATTTGATAGATGATCCTTATTGTTGGACAGCTTCCCTTCGTCCTCGTTCATATCTGACAGAGGAAATACCCGTCCAGCAGTGCGTTTCTTGTTATTATCCGGTGAAGCCTTTGAAATGGCAACTGAAAACGCGCTCCTCTTCCCGTCCACGTGAATTCTTTGTATCGGCGAATCCAGAGACAACATGTCACCAAATCGATCTCGTTGGGCTTGACCCTCTCCTTTAAAACGCGGTTCCGGTTTCTTAAGCGACGTAAGTGAAGCTTGACGCACGTGATTTAGTTTGCTTTCCATCCGTTGTCGTCTTTGAGTTCCTGTAGATTTTGAGACCACATCTAGAGTCTCTGCTGAATGTCGATGGCCCGTACACAACCTCTTGACTTTCGGTTGTGTGCCCAAGTCCAAAGTCAAAATCTTCTTGCGCCAATCTCGTTCCGGGTTAATCGAGAGCGACAACAAATATCGATGGTAAACTGCATCATCCGGTGGACCGATTCCATAGCGTTCAAAAACACTGTACGACGCCTGAATCAGCTCAATCAGAGAAATGGATTCGTCATCTTCGTTAATTTCTTGTCGTCGTGAAGCTTTTGCAGCTTTTGTCCGCTCTGCTAAAGTGAAAATTTGAGTCAGCAAGTTGCAAACCATTTCCCGTCGTGAAGGATCTGTAGATTTGGATTCATGAGGTTTAGAACTCGCCATTTCGGATCGAGTGAGCTGCGTTGGCATGATTCCTGCACTGGGTCTATCACTTTCCTCTGGAGTTTCGAGACTGCGGACCAAAGCGACGGAGGTCGTTTCAAGAAAGTTAGTTGCCTGTCCTACGAGAATTAACGGACCACAGAATACGAGTTATAGTATTATTATTCGAGGTAAATGGTGGCTGGGATGTTGATGGTTAGTACGGCTAACGTCATGAACACAACGCCGAGGAATGTACCGAGACCTTTGGTTCGGTTGAACTCGATGCCTATCACCATTTCCATGACAATACATGTATAATCCACCACCACCTCGACGAGAAACTGGAACCCAAACATCGTCACTCGACGATGGTCACGACTCGTAGTTTGCAAGCGTAAGGAAGGATAGAACGGGTGACCCACGAACCAAAACACAATTGATTGCGAACAACCGATTGCGATGTACTCGGCGTACATATCGCCGGCCAGTTCGGCGGTGTGGTAGGCCAGAACTTGTCGCCGTCATGTTTCAAACTCCAATGAACTGGAAGCTAAACGTTGCGTCTTTGGACAATTGATCTGGTGTTTTGGCGTGAAAGCTTGGGCACGATGATGGATACTTCGCATGACCAAAAAGGCCTTCGCTCCACGCAGACAAACCTCAGCTAACGCCATACAAAGCGTTCCTGATACTAGAACCTCGCTCGTATTTGTTCCCAGCAGGACAATTCGAGCTTGGGTGTCACTAAGGACAGTAGGAACTCCTACGATGATGCACATGACGTGAATGCTGCGGATTCGGTTCTTGACAATGTACCATCTCGCAGCTTCTTGCACCACGAGTTTCAAGAGGATACTCAAGACTGCAAACAGCACCACCACAACTTGTCCTCGCTCTGCCAGTTTGTACGAAGCCACCACGTGAACGTATCCCCCCGCTAAAACTACGAGAAGAGCTTCGGGGTTTTTCTGGAGATATACACGCCAAAACCTCAGGCTCGGAGCTAGAACTGATGGAGAGGACGAAGTTGTAGAAACCTTCGGCGCTCGGGTCAAATACTCGCGCCAGAAGCTTGAGAAGCGACATACACTCGAGATCCTGAATTTACTGACGGTCTTCGCTTCACTGCAATGCTCCGACGACGACCTGCACACGTCTCGTTGTAGTATATTCGCCTCACCACTAGCGTGATACCAGCCGTGAACGTGAGATCACACAAGTTCCCAAGGTAGAAATGCAGTTTGTAGTGGAAAAACTTGTCCATCGGCGCGGTGTGTTGTACGAGCAAACCTAAACAACTCATAGCTCCGATCGAAGTGGCAAAGTACAAACTCGAGCCTTTCAAAAGCTTTTTCATGCAGAACCAAACACTCGGTCGCTTATCGGGGTTTTCGACGAACCGCTGCGTTGTAAGTGACGGGAGGTGGGCGATTAATATGATGGCACAATACGAAAGCGTCGTCCAGAGTAGCGTCGCCATGAGTAGTTCTGGAAGCGATTGGTTGGCGGAAGATTGGAGCGAGAAGATGTTGCCAGCATAGTAACAACCGTTTGTGACCACAGCACACAAAGTGCAGGTTAGAGCATTGCGTACGATCAAGAGCTGAAGTTTAGCAGCAAGGATCAAGTACACTTCGAGTTGATGTTTACTTGACTGCACGCTTACATTTTGTAGGTTGGGTTGGTTGTCAACACAAAGTGAGTTCGTTGAAACTCATGGCTGCAATTGACCTTGATAACGCGGCTTCTGCTAATAGATGAACAACACTATCCCAGTTTTCATGCTACTTTTCACTGATAAGTTATCAGAACTTTACCTGCTAGCCCAGCCGAGATGTTCACATGTATGTACACTATTATCCTTAAGCAGCGTTTGTTGTTTAGGATTAATTAGCACAGGTAGACGGCGCTCGAGACGGTGATATTAACGACAGCTACCGTCATGAACAGAACACCGAGAAAAGTGCTGAGACTTTCAATTCGGTTGTAGTCAATACCTGCTGCCATCTCCAAGACGACGCAAACGTAGTCCACGAGAATTTCCACGACGAATTGTAAGCCCAGCATGGCGACCTGGTTAAACCTCCACCTTGATAAACCGTTCTCGGACAAACCAGTCCCTGCTTCGAATTGAAGTGCTGGATAAAAGGGATGGCCGACGTACCAGAACACAATGGACTGGGAACAACCAATGGCGATATACTCGGCGTACATGTCGGCAGTCAGCTCTGCTGTATGGTACGATAAAACCTGTCGACGCCATAACTCGAATTCCATCTTGAGTGCTGAAATTGAACGAGTCTTTGCTTCTGCGTTTGATGTTTCAGTGGAGAGTTGCTGGACTTTGAGCTCCAGAGTTCTAGCTCGACGGCGAATTGTCCAAACAACGAAAGCAGCTTTTGAAACGCGTAAACAAAGTTCGGATACTGCCATCGCACATGTACCAGCCATGAGAAACGGGTTGGATTGCGTTCCCAGCAGAACAATCCGCGTTTGTGTGTCAATTAGCACGGTAGGAACCCCCACGAGCACGCACATGAGTCGGATACTTCGGATGCGTTTTTTAATGATGTAATGCCTCGCAGCCTCTTGAAGAGCGAGTTTGAGGAGTATACCAAACGCGGTGAAGCCCATGATCACCACTGTGCCTCGGTTAAGAATTTCATAAATGGACACCACATGAACGAACCCTCCAGCCAAGGCGATCAAGACAGTGTCAGGGAAATTTTACGAGATACTCTTGCCAAAAACTTGGTGTACGATAGTTTGGTGGTCGGTGAGGTGACCGAGGTGCCCCATTCACAATAGCTCGTGGTTCGGATAAATCACGTCCTGCACTCCGTCGATCTCGACCTTGGTACGTTTCTTCGTAGTAAATGCGTCTTACTGCAAGCGTAATGCCCGCTGTGAACGCAAGCGTGCACAAATCACCAAGGTAGAAATGTACTTTGTAGATAAAGTGCTGATTCATGAGCGAAGTGTTCTGAACGAGAAGACCCAGAGAGATCATACCCACCAACGACACGGCAAAGTAAGGACTAGACCTTTTCACGAGTTTCTTGGTACAAAACCAAAGACTGGGTCTGTAGTTTGGACGTTCGAGGAAGCGCTGGGTCATCAGTGAAGGTAGATGAGAAATGATCATGACTGCAGCATAGCACACAATGGTCCACAATAACATCGCCATGAGAAACTCAGGACGCGATTGCTTCGTTGAAAACTTAAGCGAGAAAATGTTGCCAGCGTAGAAGCAGCCGTTCACCAATCCTGCTGCAAAAACGCAAATGACGGTGTTGCGAAACATTAACATCTGCATCCTGGCTGCTACTTTCCATTGCAGATGAAGTCGTAGTTTGCTACTGTAGTGACGGAGCGGTTTGTGTTCCCTTCGTGGTAGAAAGTCGAGAATTGGGAAGGAATGGATGGCGTCTCGCCTAGATTGGTCAAGCGAAACAAAAGTTGGGAAATTGTTGGCAACAAGTGGAGCCACGCGAGTACTCGCTAGAATTGGGCCACGAGAAGCCATGATTGCTTCCATATCGAGTTCCGGTTGTCTTACGCTAAAGGAAGAGCATTGGTTGTACACTTTTGACCACTTTTACTCGAAATAGAGGTCTTGGTAGACGCTTTCTACCCAAGACAACCGTTTTCACGAGCAATAGTATAGCAGTAGGCACCAGCTATTTGTGTTTTCACTCACCATTGTTTACTGTGTTCTCGCTGAAGTTTGATTTTGTATTGCAGCTCTAACGCTTTTTACAGTAAATACTTCAAGTATTCGGCATCAGCCGAGATAGACTCCGCTTGAGATGTTGATGTTGATCACAGCCATCGTCATGAACAAAGCTCCCAGGAACGTACTCAAGTTCTCAATCTTGTCGAATTCGAAACCTGCGGCCATCTCCATGACGATGCACAAGTAGTCGACGAAGATTTCTGCGAACGATTGAAAGCCAAGCATGACGACCTGGTTGAACCTCCGTCTCGCGATGTCAATTTCAGATAACGTACTGCCTCCTTCGATCTGAAGAATGGGGTACAGTGGATGACCGAGCCACCAGAAAACGAGCGATTGGGAGCAACCGATGGCGATATACTCGGCATACATGTCGGCTGTCAGTTCTGCTGTGTGGTACGAGATAATTTGCCGTCTCCATAGTTCGTATTGTAACTTTCCAGACGCCGGCGATGGCAATGGTGAAGTTGCTTTCTCTTTCGATTGACGGCGTGATCGTGCAGCAGTAGCAACCGAGATCTCGAGCAATTTCTCCTCCAAAGCTCTGGTTCGACGGCGAGTGGATCAAACAACGAAAGCTGCTTTGGTAGCACGTAGGCAAAGCTCAGCTACAGCCATACCGAACGTTCCAGCAAACACAAACGAATTCGACTGAGTACCAAGCAAAACGATTCGAGTTTGGGTGTCGATGAGCACCGTGGGGAACACCAACGAGCATACACATGGTGCGAACGCTGCGGATTTTCTTTTTCAAAACGTAGTGTCTTGCAGCTTCTTGAAGAGCAAGTTTGAGGAGCACGCCAAAGACTGTAAACACCATAACTGAAGCTTCGTTGGCAATTTCATCCCATAACATCAACACGGTGTGCACGTATCCTCCAGCCACGACAATCATGACAGCTTTCGGGATTTGGTTGAGATATTCAAGCCAGAAAGTTAACGTGCGATATCTTGGCGGTGGATGAGTTTCGGTCGCGATGAAGACGTCGATAATCTCGGTTCTGATAAATTATTCACCGCACTGCGTCGTTCTCGCCCTTGGTAGGTCTCGTCGTAGTAAACTCTTCTCACCGCCAACATAATTCCCGCCGAGACGATGGCGTTGCATACGACAGCAAGATAAAAGTGCAGTCTGTAGCGGAAATGTTGGTGCATGAGCGACGTATTCTGCACCACGACACCCACAGCGACCATGCCTGCCACTGTAACAGCAAAGAACAAGCTCGACTTCTTCACGAGCTTCTTGGTGCAGAACCAAATGCTCGGTCGGACGTTCGGACTTGCAAGGAACCGCTGCGTTGTAAGCGACGGCACGTGGGCAATGACCATAATGGCAGCGTACGTGATGGCCATCCAGACCAACATGGCCACGACGAACTCTCGCAGTGTTTGGTCCACCGACGACTTGAAGGCGAAGACGTTGCCAATGTAGAAGCAGCCGTTGGCGCACACGGCGCAAAAGCAGCAGAGGAAAGCGTTGCGAACGACCAGAAACTGCATTTTGAAGGCGCTTGTCCACTGCAATTGCAGACGTAAGAGACTGCTGGTACGTTGCAGTCTAGTGGTCTCTGGTCGAGTCACAACGTCGGCAATGGTGGGGCTCGAGAGTGACAAGACCGAGTCCCGAACCGTTTGGTCCACAGTGAAGGAACTAGTGGGAAAAGGAGCCACGCGAGCATTGGAAAGAATGGACGGTCGTAAGTTGTTGGTGGAAGTACTCAAGTTCGTGACGGAGGAGATCGAGAGCCCGCGGACGTCCATTGCTTAGAAGATGGCTACACTCTGATCGGTCAGACAACTTCAACTAAAATAGTTGCCGTACTTAATACAGATGGTCCACCACACGTATCTGTACATAGAACTATATATATATATACTCCATACCTGAATTACGCTTGTTGAGCTTGTCCGCATACTGAAACCCATACTGCGACATTCGCTGCGGCCATTGGTTGGTGTTGCTGCCCCTCGCCTTCCGAGTCGCTCGCATTGGTCGCCAGTACTTCTCCAAAAGCTCCAAACAACAAGCTAAGATGGTGCGTGCGTCGGTGTAATGCTGTCCCCGACAGCTTAAGCTTATCCTGTCCAAGCGTGTCTAACGGATCTCTCCCTCTCCACAGGCCGGCGACAAGAGCAACAATGTTATGCGCGACATCCACGTCGACAAGCTCGTGATCAACTGCTGCGTCGGCGAGTCCGGCGATAAGCTGACCCGTGCCGCCCGTGTGCTCGAGCAGCTGACTGGCCAGAAGCCGGTGTACTCCAAGGGTAAGCTTTTTACTTAAAAAGCAAACAACCGCCTTAACAGGCTACTTACCCGGGCCAAAGCCTCCTGTATTGGAGGTGGTGCCTTTAAATCCTACGGCCTTTCCGGGTGTCGGAGGCTGTATACGGTATACACACTGTATACAGTCCTCTGGTCCATCCCCGATCGCGCTCGTCATTTGAGTACAACGGGCTTCGAAAGAGGTTCAAGAACTCTAGCAGCGACACGCACACATCAATGATCTCGGAGGTTGGTGTCCAGTCCTTTTGACCATCTAACACGATGGCGGAGGCGCGTGCTCGCTGTATACTATACACTCGTCATCGTGTATACTATACGGTGGCGGGTGTTGGGATTTTCGTAGAACCCAATTTGGGTTTTATGTGGGAGTGCGCGTTAGAAACAAGGTTTGAAGCTGCTGGACAGGATATGCTGACGTTATGTTACTTTTTGTGTGTTATCACAGCCCGGTACACGGTCCGCACGTTCGGCATCCGTCGTAACGAAAAGATCTCGTGCCACGTGACCATCCGTGGTGAGCTTGCCGGTGAGATCCTGGACCGCGGTCTCAAGGTGAAGGAGTACGAGCTGCTGCGCAAGAACTTCTCCGAGACGGGCAACTTCGGCTTCGGTATCCAGGAGCACATTGACCTGGGCATCAAGTACGACCCGTCCACGGGCATTTACGGCATGGACTTCTTCGTGGTGCTCAAGCGCCCGGGTGCCCGTGTGGCTCGCCGTAAAATGCAGCAGTCGCGTGTGGGCCACCCGCACCGTCTCAGCAAGGACGACGCCATCAACTGGTTCCAGACCAAGTACGAGGGCATCGTGCTGGACGCCCCCGCAACTAAGCGCACTAGTTTGTGCCGTTTAGCTTGCTAGGCTAGGGATGCACGCCACCTTTGCTTTGTAATCGGCGGCTAATCCGGAATGGAGAGTTCTATACCCAACACTTGGCAATTGTTGTTTGTTCATTTCTTATTGACCTGCATTGGAGACTTTGCTCGAGTGATAGATACTCGATTCAGGCTTGATTAGCTTTACTGCGTTGTTGCGTTACTGCATTGGTTCGTCTTCCTTGGGATGTTTGCCGAGCCACTTGGCCACTCCGTCAGCATCGAGCAGGATGGAGTTGACGCTTGTCGATTCGTCCACTGGTTGTGCCATCAGCGATAGGTACTTCTTGGCCATGAACACGGCCATATCGACGGACAGGTTCAGGTGCGAGTCCACGAGAAACTGCGTGATCCACGGAGGCAGCTTGGTCCGCTTGTCCGCTCGGTTGTAGCGCGAGTCGGCGAAGATCACAAGACCGTAGTCGGTCTTGCTGCGAAGAACACGACCAGCGCACTGAGCAGCTTGACGAAGCGCATCGAATGTGAGAAAGTCACCTTCACGGATCTGGTGCGTGTAGCGCAGGTACTCGAGCCGCGCCCGCAATGTGTTCGAAAGCGTGTACTGGAACGGGATGCCGAACAGAATCACAGCGCGTCCGTAGTGTCGATCGAAATCGATACCTTCGGCCACCTTACCACGCGCAACGGAGAAGAAGATGGCGCCTCGGCCACAGTCACAAGCCTTCTTGTAGTTGTCCAGCGCCAGCGTTGTCTCCACAATATCCTTCGTCTCAATAAAGAGCAGCTTGCTGGTAAGAACTCGCTTGAGCACGCCGAGCGAATCCCACTGGCCGATGATCTTCTCCATATAGAGATACGAGGGGAAGAAGCAAACCATGCCATCAGGCGTACAAGCTGCCATCTCTAAGAGCAGAGTTCCGTAGTTGCGCACAACCGATAGATCATCACGCAGATCGAACTTGGTGCTCACCGGCATTTGATCGCTACCACGCGTGATAACCAACGGACAAATACTCGAGCGATACACCGACATGGGAAGCGACTCGCGGATCACCGGGTTGAAATTCAGCAGACGGGGGTATAGATCAATTGGAGACAGCGTACCAGAGGTGATGATGACGCTGGAGAAGCGTTCAAACACCGGTCGGATAGCCAGTGACGCATCTAGACACGAGAGCTGCAGCACGGGGTCGTGCACACCAGACGCACTATCGAACGGTTCAATAATCAGCATGAATCCTTCTGCGTAAGTGGCAACCAGAGTAGCAAAGTCTGCCACAGCCGTCAGCGAGTTAAACTCCTCCAAATTTGTCACTTCCAACGTGCGCAGCAGCGAGTTCAGACGCGTGTAGCAGAACTTCATCGGTTTAATCTCCATGCTGATAGCCTGGTGCAGATGATGAAGGAAGGCCTGCGGGGTTTCTGATTCCACCTGTCGAACTCGGATCCGTTGACGCAAGTACTCAATTAGCCGGCGCATGAAGGCCACAAAATGCTCTGCACGTCGAATGTTACCGGGGATAGCTTCATCCAGCACATCATCCGGCAGCACAGGGTTTGCGATCATGATATCGTGGCTTGTGTCGATCGCGCGGTTGGAGGCCGGATCCGTGTACGTCGGAGCCACGACTGCATTACTCGAGCGCAGTCCTTCAACCAGTCGACGGTACTCTGCATCCAGCTTCGCCTTGTCCGCCTGCTTGAGTTTAACCACCTGCGATGACAGCGTCGTCAAGTTCCTGGACGCTCTGTCCAAACTGCGTCGATCCAGGTCCACACTCAGCGCTTCAATGCACACATTGTCGATATTATGTGCTTCATCAAACACCACGATGCTCTCCTTCTCGAAGCTCCTGGACACCAACTGACTGACTTTCGGATCCAGCATGTACTGGTAATTGTACACCACCACGTCAGCAAAAGTAACCACATATCTCGTCAGGAAGTAGGGACACCACCCTTTCTTCACGCCCATCTCCTTGAGGTCGTCCACCGAGTACACTCCGGGCGGCAGCACCGTGTCGTCGCTCTTCCTGGCGTCGTAGTTCTCGTAAAAGCCGCACGTCTCCACCTGTTGCTCGCCCATGGGGTCGTCTCCTTCTCGGGCCTTGGCAGCCTTCGCTCGGACCCACGAGGCCGTCATCTTCCTGCATTGGCCGTCCACGTCCTCTCCGTCAGCATGCGCCATGACTCTCGAGTGCACGCACATGTTGCGTCGACTGCTCAGACACACGGCCGTGACTTGCGCGCGGTCTCCGAGATGCTCCTGGCGATACGCAATCAGTTTCTTGATCTCTTCCACACACTTGGCCATCTCCGGGACGGTTCGCGTGCAGTAAATGAGCTTCCCAGCCGTCGGATGCGCGTGTTTGTACGCTAAGACTAAGGAGAGCAGCGACACGGTCTTGCCTGTACCCGTAGGCATCTCCAGCATACAGTGGCCTTGGGCATCCAGTGCGCGCTTGAGCTCCCGCATGTACTGCAGCTGCTCCGAGTACATGCGCTCGTACGGGAAGAGCACCTCGAGCCCATCGATGTCCACCTTCATGGCTGGAAGCGTAACCGGGTTATGCTTTTTGGGTAGGATACGTACGAAAAAGTTGCAGTTGATGTGGTCCACGTGGATAGATGTTCACCACATGGATGTGACGTTCGTCACATCAGTATGACAATCACTCTGCACGGAAGCGACGTCGGACCATCATGAGCCATGGGACGTCAATCCCGGACGCCACGGCGCGCGTGGGAGACGACGGGAAGCCGCGCAAGAGCCACTCGGGCCCGCGCAAGCGTCGACCCAAGAAGAAGGCCGGTTCTCGCGGCTCGAACGGCTCGCTGACGCCCGAGAAACCTCCGAAAGCGAATGTATCAACGCTGCAGAGCGACCCCGAGGCTGCTGCGAGTCTCTGCGCGTCTGCAGCGCCCTATCAACCCATCTCCAGTATTAGTCAACACATTAACCGCCTTGTGGCGCCTTCATCGCCGGTTCTAGAGCCGGAAATGCTCTTGAATCCACCACCAGAGGCTGCTCTGAGTGTTGCAACAGGTTTAAACCCCTCCACGTCCAGATTATTCCGCCATCCCAAGCTCACAAGGGAGGAGAGAGCTCTGATACAAGGAGAACAGGAGCAGCAGGCTGCAGAACGGGCCTATTGGACCCAGTGGGTCATTGAGGCTGCTGAGAAGGAACGCGCGCGACGGCTGAACGTGCTCAAGCAGCTGCAGAGCGAAGAGGAGCAGGAGATTCAACGCAGGAGGCAGTGGGCCATTGCCACGATCGAGAAGGAACAGGAAGCCATGATGAGAGAGATGTTCCTGGACAATATGAAGAACACGCAGTGGTTCCAGTCCACTATCTCGAGGTTCTCCGAGGACTACGAGGTCGTGTGTCCCAATAGCTGGTTCGGATGCACGTTCAGCTGCATGCTGAAGGACCTCGAGTCGCATCTTGAAAGGTGCGTGTACCGACAGGTGCCCGATACACTCGATCAGGTGGTGGAAGACACGACCACGGACTTTTACTCGTACGATGTCGTGTGTCCGAATGCGGTGCTGGGGTGCAAGGAGATTTGTTCACGAGAGAATCTGGCGGAGCATCTTGCAAATTGCCCCGTGAATGGTATTTCGAGGGAGAAGGAGTGGGAAGAACGACTCGAATGGAGGCGAAGTGTGATCCAAGCGACGGAGGAGGAACGTGAGCGCCGAATCGATGAAGAGCGGGCAGAAGCAGGTGCGAACGGAGGTGGACTCTCGTTCGGTAATCTGCAGCGGCTGTATGAAGAGCAAACGGCGATGATGCAGGTTGTTCTGCACGATGAAATCGTGGACTATTATCAGCACCGTAGACGGGAAGCTCGAGAACGACGTCCTTGGATACAAAAGGCAATCGCAATGGTGACCGAAGGGATCCAGCTTGTCTGGAATAACTGTGTGCAAGTGGAAGGCTATGGATCTTTTGCAACCAGATTGCATGGGGAAGCAAGTGACGTGGACTTAGTCGTCTTTGGTGCGACCGAAGAGTTCAATTTTACCAGTCAGCAGTGTGTTGCAGCCTTAGCTGATCATTTCCGTGGATTGCCTACCTTTGTCGACGTCAGCGCCATCACACGTGCGTCGATTCCGCTGTTGAAAGTGGTGGTTTTGGTGACCATCGACAACGAAGACGATGTAAAGAGTGGGGACACTAAACAAGAAAGTGGCGCTGAGCTGCGAATTCCGTTCGACATTACGTTTGACGAGCCCCACGGCATTCATCACAATGGTGTGGCGAGTGTTACATTGGTACACGGGCTTGCGAGTGCATTCTACGGCTTAAGGGAGTTAACGCTTGTACTCAAGCATTTTCTTGTGGAGCGAGGTCTGAATGACCCATACGTCGGAGGATTATCTTCGTACGGCCTACTACTAATGGTATTATACGTGCTACAAGAACAAGGAGCTCTTATCTCCATGGTTGATGGACAGAAGCTCGCACACGATGAAGAAGATGAAGATGATCTAGAGGAGTTGAAACCAGCTGTTCCACCTGCAAATGCCCGTTGGAATCCGCGCTACGAAGCCCAATGCCTGAAAGGAGAACTAATCGCTAAAGAGATTATCAAGCAGTGCTCAGCGAAACAGCAGCCGAAGAAGACTGAAGAGGCAGGAAACTCACAGAAGAGAAAGGCAAAGCGAGCAGTCCTTCCTTCTTTTATTGCTGGTTCGGAGGAGGGCGGTGAACACGAGACCAAGCCGCATTTGCTAGGAAAGCTGCTGATGGACTTCTTACAGTTTTACGGGAATGACTTCAGGCAGAACCTTGACATGATCTCAGTTGTTTCGTGGGGCGAACCAACAATGCTGTCAGTGGAAGCAACAGCGTCGCCGATAAGATCTATCTCGCCGCCTCCACACGCCTTGTCACCATCAGCTCCTCGGTCTTCGCCGGCAGTCGGCCGAGCGCGCTCGAACTCACCATTGTTGGTAGTGCCACCGCTGTCTCGAGATGGATTGCTTGTCATTGAAGATCCCTTGCAGCCTGAAAACAACGTCGGGAAATCGTGTTACCGAGTGAGTCAAGTGTTTCGAGACTTCTCGGATTTCCTGAGCTTCCTGACAGCGTTAATTGTACGAGGAAGCGTGATGACTACGGGCAAGAAAAAGAACACTAGCGACAACTCGCCTCGTTCCAGTTCTGCGTCAACTTGCACACAAGAACCAACGTGTCGTATTTTAAAGTCGGTGTTTGAGATGAAAACAAGAGAGAAGCGCGCCAGCTTGGACTTCTCTTCGCCTCCGCGTGAACAGACAACCTCTACTCAGTCTGTATCCTAGACATCGGAGCGAAGATGAGCTTTTACTGAGAACTTTTACTGCTGCAGTTTCCAGCGGATGGTCTCGCCAGCCTTCAGGGGCACGACATCGCCGTTGTCAAATGGGTAGCTGGCAGGCACCTCCCATTCCTCCTGCTTCAGAATAGTCTCGCCCACAGTGTTGCGCTTCAAGCCGTAGAAGTCAGCGCCGTTCTCACACGCGAACGCACGGAGCAGGTCAAGCTTGCCAATGGACTCGAAGGCCTCTGCGTACAGCTCCAGCGCAGCGTGGGCCGAGTAAATACCGGCGCAACCGCATCCGGACTCCTTCTTGCTCGACACGTGCGGCGCGCTGTCCGTACCAAGGAAGAACTTCTTGTTGCCGCTCGCAACCGCCTGCAGCAGCGCCTGACGATGCGTCTCGCGCTTGAGTACGGGCAGGCAGTACTTGTGCGGACGCAGACCTCCCTGGAAGATGGCGTTGCGGTTGTACAGCAAGTGCTGCGGCGTGATGGTCGCGGCCACATTGGCCGGCGCGTTGGTGACGAACTCGGCCGCCTCCTTGGTGGTAATGTGCTCCATCACCACCTTGAGCTGCGGGAACTTGGCCACAAGCGGCTTGATCACCTGCTCCACGAAGGTGGCCTCGCGGTCGAACAGATCCACCGACTGGTCCGTCACTTCACCGTGCACCAGCAGCGGCATCCCCACGTCGCTCATGGCCTCCAGCGCCGGATAAATGTTGTCCATCTTGGTCACGCCCGAGTCCGAGTTGGTCGTGGCTCCAGCTGCAGTCGGCAAAAGAGCAGTGGGTAAATCTCCATTGGGCATTGGTGCTTACACTCGTGTACGTACCAGGGTACAGCTTGACAGCGAAGATCTTGCCGGTGGTGTGGGCGCGACGGATCTCGTCCGGAGTGGTGCCGTCTGTCATGTAGAGCGTCATGAGCGGCTCGAACCCCTTGGGACTGCTGGGGTCGCGCTTGTCCTCCGGGACGTGTGCCATGATGCGCTCGCGGTACGCCAGCGCCTGCTCCGTCGTGGTCACGGGGGGCACCAAGTTGGGCATCACGATGCACCGCGCGAACTGAGACGTCACGTGGGACACGGTACGCGCCAGGGCGGCGTCGCCGTCGCGGAGGTGGTGGTGCAGGTCGTCGGGGCGGGCGCCGACCCATTTGATCTCAGCAGGGGAAGCCATGTGCACGAATCGAAGCGAGGAACGCGGGGCTCGACGTGAAGTGGTAACGGAGCTCCTGACCATAGCCAACCACATGGAACTTGCGGTGCACGCGACGCACGTGGTGTGGCGTACATAACGGCAAAAGCGCATGAAGCGCTGCATGAAGGAGTCGTTCAGTTGGTGTGAACTTCGAGGGTTCCACGTAGGAATGGATGCCCCAATTGCATCAGCTGAGTGAAGTGGTGACTTGAGTGTATTCAAAGCAAAAGTGAAGGTATCAGCGCGACGATCGAATGCCAGAGTTTTGGCAAGAGACTGGTTTTTAATTAATATCTGTTGACTGTCACCGAAGCACTCGCAAGGTGCTCGCGTACGGGAGTGAGCGACGTAAAAATGGAGGCCATCCGACGCGGTTTGAAACGGAGACCACTTATTGTCCATCGAAATGGGATGAATTTATGCCCCGGTGGTTATTTTCCTGTGTATTCTCAAATGATTGCAGTTTTCGTGCATCATCGCGAGGACAGAACACAGGAGATATTACGGATAAGTACCCCCACTTCGGGTTGGATCATTCAATTATTTAGTTATGATTAGGATCACACAAGGTGTAAGAACGCGTTGGGCATGAGCTCATGCAACGAACTCTCGTTGTGAGCCAAGCGGTAACCCGAGCGGTGGTTATCCATTTTTAACCAGTGCGTCCACCAGCTATTTCAAAGCGGAGATCAAAATGGACGCACCAATACCTAAGTGGACCAGCATTTTGCTTTAGCATGCACGTTTTGGCGAGTCCTCGGGTAGCTCCCGTCAGCGTTCCCTTTTCTGCCGAGCAAGCGCGAAATCCTACGCTATTTAATCCTATCGACCTACTCCTGCAATCCAAACACAATCACTGCCGTCGTCAACTAAAACTGAGTGTGGAGTGGAAATTAGCAGCCAGGATGCAGATTCTGATGTTTCGCGACACAATCGTTTGCGTTTTTGCAGCAGTATTCGTGAACGGCTGCTTCTACTCTGGCAACATTTTCTCGCTCAAGTCTTCAACGAAGCAATCGCGGCCTGAATTTCTCATGGCGATGTTGATGTGGACCATAGTGTGCTATGCTGCAGTCATGATCATTTCTCAGTTACCTTCACTGATGACCCAACGCTTCCTCGAACGTCCAAACTACAGACTCAGTCTTTGGTTTTGTACCAAGAAACTCTTGAAAAGATCGAGTCCTTACTTTGCCATGTCGTTGGTGGGTATGATCTCTCTGGGTCTTCTCGTTCAGAACACGTCGCTCATGAACCAGCACTTTGTCTATAAACTGCATTTCTACCTTGGCGATTTGTGCAATCTTGTGTTCACAGCGGGTATTACGCTTGCAGTAAGACGCATTTACTACGAAGAAACGTACCAAGGTCGAGATCGACGGAGTACAATTTGTGGGACTTCCGGACCAAGAGCTGCTGCAGTGAACACAGCACCTCGGCCGCCTCATCGACCACCAAACTATCGTATACCAAGCTTTTGGCAAGAGTATCTCGTAAAATTCCCCGACACTCTCTTGATCGCCTTGGCTGGGGGATTCGTTCATGTGGTTTCGATATATCAAATTCTCAACCGAGGCACAGTTGCGATCGTGGGCTTCACCGCGTTTGGTATACTCCTCAAACTCGCTCTTCAAGAGGCTGCGAGGCATTATATCATTAAAAAGCGTATCCGAAGCATTCAAACAATGTGCGTGCTCGTTGGAGTACCTACCGTGGTAATTGATACTCAGACGCGAATTGTTCTGTTGGGGACGCAGACGAATTCGTTTTTGATGTCCGGAACAATTGGGATGGTGGTAGCCGAACTTTGTCTACGAACCGCTAGAACTGCTTTCGTTGTTTGGACTATTCGTGATCGGGCTAAAGCACTGGAGCTCAAAGTCCAGCAACTCTCCACTAAAACACCCGATGCAAAAGATGGAGCAAATGTTTCAGCGCTCAAGTTGGAGTTCGAGCTATGGCGCCGACAGGTTTTAGCGTACCATACAGCAGAGCTGACTGCCGCCATGTACGCCGAGTATATCGCAATCGGCTGCTCTCAATCCATCATATTCTGGTACGTCGGCCATCCGTTCTATCCAGCACTTCAACTCGAAGCAGGAACTGGTTTGTCTGAGAATGATTTATCAAGGTGGAGGTTTAACCAGGACATCATGCTGGCCTTTCAATTCACTGTGGAGATTTTCGTGGACTACGTTTGCGTCGTCTTGGAGATGGCAGCAGGAATCGACTACAACCAAATTGAAAGCCTCAGCACCTTCCTCGGAGTGCTGTTCGTCACAATTACCTTCTTGAATATCAACAACTCGAGCGCCATCTATTTGGCCTGACCTCACTCAGCCTGCACAACCAAATTCACTGATCACCAACAATATGGAGAAGCCTATAACATTTTCCAGGTTTCCTTTCATGAAGCCATATACACTGGATTAAGTTGTTACAGTATGAATGTCCACACGGACAGTTTGTAAAATGACTGGTTCTACCTCCGTAGGCTGTCGAGTTCGAACTTGGGCGACGCCATGTACGAGTATTCGGGGCTGGGCAGATTTGTGAGGGACTTCTTGGTGTCCATGTGGGGCGTCATCTCAATGCACACTGAAATTTCGTCCTGGTCGACGTCGCGCGCGTCCCATCCGTCCTGCAGTGGGTGCGTCCGTGGGTCGTACACGCGATAGAGACACAGTGTGAACGTGTTGGCGGACACGAAGAGGACGTTGATGAAGATGATGAACCAGTTGGTGATGAGGACGCCGTACACGAGCCAAATCGAGTTGTTGACGAGTCCAGCGATGACCATGTGGACGTTGATGAAGACGGCGGATTTGTGCTTGAGCACTTGAAACAACTTCTCCATCGGTGCACCGTACAGACAGATACCAGCACCATCAGCGAGGATGCCAACGATTGTTCCGACACTCTTGGTCGATTGACCAGTGTAGCCCAAGCCGCCGACGACAGCGTAAATTGTGATGAGGGTCAAAACTATCAGGAACACTGCCAATGTGTGAGCCACGTAACTCTTGTCGGAGCAGTGGTACGTGTAGATTGTTAAGAAGACAACCGCGCAGCACTCTCCGTACAGGAAGCAGGAGAAGACCGGGAACCACATGCCTTCAATGTAGCCGTACATCATCCTGCAATCACGCAACCAAAACGTTAGCATTGCAACTGAAAAACACTCTACTGCCGAAAGTCTTACCAAACGTGTGAATTGGCGAGCAGTGCTACAAGTGGGAAGACAGAAGCAACACCGACGTGCTTTTGTTTGTGGATGCGGTACAAGAGCAATGACGGACTGGAGACCATGCAGATTGTGGCCATTCCGGCCAGGACTCGGAACACCATGACGGCGGGGCTGGACATGGTTGCGTGGACGTTCTTGACGAATGGAGACGAAGGTGGACAGTCGACTGCTTTGGTCCTTGACGGTGAAATGAAGAATGACAATGGACAGACAGCTCGTTCATGGCCAACCGGGCAGGAGACGGTGTCGCCTCGTCAAGGTCTAGTCTCTTTTGCTCGCAAGCCGGCAAGCTGCAGGTGCCGCAGTTACCTGAAGTCCACGCAGAGTCCGTGGCAAAGTGGCCTTGTCTCACAGAGGCAGCGAGATCATCGGAACAATCCTGTGGAGTGCAGGGTGAGACCATGGTCTCTGCACTTCGTCGTCCAAGCGACTCGATCACACTCACAGTCCGGCGGTCTTCGTCATCCGAAGACACACAAGGCTCATGAGCCAGGCGAGGTGATTTGAACGACCACGTTAAACACGATCGATTTGTACGCCTGGGTTTGTCATGAAGTCCGACTTGATAGGACGCATGGTACTTGCAATTCGGAGCTGCTACTGCTCCATCGCATAAACTATTTTTTCGTGCATGTACGCGATACAGGTAATGCAGTTGCTGTACATGAATTGCTAGTGCCACCGAGATACCCAACGTTCACGAGAAAAATGAACTTGACGAACCAAATGACTCACTTGTCAATTTGCGTCAAGAACTACACGATCAAGCTTACGACCATGTCAATTGACTGCTGCATGCCGCCGCTGCAGCAACTTTCAAAGGTGGCGCTCTTGCCAACGCGGTTCTCAAACGTGTCGACCTCGTTGTCATTTCTGGAGACGATCGATCATGTGGAGATCAACACCACTACAGAGCTCAATGGCACCGTGTACTACCAGGTTGATGTGTATCTCAAGCACAGCACGTCACACATTCCGACAGTCAAGGCAACCACGTGTGGTGAGCAACCCGAGTACCAACTCGAGAAAAGCTTCAGCGACTTTGCTGCGCTACGACACGAAGTGTGGATGTACGCACAACGAACTCACGAGGACGGAACTCGCTGCAAGTACTGCGGCGACTTCATGAGTTACATCGTGCACTCAATGTCACAACCAAGACTCTTTGTGAAGCTGACGACGAGTGTCAATACCCGCAAGAAGCTGCTAACGACATTTTGCAACGCCTTCATCGAGAAAACTCTGCATGACAAGACGGAGCTTCGAATGTGCAGCGGATTCAAGTTCATCCCTCACATTATCGAGCGCTTCTTCAAGCAGGACGAGCCGTAGCCAAAGACGTTTCCATCGGCGCTAGGTTGCAAGAAAACATTTATTCCTCTCTGTGTTGGTATGCTTGAGTTTGCACTCGTCGATGAATTCAACTCCATTCATCACGCAGGACACCGCCACGCTTGTTGTAGGCTCGACCGGCAACTTAAATGTCCAGAAGCAGTCGCTCCGGGTTCTCGATCTTGTCAGCAATAGCCTTCAGACACGTGACACCTTCACGGCCGTCAATGAGGCGGTGGTCGTACGTGAGCGCCAGGTACATCATAGGACGCGCAACCACCTGGCCGTCCACAACTACGGGGCGCATCTTGGTGCCGTGCATGCCGAGGATACCCGACTGCGGCAGGTTGATGATAGGCGTACCCATGAGCGAACCGAACACACCACCGTTGGAGATCGTGAAGTTGCCACCGGTCATCTCCTCCAGCGTCAGCTTGCCGTCACGCGCGCGAGCCGCAAGCTCAGCCAGACCCTTCTCCACGTCCGCGAAGCTCATGGACTCCGTGTTCTTCAGCACGGGCGTCACCAGACCCTTGGGGGTCGACACGGCCACGCTCATGTCCACGTAGTCACGGTAGACGATCTCCTGGTGCTCGTCGTCGATCATGGCGTTCACGCCGGGAACCTCCAGCAGCGCCGAAGCACTGGCCTTCACGAAAGCTGACATGAAGCCGAGCTTGACACCGTGCTTGGCCTCGAACGCGTCCTTGTACTGCTTGCGCATGCCCATGAGCTTGGACATATCGACCTCCTGGAACGTCGTGAGGCTGGCCGCCGTGTTCTGCGACTCTTTCAGACGCGCGGCCGTGCGCAAACGCATGCGGCTCATCTTCTCACGACGAGACACGCGTTCGGGCGTGGCGAGCAGCGGGTTGGCGCCAGCAACAGCAGGTTCCGGAGTGGCGACGGGCGTCGGGGCAGCAGCCTTCGGGGCCGGCGTGGACACCGGAGCGGCCGGCGCGGGCGTTGAGGCGGCAGCGGGGGCGGCCGCAGGGGCCTCTCCACCCAGCACCATAGAGAAGAGGGGCACGCCGATCTCCACCGTCTGGTCCACGTCGGCGAGGGTGCCGGTGATGGTGCCGGCCTTGGGGGCGCGGACGTCCACACTCACCTTGTCCGTCTCCAGCACGACAACCACTTCGTCCTCAGCCACATAGTCTCCGACCTTCTTGATCCACTCCACGACCGTTCCCTCCGAGATGGAGTCGCCCATGGACGGCACCGGGACGGTCGTCTCCTCTCCGGTCGGCGTCTCCTGCACCTGCTGCTTCGTCTCAGCGCCCGCGGCGCCCTTGACGATCTGGAAGAGCGGCGCGCCCACCAGGACGTTGTCATCAATGGCCGCGAGCTGCTGCCCCATGGCGCCGGCGGAGGGCGCGCGCACGTCCACGCTCACCTTGTCCGTCTCGAGCACCACGACCACTTCGTCCTCGGCCACGGCGTCTCCCGGCTGCTTGAGCCACTCCACGACGGTTCCTTCAGAGATGGAGTCGCCCATGGACGGCACAGGCACGTCCGCGGCCTCTCCGCCGGCCGAGAACGCGCGGATCTGCAGGCTGGACACGACGCTGCGATGCGGCGCCGCCACGCCGGCCACGCGCAGCTTTGAGACGCCGGACTTGGACGAGCGTATAGCCAAGACGCCGGCGCTGCTGCTGAGCGACGTGAGCGAGCGACGCGCGGCGCCGTTGGCTGCGCGGCGGCGCGGAGTAAGACGCGTCCGGAGCCGTGCATTTTGCAAGAAGTGATCTGTTACCGGCGGTGCTGATTGGGGATTGGAGGGTGACGGAGGCGGCTGGACCGCGCACTCCTGAAATGCATAGGTTACGCTGGGGGTACGCTATGTATGCGCTAGACGAGTGCGTCTGGAGTGACGACTCGCACACTTGGACTTTGTATGAGTCGATGCCATCTTGTGACTAGGGCCGAGTATGGGGGCAACTGCAACTTCGACGGCACGATGGTGCTTGTCAGCTGGTCGCGGTTTAACAGGAATGACGCGTCTCACGTGGAGGAACTTCAGCTTTGCTTTGCTCGTTCGTTGCTTGCAGGCCATCGAGTGCACTGTCTAAGCTGTGACGAGTCGGCTACGGCTGAAGAAGATGGCGGGTTGCGGTGGTGAGGTTCCTTTAATCGTAGCTCTACCATTGTTGATGTCCTAGAAGAGCTTTTGAGGCACGAACGTCCTTGAACACCAGGCTCTGCTCCGAGCCGTCCTTGTCAAGCTTTTGAAGTGTAAATATGATTCCGGTTTCGTAGTGTATGAACTTGGGCAACACTGCCACGGGGATTCCGTGCGGTAGTTGCGCGAGACGGTCACCTTGCCCATTAGGTCGGTGCTGAAGAACACCAAGCTCAGAACATGAGCTTTCGAGCTCGCAAAGAGGGAACACGGTATTGTACATGCCGAAACCTTGATAATACATGAACACTTATCTTTCACGTATTGATATCTGGTAGATATTGTGAGAAGCAGTCCTGTAACAACAAGACATGGCGTTCCTAAGTGAATCGCCCAAAAGCATAAATATATATTCCTGTGTGGAGTGGGGTTTATCGCCGACCGAGCTACGCATGTTACAATCTATTGTGACAGCGTTGCTAGGACGATTCAGTGCTGCGAACGCATGCTTGTGGTATGGATATGCTGTGAGTCGCTTGCTTGCAATCGTTGTGAGCATGCGTTTCAGTTTGCCTCGCTTCGCGATCAACGATGGTCGATTGAGTTCCATATTTCGATCTTGATGTTTTTCTAGCTAATGATGAAATTGCTAATAAATATAAAATACCAAGGTCCTGCAGGATTTAGCTGAGAACCATTGCTGACCATGATGTGCGTCCGTACATGTAGCGCTGACGTCCTGACGTGGCACGCGCTCGCCAAAGGTTATGGATATCAATCATCGCCGCTATTCATTCAGTAGGTATAAATTGATGTGTGAGAAATTCTCAGCAACGAAAACGACGTGCTGGCCAACTTTGAGCCCTGACGCAGAAGATCTAACCACATTACATGTAGCTTCATTGCTTTCTTTCTGCAACCGCGTTGGTGAGCTACGATCAGCAACAAACGTGTCTTTCTGACACTGCGAATCTACACAACCTCTACGACACTACACTTGATGGGCTTACACGACGATTCAGCACCGCCAAAAGCAACGCCAACGTTCAGAGACCGCAGCTTTTGCAACCCAACGCACTCGTGTCTGCGTTTATCTAAACTGCTTGCCTTCCCTCGAAACCACAAGCCTTCAAACGACTGTTCAAGCTACGAACTCCATCTCACACCGCCACAAATCACGACTTTTGCCTCGCTCCATCGACTCGCGTGTTGTCGCCACAAAAGCACGGTTCAAGATAGGCGTGCCGCAGGGCATCGTCGCCACAAGCTTCTCGTCGCAATGGCAACCTTAGACGAAAATCCAGGCTGAATAGGATATGACGTGCCACAACTTACAATGAGCCATGAAGGTTAGCCGACAGGCAATATTTGGTCGTTGAAGTTTGGGTGCTGGAAATCATGCGCTGGGCGCTGCAGCACGCCCTGCTAACGGCGAACGTGCCGTCCTTTGGCTGGATAAAATATTGAGCCGGAACGGGCAGCACGGCACTCCATGGCTCGGTGGGAAGTCAATTGCCGTTGCAGTGTTCGCCAGAGGAAGGCGCGGCGAGTTCGTCGAGAAGGACGAGTGTAGGATACCGTCGGGACATGTCACTTTGCTCTGCTTGCTGGTCCGTCCGCGCCTTTCAAGGTGGTTTCGGCGTTTTGCGACTCATGGTTTTGCCTTCCACGCAGCAAGATATGGTTCTCAATCGGATCGCTAGTCAGCTAGTCGTCTACGGCCTTTCACCACACTCATCCGTTTCCGCCTGGAGGGGCGTCTCGTGCGTGGCCTTTGATGGGCATCCACGATGATCTCTCAACCGCTCGTTGCCGTAACGGCTCGAAATGACAGCCAAGCTGCGGCTTGCGGGTCAGGCCTCGATGCGTGGGGAAAGATCCCGCTGCTTCGCGGTGTCGTGCACTGACTCGGCAAAGCCTGCGCGGCGCTCTCGCTGAGAAACACCCGGTTGAAAGGCGAAGTTTGATGACCATCACCGCCACCGCCAATTACGGTGCCGAACCCGCTATTGAGGGTTGTAACGACCGGTAGTCTGGTCGCGTCGCCAACAGACGTGCAGATCTGCCCAGGTGGTCGCTTCGCCTTTCAGGAGCTGGCGCCAGGAGAGAAACCGACACCGCTCGTGAAAGCGCCTTCATGGAGCGGTCGGTCACTTTGCAATCCGCTGCCGACGACGCGCATCAAGCGACATCCGATTCATCTTTGCGGCTTATCCGAAAAAGTATCCGCGACCGCACGACCACTTATTCCAGCAGGTCATCCCTCCCGTGTCGGCGATTTGAACCGAAGACCCGCCCTTACGCACGCGCAGAAGCCAGACGCGCTCAGACGACACGCAGGCGGGGCGACGTGCTGCCTCGTGTCCCGCAATTTAACGCCGCGTCCCACGTTGATTGGCCCGGTGTCGTCAATAGTGAATAAAAGGCAACTAGTGACGTACCCGCTCATTCCCCAATCTGCCGCGTCACGCACAAGTCAGTCGCAGCTCCCCATCCCTCGTCCTCCGCTTCGCATGGAGCCGCCGAGCCACGCGCGCCTTGTGGCCATGCGCCTCCTGACCAACTCGAACACGCCCGAGCGCCAGCACAAGGCGGCGCAGCTGTGTCTGTCCCCCACGGATCCCAGCGAGGATCCGGCCTTGGCCATGGCCATGGCCTCGCCCGTGCTCACGGGCAAGGCGGTGCCCGTGACGTCGCCCAACCCGGCCAAGACCGCGCTGCCGGGGCTGCAATTCGCCATCTCGGCGCAGCGCGCGCCCAGTCGCGAGCTGCGCCTGCCGTCCTTCTCCAGCACCTCGTTCGAGCTGGAGAGCGGCGCCACGCCCGCTGGTAGCAGCGCAGACGAAGAGGACGACGTTTGTCGAGAGATAGAGCAAGCGTCCGTTGCAGAGAAGGCTGCGGCGCACAGACGCAAGAAGGGCACGCGCCGAGGAACGCTCCACCCGGAGGCCAAGAACGTGCTCAAGGCCTGGATGTTTTCTCCTGAACACTTTGCCCACCCGTACCCAAGTGAAGAGGAGAAGGAGGAGCTGGCCAATGAAGCGGGCATTGAAGTCAAGCAGCTCTCGAACTGGTTCACGAACGCCCGCAAGCGGCTCTGGCAGCCGGTGCTCCGCCAATCTGGCGTCGAGGTCAAGAACTTTTTGTCAACGGGACGCGGCGGCCCGCGCGGCAACAAGCTCGAGGTGCCGCCCAACCTTCACCAGTTGGTGTCGCAGTCTCCAGTGTCGAGCCCTCCTAGCTCGCCGCGCAAGCGCTCCTGGTCGGCCATGCAGAGTGCCCGAGTGAATTCGTCACCGTCCACGGCCTCAACCACCTCAATGGACGAGAGCAAGCGCAGGAAGAACTCGGTGAGCCGCAAACGGTCCAGGGCCAATGACAACAGCGAGGAGGAGATGCCGCAGTTGCAGGACCTCGAACTGCTGGCGGCCACGTCGCTGCTCGGACTGCAACACCAGACCCAGTCAGTGCATTAAGCGCGGAGCAGCAAGCACAAGCGCGTGTCCTTCGTGATATTTATTTACTCTTATGTAGGCAGTTGAAGTCGAAGTACAGCTAGAAAAAAGTATCTTCATTCGCGGTGAAGTATCTTCAACACGCAAAGCCATTCACATGTATACCTAACCCCAACCATGCTTGTCATTTGTCTATTCTGCTGAGCTTGGCGTCTTCCGTTGTGCTTTACGAGCCAAGAACCGTGCTCTAGCAGCGGCGATAGCGTCTTCCTTGCTTGGTTTCGGCTCCTCACGCTTTTCTACGGCATGTGGGGATGAAGCGTCGGTTTTGGCGCTAACCTCCTTCTGCTCCAGCGACACATCACGAACAGGTGAAGACTGCTCTTCATTCGGTTGTTCACTGCCCCGCGGTTTCTTGACAACCGGTTCATCTTGACTCCTCGCCGACTCGCTTGCAGTATCGTTCTCCTGTTCGTGCTCACGCTCTCGTCTCGGTTCCTCGTCATCTTGTCGAGCCTCCTTCGCCGTGTATGCACTCCGCGCATTAGCTGTGGAGCCGCCCATCGCGATGTTCTTGTTGAGATTGGCGTAAAAGCCCGCCATGGCGTTCGCGCCCTGCTTGGTGACGTCCTCCTGCTCCTCCATGGCAGCAAGTCGCGCGTCCTCCGCGTCCCAGCGCTGCATCTCCTGCAACTTCCTCTTGTACGAAACGGAGACGAGTTTCTCCTTATCTCCGTACATGGCATCGTCCGCTTTCCGCTCATTGAGCAGTCGCCGTTCTCGGATGCGTTCGTTCTCCACCTCTCGGATCTTGGCTTGTTGCAGCAACGTGCTGATGTACTTGGGCTTCTTCTTCTCTGCTTCTCTCTTGGCTGCACGCTTAGAAGCCTCACTCTCCCGTGCACTCTTCATGTCGTTGTACACTGCGTCATAGTCAAAGACCGACGGGTCGTCGGCCAGCGCCTGCGCTCGAACTTTGTCCACTTGGCTCTGCTGCAGACTGCGAGCAGCTTCAGCTCCCACGCGTCGCCTGGCGTCCTTCTCCTCGTCTTCTGCTTTCTGATTGGCGGAATTGGCCGCTGCAGCGCTCGCGAACACGTTAAAACCCGTGGAGAGCTCCTAATGGGGAAGTGACCAATGTTTAGAGTGAGATTGCGAAGCGTAGACAACGAGTTAGAGCGTGCAACTTGCATGCAAACCTTCTTCTTTGTGTCCTTCTTTGGTAGAACGAGTCCATACTGCTTGGTGCCCGACGTGAAGGGCGCAGCCAGCGGTTTCTTCTTGGCCTTGGAGCTCGACAGCTTCATTGAGAACGCCATGACGAATGGGTCAGTGGAAGACCCAAAACAGGTGGAAAGGGGTACATGTTGCGTACTGTATACAATCTATTAAGTACGAATATAGATAATCTACCCAATTTCAAAAGAAAAAGGATTGACAAAAGTGAGCGTACAAGCGTGGACTAGTAGAAAAAGGTGTTTGAACTTTCATCGTGTTGTGGTTGGTGTGCAAACGCTTGAAGCGTCTCCGCAGACATGGCTGGTTAACTATCTCTAGCACCCAGCTGGACCAAGTCCTCGACCAAGAACTTACTGCTTGGAAGCGGCGTGGGCCTTCTTCTGGGCCACACGCGCCTGGCGCTGCTGGCGCGAACGCTTGGCAGCACGCTTGTACTTCTTGTCGAACGAGTGGTCCTTCTTGGCAGCGGGCGAGGGTCCTCACGGATGGCCTCGTGCACCTTGGTGATCAGGTCCTCCAGCTCATCCGGGTCGATCTTGGCCTTGACGTACTCGGCGTAGTGCGACGCAAGCATCTCCGGGTCGTCCTCCTCGAGCTCCTTCATGTGCTCCGACACGTGGATAGCGAAGATACGGTCACGGTGGACCTCAGCGTCGTAGCTCTTGTCGTCGCGGCTGTAGCCAGGGAAGCGCTTCTCGCTGTGCGGGATGTCCAGACCAGCGTCAGCGGCACCCTTCAGGGCACCGAACACACGGTTGCCCGTCGTGGTGGTGCGCAGACCGCAGTCCAGGTAGCAACGGAAGGGGCGCTTCTCGTAGGCCACCTCGTCCACGAAGTACGTGCGGCCGTTGCTCTCCGTCTTGACGATCTCGCCGTCCACCTCCGTGTTGCCCTCGTAGTCCTCGTCCAGGCCGAGCTTCTGCAGCACACGGCGACCCACCAGCAGGCCCGTGGCGTACGCCGCGGCGTAGTTCTTGAGGCCCACGGTCAGGCCGTAGCGGGGCAGCTCCGCCGACGTGGCCTGGCACAGGATCTTGTCGCCATCGATCTCGGCGTACGCGATCTGGCAGATGACCTGCTTGTTGGTGATGCGCACCACGAGACGGTACTTGGGCGAGTTGTACTTGTTCTTGTCCTGCGTGATGAGACGCTTGCGGGCGCGGTAGTCCGTCTTGCCCTCGCGGCGACGACGATACTTGACCTGGTAGCGCTTAAAGTACGCCTTGTTCTTGATGACCTTGACGAACGGCATCCTTCCTCGATGAAAGATTCCAAACTGAGCCGACTTTTAGGTCTAAAGTGCGCTTTTTGGTGGTTGGTCGACGTCGCGACCTATCACCATACAACGATCCACATGCGGAGTCGAAAGCGATGGGAACGTCAACCAGAATAAAACCCACGAGTGGGCCACACCACCCTGCATTTCCACCAATGCAACGACTCTATTTCCGATCTCGACGAACGATTGGTCGAGAGGTGCAGCAGGCCTAGGGTTGGGATGACTGGTCCCCACTTCGCGGCCCGAATCGACTCCTTTGCCGCCAGTTTTATTAGTTCGTTTGGCGTTTTCAGCAGCAATGGTGCGTCTCGGCACTTCTCTCGTGTATATGATACCGATATCGTGTATCAACTTTTTCCTCAGTTGCTGACGCTCCAAACCGGTAATTTACTTTGATGATGTAGACTTTCACTCGCTTCGTTTCCATCGGCCGTGTGGCGCTCATCAACTACGGCCCGGACGCCGGCAAGATCGCCACGATCATCGATGTGGTGGACGAGAACAAGGCGCTCGTGGACGGCCCCTTCAGCGTCACGGGCGTGAACCGCCACGTGATCAACTTCAAGCGCCTCTCGCTCACGGACCTGACGGTGGAGATCCCCCGCCAGGCGCGCGAGAAGACGCTCAAGAAGGCGCTGACCAAGGCCGACACGCTCGCCAAGTGGGAGTCGTCCACGTGGGCAAAGAAGCTGCAGAACAAGAAGACGCGCGCCGAGCTCAACGACTTCGACCGCTTCAAGGCCATGATCGCCCGCAAGCAGAAGAGCTCGCTCGTCAAGAAGGCCGTGGCTGCTGCCCGCAAGAACTAGGCGACTGTCTGGTTAGGAGAGTGAGTGCTGCCTGCACTAGTGTCGGGTGCCTCACCTGGTCGGTCGAAGGATCGAACTAAACGTCCTAATTGGTTATTTTGCTGATAACCCCATGCCAAAACTTCCTTCTTGTGTTGATGGATTGTAATTTAACTACGTTACGTTAGCTGTTTTATTGATCATTAGATGACCAGCTCTTGGGAGTACCACGAGGGAACTCATTTTCAGCACGTGTATTTGAGTGCAAAAAGGAGGAGAATGTCAATGTCCCCATTTGTCAAGGCTGCACGTGTGGTAAAAAGCAACATGCGCTCACTGACGTCAAAGTTGGGAACGTTATCTTCACCGTAACTGCAGTCGTCACAGCGATCACCACAATCTGAGTACTTTAGGAGCCGCTGCAGCGCGTGCAGTGACGTCTGCTTGGAACACCAAACGTGAAAAATATTCAACGAGATCACGTCCAGACAAGCCAATCAATAATCTCAAAGTGGTTGTTCATGACTGCTTCAGCCAGAGCTTTGTCATTGCAGCATTCACTGCGATGTTCATGTAGCACTTCACAATTTCCAAATGGCCCATTGCTGAGGCGCCATCCATTGCATTCGTCGTTGCCTATCAATACTGGAGGAACTTCAGAACGTCAAAATGCCCAAACAATGCCGCAACGTCCATTGCTGTTAGTATCTTTTCGTCGTTCAAAACGCTCATCAATACATCGACGTGCATGTTGACTCTTCCACCCCCGCGACCAGGCTTGAAAAATTCCTCCTGGTGTTGATTCAGCGAAAGTGTCGTACAACCATCGCACAACAGCTATGTGGCCGTTAGCTGCTGCGGAAAAAGTGGTCGCTGCTGCGTTAAGGCTGCGTCCGCAGCGACTTTGAAGAAATTGTGCTATCTCGAGGTGGCCATTTACGGCAGCATCGTGCATCAATTGACTGTGCTGGGAGAGTTTAATTCCGTTGACTAGAAGTTGTTTTACAACCTGGAGATGGCCATTGTGAACTGCTAGCTCCAGTGCTCTCTTACGCAAATACCTAGTCTCGTATTGAGAAAGATTGTGCCACCGTCTTCGCCTTAGCTGGGAATACATTTTTTAGGGTAGTATGCACTCAGCTAGGTCTTCTTGGGCTGCATGAACGTGAGACAAACTCCGCCGCTGTACTGCATCATTCTTGTCCAGTTGGATGAATCTAGCCGTGTTGCCGGACTTGGTCTCCACGGTGAACACTTCTTGTACTGAACTACGCGGCGAACTGTCCGCAAATCATTTTGTGTCTTCTCCTTCGGCCTTGCACTCCTAACCAGTTCCGGGAGCAGACACTTACTGTCCGACACACCAGTCTCACCGTTGCTTCGAGACTACTTGCTCCTTGCCCATACGCTCTCGACCACAATCCAGCAACCCACGCTGCCACGCCATGCAGTCCAGCGCTCTGGTCTTGATCGCACGCTTCACACCCGATCGTCTAAGCGGAAGCGGGTGGGCACACTGGCCTACACGACGTGCGCGCCGTCGCCGATGCGCGTCTTGAATCTCGCCGGCTTCGGCAGCTCCAATCCAAACTTGTCCACCGGGTAGCCGGCGTCCAGCGTCTGCATGAGCTTCTGCGCGTGCTGCTGCTGCACGAGCGCCACGATGCAGCCGCCGAAGCCGCCGCCCGTCATGCGCGCGCCGAACACGCCCTCGCACCCACGGGCCGTCTCCACCAGGTAGTCCAGCTCGGGCGTGCCTCCCTCGTAGTAGTTGCGCAGAGACTCGTGGCACTCAAACATGAGGTTGCCGGCCTCGGTGTGCTCGTGCGCGCGGATGTGCTCCACGGCCGCCACCGTGCGCTCGTCCTCCGTGATCGCGTGGCGCGCGCGGCGGTACACCACCTCGTCGACCGGCGTCTCGCACACCGAGTCCAAGGCCGGCACCGTGGCGTCGCGCAGGTGAGTCATCTCGGCGTGGCTTTGGGGCTGCAGCAAATTCACGGCCGCCTGGTACTGCAGCACGCGCTCCTTGTACTCGCCGCCGTTCAGCTCGTCCTTGACGCTCGAGTTGTACACGACGATGACCACGTCCGGGTCCTGGAATGCCACGGCCGTGGGCTCCTTGTGTATGAGTCGATCAGAAGCGCGCAGTCCAACCTCTCGCACCAAACACCGCCACTCCAGCAGTGGCTCCTCAACCGCCTTCTCCCGCAAGCGCGCGGCGTCTGCTCTACTCTCGCCGCCCGCCACCCTGCTCGAACAGCTCTCGCTCCGCGTCGCCGCCGTGCGCTTCATCAAGCGCGACGTGCGCTACGAGCTCAGGTCGAGCAGTCCTCCTCGCAGAGCCGCTGGCGCTCCTTCGACGAGTAAAAGGCCTTCCTGGCGCAGGTTCTGGCGGCGCTCGTATCCACGGTCCCCTCCACGATCATCTCCGCGGCGATCACCGTCCCCCTCCACCGCCGTCACAAAGACCGTAGCCGCAATCTCCTCCGCCCGTATCTACCGCTTCTGTTTCCCCACCAACAACAGCAGCAGCTGGGCCGACCACCAACGCACCGACTGCGAGTTCGCGAATGACGTGCTCATGGCGCTGCAGCCGCTGCGCGAGACCCCGCGCCGCAAGCCCACCAACGCCTCCACGGCCGGAAACTCTGCTCTCGTTCTCAGTCCCGCCAGCTCCAGCTGCGCACCAGCAACAACCGTAGACCGCCGGACCCCATCAGATCAGCTTGACTCCGAGCTGCTCACTGGTTGTTGCAAAAATGGTTCTCTTTCGAGCAACATCCTGGATGTCGGACGAATGTCTTCCCAGGTTACGCTTACGCAGTACCGTAGAATTAATCCGTTGGGGCTGTCCATCCCTCACTCTATTCGGTATTCCCAGTATAATTCTCTGTACGAGATCAGCTCGTCCATGCCTTGCTACAGTCACGAGTAGGGAATCACGAAATTCCGAAAAACCGGTACATGTATACGCGTCGGGGGCATCCCTCGTAAGAAACCAATCCAAATCTTCCGTTGTAGTCTCTCCCGCGACGTGATCCTCCTCGTAGTTGCTACATGTATCACGCGCCATTAGCCACTTCAGCAACGCCAAATTGCCATGATCGTAAGCATCGTCGATGGTGAACCAGCTTTCCGTGAGCCTTCGCTGCTGTAAATCCGGATACAGACAACGACGGATAAATGAAGTCCTATGGTAGGACTACTAACCATACTGTTCATACTCATGGCTGTTGTTTGTTGTGCACCTTACTATCATACGGCAGCTCTATCCGCTTTTGCTAGCAGCAAACTTACGATGAAAAGCATCCGAGAAATGACCTTACGCAGCACTTTTGCCAGTCGATGTCATTGGTGGTACGAAGCCACAAGGAAGTTTTCGAGAAGCACCAGCTAACAACCAGTGTACATCGTCCTGAACAGCGTGACGCAAAGACTTGACCCTGTCTCAACTGATTACGACTCGGATGCTTTGCTACACGTACCGCGTGAAGCAAAGTGGCAATGGCAACTTTGACCATCGCTGTGGTCTCACAGTTCTCGACATCTTCAGCCTTTCCATCTTTGTTCCGCTGTATTAACGTTCAAACTCTTTGCCAAGGTGTTTCCTTTGGTACAGTAGGAGACTCCGAATTCTGTTTGACAACAAGCTGTAGCGCTTCCCTGCAACACGATGCAAGTCCAGTGCGACGCAGCGACTCGTTCAGTCTCTACTCCCTCTTTGCGTCATTCATTTTTGACGATGCACGGGACAAGAGGACCACTTGAACAGAAAAATCAAAACGCTTGGTCGGCAACCGCTTGCGTCGGCGTTATTCACCCAACGGTGCACTGACGTCGAGTTCCGATGATCTCCAGAGCACTGCGATTGGCTTTCGACAAGGGAGTTCACCGTCGTTGCGACACTTAACAGTCTGAAAAGTTGGCGGAGCTGGACACTCTCGACAACGAGGACGCATACGACAAAGGACAAGTCGCTCGTGGCACTCTCTCTCATTATTCATTTTCCCGTGAAGGACTCACAGCAGCCCAACACCAATCGTATGCACAAGTCGTCGGCCTCCGCTGCATTCGCTTCGCCCCGGCGGTATCCCCACACTCTTCTCGAGCTCCTCCAAACCTTCTAATCACAATGTCCAAGGACACAGCAATCCTCATCTTCCGGATCCTCTCGGGTATCGCCACAACCTGCATGGTCTCCAGTCCGTCGCTACTGATGTACCGTATCCACAAGCAGAAGCACGTCGGCGTCGCCTCCGTCTTCCCTCTCGCTGCACTGCTCGCCAATTCACACGTTTGGTACGTTGATGTCTTCAAAGCTTTACACTTTCAGATCGACGCGCTAATGCTTGTTGCTCTGTTGACTTTAGGATGATGTACGGCTACATTGAGGGCATGTGGTTCCCGGTCTTCTCCTGCTTCCTCTACGGAGAGTGCTGCGCGCTTGTCTTCTTAACTATCTACACGTACTACTGCTCCGACAAGGGCTACGTGATTCGCACGCTGGCGGTGTTCCTCACGGTCCTCGGACTCATTACAATCTACGCCATCGTGGGTGGCTTGGGCTACACGGGCCAGACGACCAAGAGCGTGAGCACCATCATCGGTATCTTTGCTGACTGTGCAGGTATCAGTCTGTACGGCGCGCCCATGGAGAAGCTGTTCCAGGTGCTCAAGCACAAGACCGCCGTCTTCATCAACGTTCACATGGTGTACGCCGGCATCGCGAACAACATCGTGTGGCTCACGTACGGCATCCTCATCACCAACTGGTTCATTATCTTCATCAACGTGCTCTTCATCACGGTCAACACGTTCACCATGTGCATCTACGTCAAGTACGACCCCAAGACGCACCCGCTGCAAGATGGCTGGGACGCGGGCGACGTCGACGAGCAGCCAATTTCAGTGACCATCGACATGGCGCCGCATCTAGAGACCAAGGCGTCCAAGAAGTCGCTCACCAATCTGCCCAGTCCCGAATACTCCTGCCTGGCCTCGCCACTCGAGGACCTGCAGAGCAGCTTATAAAAATGTACGTATTATAGATCTCCGTTAACTGTACCGTTGCCGAGCGGCTATGGCAGACAAGCGCGTGGCACTCAAGCTCAAGCAGTGTGAGGAGACAGCAGCACATGCCATCGACGCCAGCGGACAGGCAAGCCGCATCCACGGCAAGAACCGCAAGTTCGGCAGCCGGAAGGAGGCCATGGGCACGACTTTAGACTCGTGATACGTGCGACCTACAGATCATAATTGCTGACATTTTCTAATGTAGATTGCAGCAGCCAAAGCCAAAGGAGAGGCAAAAATATCTGCAAATTGGCGGATACTAGGCATTAATCGTGGCTCTTTCGCTCTTTCAGTTTCTGCTTGGGGCAACCATTTAACTATTTAAACGCGCCGTGGCCCCACGTTAGTAGGACACTCCTTGCCTGCAGCGATCGCTGTTCTATAATAGCAGGTTAATCAGCTTTCTTCCCACCTCTGCTCCAAACAAAATATTAGTTCAACAGGCCGGCGGATGATCTCGTGGGGTACATGCACATGTACACCAGTCTCCATTGCGTCGATACACGACGCCACTACGCTTGCTTGCTCGCTCCCGCCGGTACGCTTGGAGGTCGGTATCACTCTGCGAGAGCTTTATTAAGCCGCGCCTCAAGTCCAAGACGTTTTTGGAGAGGGATCGCACTCCTCTTCGTCTCAAGTTGAAGCGAGTCAGGCGCGCGCTCACGATCGCCTCGACCGCTGCCGCATAATCTGCTGCGTAAGCACTCAGCCATCGCTGCAGATCAAGAGCGCTGGCTGCTGTCGGGTTGAGTGAGGCTCGCGGCGTTGCTCGTTTGTCCTTTCGACGGCGATCACCAGCATGGAAGACGCTCGCTGCTGCGACTCGAGTGATGTCGGTTTCCGCGGTGCCCATAGCATATCGCTACCCGGGGCTGCCTGAGCCACGATCATTTGCCTCGAAAGTGCGACCTGCTCGCGACGTTCTCGCGTCTATGCTTCGACACCGCTCGAGGCTTTCACAAACCTGACGGGGGGCCAGTCCGAACTGGGCCGGGAGTTTTTTCATGCTGCTATGAATATTTGTTGCGCTCGCAGCATCGCGAACTGAATGCACTTATGGGCTCGAGCCGATGGCGGTGTTCGAGGCGCTGGTGCGTGCTCGATGGGCAGTCACTGAGCACAGCTCAGCTCGCTCCGATCGTTGCAAAAACACCAAAGAGCTTCAGTCAGAAACGCTGCCAAGCACCAAAGACGAGGGCCGTCATTTTTAACGTTTCCTCGCTGTAAAACCGAGAGCTGGCTGGCTGTGCACCAAGCGGCAATAGGACAAGCACCGCTGACTTGCCGCCGTTGCAGGCCTTGGCGGTGATTAACGTGCATCTTCACTCGACTCTTGCATAAACTCCACGACCAGCGGCAGCACTGCCGGCTTTATCGCTCAGCAAGCGGTGCTCGCTTGCTCACCCGCTTGCTCACAATAGCGTCCACGGTTGCACGCGTTTCTCAAAGTGTTCTTCGTTGCTTCAGCGGCGCCCAGACACGCACTCCGTTTGACGCTTTGTCCAAGCAGCTCGTCACATGCGCCGGATGCGACAGTAGTCGCGCTTGACTCGAACATGGGATGGATTTCTCAACCAGTCACCGCCGCCGCGTGGTGCTATGCAGCCCCACGGCCATTTGCGGCCTCAGGAAGCTCATTATCCAATTTGCTGCGCAGGCCTCACAGCTCACCGGGACTGCAGCGCTAGACACCACCGCCAACCTTGAGCGGTATCACTTCAACTACACACACCACTTCCATCTCTTCACGATGTCCCACGCAGCCGCCGTCCTGGTGTTCCGCATCCTCGCCGGTTGCTCCTACCTGGTCATGCTCACCAGTCCGTCACTCAACATTTACCGAGTCTACAAGGCCAAGAGCGTCGGCGTACAGTCGATTTTCCCGCTAGTTTCGCTGCTCGCAAACTCTCATATTTGGTGCGTACTTGCCATGAACTAGTACTCGATGCACATGAACCACAGTCACTAACGACTCTCTTGCTTCTGAATCAACAGGATGATGTATGGTTATCTGGCCAAGATCTACTTCCCCGTCTTCTCATGCTTCCTCGTCGGTGACTTCGCTGCGATCATTTACCTGACCATCTACTACCGCTACTCGAACGACCGCAGCTACGTGGTCCGGTCGATCGTTACGACACTCGTCATCATCGCCATCTTGAGCGCCTACGCCATTGTCGGCGGGCTCGGATACACGAACCAGTCGCGTCACGGCGTGAGCACGGTGCTCGGGTTCTTCGCCGACATTGCCAGTCTGTGTCTGTACTGCGCGCCCATGGAGAAGTTGTTCCAGGTGCTCAAGCACAAGTCGGCCGTGTTCATTAACCTGCCCATGGTGCTCGCCGGATACGCCAACAACATGATCTGGCTCACGTACGGCAGTCTGATCACCAACTGGTTCATGATCTCCATCAACATCTTCTTCTTCACGATGAGCACGTTCACGCTCGTCTTGTACCACATCTACGACCCCAAGACGCACCCGCTCAAGGACGGATGGGACACCAACTCGAACGACAACTCGGAGGAGGACGACGTCCAACTCCAGATCTCGGTGGACCCGTCGGACGACAAGGACAAGAAGAAATTCAACCTGCCGAGTCCCCAATACGAGGCGATGCGTTCTCCAATTGCACCCGCCCGCGCGGATTAGAGAAATACATGCTTCAAAATCTTCATCCTGTGGGAGTCCTTAGTGTACGTAGAACTCCTGCCTTCTCAGTTAGAGCAGCATAACACACATAATTATTCGTTGCCGACTGCTACATCCTAAACGTTTCGTGTGTGCATTGTACTACAGTACGTGACGAAGTCTCTTGAAACGATTCGATGTTCGTCGCTATGGATAGATACGTGAAAGGATCGCCGTTTCCTAGCTTGGCTGCATGTATTCGACAACGTGAGGTATACAGACTTTTTCTTTGTTTTGTCATTTGTTGGTTGGTTGCCCAGTTGAGGGCACACGAAGAGCGCCCACGATTCATGCTCAGCTCGTTCCTCCTACATTCACGCACACTCAATCAAGCTGTCTGGCTACCCTGCTCCTCGTTCGTCATTCATCCTCCGTCGCTTGCCATGCTTTCTTGTTGTCCCGGCATGTGTCGGGGTTTCTTCCGCTTAGCTCTGCTGCCTGCAGCACGCTGTCGGCTGCCTTCCTTGGGCAGACCCTCACAAATTTCTGGTGGCGTCTAGATGCTGTACTCATCCGTCTCGAGCAGTGCTGGCGGCGGCAGGTTCTTAAAACTGTTCTGTTGAAGCGCAAGCTGTTCAAACTGCTTCGCCTCGTTATCGAGCTGCAGCTCCGGTGTGAAGTCAAAGTCCTTGAACAAACGCTTGTCATCCTTGTGTCCGTTCGGGTTGGGGCGCTGCACCTGGGCAGCATTCGGGTCCATCAGGTCGAAACCCCGCTCCATCTCTGAAATCTCCTGGTCCGTGAATGCCTGCGGGAAGTTTGACGTATCGGGAACACCCGACGGATCCTTCTTAATCTTAGGCTGGAACGGAGGCGGCAACTCGCGCGCCTTGAGTTTCTCCCAGTTAATACCAGCAAAGAACGGGTGGTCGAAAATCTCGCGGTCACCCGTAGGGCCAGAACCCAATCGCTGCTTCGGGTCACGGTGCAGTAATCTCTGGATAAGGTCGCGAGCGTTCGGTGACAGGTACTCCGGGATGACCAAGTGGCCACGCAGAATGTTGTGGAAGAGCTGCTTCTTATCGTTCGTGTAGAATGGCGGCAGACCAGTGAGCAATTCAAACAGAAGCGCACCCACCGAGTACCAATCCAGCGCAAAACCGTGACCTGAGCGCGACAGCATTTCTGGTGCGAGGTACATGGGAGACCCGCAGAACGTATTCGCGGAAGTGTGGTCCTTGATACCCTCCTTAGAAATACCGAAGTCAGTCAGCAGGCAGTGGCCGTCCAGATCCATCACAACGTTTTCAGGCTTCAGATCGCGGAACACGATGTTCTTAGAGTGAAGATGCGACAAAGCAAGCGCAATCTCGCCAATGTAAAAGGCAGCTTCGCTCTCGGTAAAAGCCTTCCGTCGAGTAAGTGCCGAGAGCAAATCACCACCACCACAGTACTCCATGACCAGGAACAGGCGATCCTGCGACTGGAAAGCGAAGTACAGCGTCACAATGTACGGGTGGTCTGAGCATGCCTGCAGTGCTGCCTTCTCTGTGTGGATGTACTGCGCCTGATTCTTCTGAACGATAGCCTGCTTGTTGTATGCCTTAAGTGCATACCACTTGTCGCGGTTCGATCCCTTGCCACGCACCAAGTAGACCTTCGCAAACGCGCCACGGCCAAGCACCTTCACAAACTCGAAATCACGAGGACCCAGAGCAAGATCCTTCTGATACTTGTTCTTGAATGCCAAGTGGCTAACCTGCGTAGCGTTACCCTCACGTTCAGCCATCTCATTGCGAGGCTTGGGCGGCTGAGACGGGTTAGTAGCTGCTAAGTTCGAACCGCTGCCGAGCAGCACACGGATCGGGTGACCGATGGGCGACAAGTGCACAGGAAGACTGCCACTGGCATTGGGTGCATCGATACGAGCGCCGCGTGCCACCAACAACTTGGCCGTAGGAATGTCGCCTGTCTCGGCGGCCATGTGGATGGCAGCATTGCCCTGGTAATCCGTGACGTTGGGGTCTGCACCTGCATCTAGAACTTCCTTCACGCACCTATAAATCACACAATCACGCATCGTCAATACCATTTCACAAAAATCTGCAGCAGTCGCATATACTTACTCAACGTTGCCAGCCTGCACCGCAATGTGCAGCGCCGTGTAGCTGTCACCCGTACGCGCGGACGGATCCGCGCCACGCGCCAGCAGCTCCTTGACAGCATTCGGGTGGTTGTTGCGCGCCGCCAGGTGCAGCGCCGACGTCTGGTTAATTCCCACTCCGTTCACATCCACGACGTTATCACGCAGCAGCGTGGCAATCAGGTGCCAGTTACCCACTTCAGCGGCATCGAAAAGCTGGAACTGTTTCTTCTTCACGTCTCTCAGATCCAGAATCATCTGCGGCGCCGTCGATCGGAGCTTGCCGGCGCCCACGGCGGGGGCGTCCACCGACCGTCCTCCATTGGTCTCGAGTTCATGGATCACTTGGTCCTTCATTGTCAACTGCTCCCTTAGCGAGCGGTTCTCCTCCAGCAGCTGCTTGATCACAATATCCTTGGGGTCCGAGCTCTTGTCGGCTCCACGCACAATCTCGTGGTCCTCCAGCATACTCGGGCGGGAATAGTCCGTCTCTCCGCTCTGGGCGAGCATGGCGCCCATGCCAGCCATCACGCCGGGTCCTCCCGACGCGCCCAAGTTGACGGGCGTCGAGTCGTGGAAACTGCCGCGCATCTGACTCTTCTTGAGCGCGTTAATGTGCGCCCGCACCGACTTGACCCAGTCCTCCATCTCCCGGGCCGTGCTAGCCTGGCAGAACATTTTCTTGGTGGGGGTCACCACTTCAAAGCAGTTGGCCTTGTCGTCAATGTTGCTCTTCCGCACGATCGTGTCGGGCGTGAGCTCCAGCTCCCCCTTCAAGTGCACAATGTCCTCCTTGCCAGTATTAAAGAAGCCGCCGCCCTGTTTGTAGTACGACAAGTGGCCCTCGGCCAGCACGAAGAAGCGCTCCTTCCAATTGGCGAACGCGTCCATGCTCGACATGGCGCGCTTGGTCAGGAAGCCCGTCTTGCTGGACACGAAGCCCGCCGAGTCGTCCTTGAGCGCCGCCATGTGCGCGCCGGGCGTCGTGGCCGGGGACGACGACAGCGCCGACTTGCCGAAGCTGATGGTGTTCCTCGAACTTAAGCCGTTGTTGCCGAAGCTGCCCACGGGGCTCATGCCGCCGAACGCGCCCGAGCCGGAGCTCAGCGCCTCCCCCTGACTGTTGCCGCGGCGGCGCGCCTTGGTGAAGCGCTTGCTGATGGGCTGGCGCTCGCCGGGGCTGCGCGAGCTGCCGCTGCTGGACATGACGGCGCGATTAGAGGGGCTTCTAGCGCGCGCGGAGAGGCCGGAGGCGGGTCGATGGGTGCGCGGGGATGCGGCGCACAGATGGATGCCCGGGAGGCGCGTGGAGCGGCCGCGAGAGAGTCGAGAGCGCCCGCGGAGTGAGTCGGCGAGAGCGTTGCCGACCGCCTTCCTTCTTTCGCTTTGAGCCTTGTCCCCCTTCCGCTCGACGCGCTCTGTGCTTATTTTCTGGAGATAATAATATAGCAGGGAGGAAGTGACGAAAGGGAGGGGATGCGTTCATACAGGTGGAATTAAGCTCAATTGGGTTGGTTCACAATATGCTCCACACTAGGGTATGCGATCTCACGTTTACGAAAACAGTGTGCTCAACATTAGGAGTGTATCCACGTTAACGTGGATTCTCGCCAATTGGGCCAATAGCAGGTGCGGACCATATGGCGACTGGATTTGAGTATGGAGACTTCAACCTCGTCAAGGTCCTCGCTTCTCCACACACTTTGAATTGGCCTCGAAAGTGCATACAGCAGTGAAAATGCAATTCATTTATTGAATCGCCGACTTCCTTTTTTAGCGTGGTCACCAGCTCAAATCGCCCATTCACCCTCTTCTGGAAGTTGCCCCAAAATTTCACCTTTGGTCTCTCCAATCTGGCTTTCTCGAGGATCCATTTTATCGTTGGTAATAGATCATTGTCGGCGACGAAATACATGTACCACTGTCCGAATGTGATTGCTAGTGTAAAAAAAAATAATGGGAATCCATGTACCTCGCAGTGAAAAACTTGGTCACCACTACTAACTCTTGAAGACCTAAAACAGTTTCGACAAACTCAAATGTGTACAAAGTTGGTGGACTCATTATTCACATTATCCTTTGCTAGTCGAATTGACTGCTTCGTGTGTCTACTACGGTCGAGTTGGCGAGCGGATATCTTCATTTTCCGGGCTTGAGGCTTTGATCTTCTTCTTTTCGGATAGGTGATCCTGGGACACCTGGATCACGACAAACTCTTCGTCGTCGTCCTCGTTTTCATTTGGGTCGAAGCCTTCGTTGAGAGGGAATTTCTCGGGGTTCGCACTCTCGTCCACGTTCTTCTTGTCCCAACCTTCCTCGAGCGGGTGGGTCTTGGGGTCGTAGATGTGGTACACGACGAGCGTGAACGAGTTCATCGTGAAGAAGAAAATGTTAATGGAGATCATGAACCAGTTGCCGAGCAGACTGCCGAACGTGAGCCAGATCATGTTGTTGGCGTACCCTGCCAGTACCATCGGTAGATTGATGAACGCGGCGGATTTGTGTTTTAGCACCATGAACAGTTTCTCCATTGGGGCACAGTACAGACACACACTGGCAATATCAGCAAAGAACCCAAGCACTGTGCTCACGTCGTGACGAGATTGGTTCGTGCCACCAAAGCCACCTAGAACCGCGTAGAAAGTCAGGATCGAGAGAATCACGAGTACCGTGGTGATCGACCGAACCACGTATCTGCGGTTGTCGGAGTATCGATAGTAAATTGTCAGGTAAATCACGGCTGCGAAGTCGCCGACGAGAAAGCACGAGAAGACTGGGAAGTAGATTTTGGCTAAGAAGCCATACATCATCCTGCGCGTCAAGAAGAAACAAACTTGTGAGCATCCGTGAAACAGCCACGCGATTTACACAAAGACGTACCATAGATGGGAATTGGCGAGCAACGCAACCAGCGGGAAAATGGATTGAATACCGACGCTGCGGGCTGTGTGCACTCGGTAAATGTTGAGCGATGGACTGCTCAGCATGACGAGATACGAACAACCGGCAAGGATGCGGAACACCAGCACTGCGGTTGCGTGCGACATTGTCGAAACTCGCTGATCGACTTCAAAGTTGGTTGGTGCTTGTTTCAGCCGTGAAGGCTTGTGCGACGAATTGGACAATGAACATTTACCCAGACTCTACATATCAGTACCGTGAGCGGAACCTCACGATAAACGCGCTCCTGTGACTAAGAGTTCCGTTTGGCGTCCTCAGAACTGGGCATGAATACTTGCGACCAAATCTACTTTCAGGTTTGTGTTGCGTTTCGCGACCAGATGAATCGAGTTTAGCGCGTTCAAGACCTTAGGAAATGTTTCCAAAGCCAAGCAACGAATGAGGCCCGAGGTTTGTGCATCTACAACCGTAAAGTAAAACATTTTCGTTTGCATTCCTAGTGTATCCAGCCACATACAACTGCACGCCATCACCACCGAACAAGTAATTAAACGGCATGAACATAACTTTTTTTGAGAGGATAACTAATAGCCGTATTCGGCTTCCGCGTGTACTTCGAAGTATTTGCTTATATGTTTGTGTACTAAGTAATATTTGTTCGACGTGGAACTCGAACTTTGGTCTAATCCGCAATGGCAGGCACTACGAGTGAGTGGTCGACTTCATGGTGCGGCATTCTGAAGCCTAAAGCGATTGTGTCCTTCACGATGGTAGGCTTGACATCCGATGGTATATCCACCACTGACACTTGAATCCGAAGGTCATCAACCTTTGACGATGCTGGTTTGCTCGCGACTGTGTCCCAGCCTTCCTTCAGCGGGTGCGTCTTTGGGTCGTAGATGCGATACACGATGAGTGTAATGGTGTTCATCGTGAAGAAGAACACGTTGATCGAGATCATGAAGTAGTTGTGGATCAAACTGCCGAATGTGAGCCAGATCATGTTGTTGGTGTAGCCTGCAAGCACCATCGGCAGGTTAATGAACACAGCAGACTTGTGTTTAAGTACCATGAGTAACCTCTCCATGGGAGCGCAGTACAAGCACACACTTGCAACGTCAGCGAAGAACCCCATGACTGTGCTGACATTGTGGCGAGTCTGGTTTGTAAAACCAAGTCCTCCAGCAACGGCGTAGGCACTCAAAATGGTTAGGATAGCGACTACTGCAGCGATCGATCGGGTCACGTGGCCTCGGTTCTTCGAGTAGCGGTAGTAAATTGTCAAGTAGATGCTCGCTGCGAAATCACCGACGAGGAAGCAGGAAAAGACTGGGAAATAAATCTTGGCCAAGTATCCGTAGATCATCCTAAACGCCGCAGCAAGGTACACTATCAGTGACTATAGTTGAAGAATGCTAGGCTCACTACACACTACACATAACTTACCACAGATGAGAGTTAGCCAGCAAAGCGACCAACGGGAAAATGGACTGCACCCCAACGCTCTTGGCTTTGTGGACCCGGTAGATATTGAGTGAAGGACTGCTCAGCATCACGAGATAGGAACACCCAGCAAGGACTCTGAAGGCTAAGACGGCGTCTGCATAGGGCATTGTTGTTGACCTCGACCGAGGATGTTAGGCTGTAATAAATGGCTGGCTTAGACTTGTTGCTTGAATTGCTCTGCTGCCTTTGAAGCATGGTGGCGAATGAACTGCCCCACACGAAAAGCCTTGGCCTGCGAATGCATTCAACTTGAGGCGAGCCACAGCCTGAAAATGGCCGCTACAATTCCACGCATCACTTCATTTCGTCCTTGGGCCTGGGCATTAACAGCGTATCGCTTGCACACGCCCCCAATTTTGGCTGTGCAATTGCTGTTAGTTTACCTTGCTGGTTGACATGGAGGAGCTGTGAGCGACGTTCTGACGCGTCAAAGCAAGTTGAAGACGGTACTTCCACCTTCAAGTCAACATCCAGAAACGTTTGAGGTTCATTTTAGCAACACTGGGGCGTGGTCTTGTGCGGGCCATCGAAGTATTTCTCCGCAAACTACGCAGCGCAATGATCAGCAAAAAAGGTTGGCATTTTGACCTGAGAGATAAGTATTCCACCACGTGCTCGCTGCTCATTGTAGTTTTCTGGTGAACTTGAGAATGGATAAGCTCTCATTCTTCGCTTTAGTTGAGCGAACAACCTGAGACGACACACAAGGCGCAGCATCAGCATCAAACTGAACGCGCCCGTTAATGGTATCAACGCACCGTCATTTCGAAGCCGTCTTCAGCGAGAATCGCAGCGACCTCCTTCGGTTTGTTCTCGACCACCACGACCATGTAGAACACTCCGCGAGGCGACAGTAGGTCCTTGATTTTGGGCAGCAATCGATCAATTACTTCCCGTCCATGAAGTCCACCCGCCCACGCTGCTTCAATTCCTCTACAACACCAACGTAGACTCAGTACAAACTTCACAATTCACAAATGCATCTCAAACCACGTACGAGGATCCAACTTCTTCCGATGGAGTGGGCACATACGGTGGGTTGAAGAGCAGCACGTCGACTTGGCCGTGTATCCGTGGCTCATAGCATTGCAACAAGTCCGTGCGTACAATATCAAACGCTTTGACTCCGTTCTTCTTGGCCGTCTGCTTCGCCACACCCGCCGCCAACGGATTGATGTCCGTGGCCAGGAACATGGCTCTCGAGCCCAACTTGTGCAACTGCGTGGCCAGATACACGAACACGGCGCCACTTCCACACCTGCGATCATTGTTCACAATTGTCGTGAGGTTCCGTGTCCACGAATTCATTCGAGTCCATAACGCACCCGATCTCGACGCAGATCGATGGGTCTAGAGCCACCAACTGCGGAAGTTCGTTTTGCAAAGCGTCTACAAACAGGAACGTGTCTTCTGCTGGTTCGTACACGTCGCAGTCGTACGCCATGTCAATCTCCGGCAACTCGGCCATGGTCTCCGATAAAACGAACTGTCAAAGCACGGCCAGTTATCCTCCAAATGTACGCCACATGAGACTTGGATCATGAAGAGACGCCATTCGTGAGCTTTCAACGTGTCGGTTGCAACCATGGACTTGCACGTGGATGAAGACGGATACAATAGCAGCACCAGCAGTGTGGACGAAGATGCCGAGTTGGAATTGTCCTGCGCGTTGCATGACTTGGCGTTGCGTGTGAAAACGTTCGAGGCCAATATGCAAGGTCGGTTCCGACAGGATGTGGACGACGAAGAGGACGAGGAGATCACGGAGGACATTGATCAGTTCGAGGAGGACGGAGGCTCCAACTACTATGGAAGACATCGGATGGACTCGGATTCAGCGTCTCCGAAACGAAAAGGCAGTAGAAGGAGGAGGTCGAGTGAACTCAAACTGGCCAAACTACAGCATGAAGATGACGAGTATGACGCATTGGAGAGCGATGAAGAAGACCGACCGGAAGCGAAAATCGCGTTGGATGACTTGGAGTCGAGTGAGGAAGAGGAATGGGACTCGCAGGAAGAGAAGGAGGAGCTGTGTGAACTCAAGCAGAACATCGCCAAGCTGCTGCAGAGCATGCAAGAAGAGGCCAAGGCGCTCGAGGACAACCAAGCAGACTGCAAGATGTAACACCATAGGAGGTTGACACGCAGCGATAGCTTCAGCGCGTGCAAGGCCGTCATGGTGATGACACAAATGAAGCGATTATTCATTGAACAATGCCCAAAGGCTTTGGTTCTCCTTCTGCATCCAACTAACTTCCAGTACGAGGGTTCTGCTGCATCTCTCGTTTGCACACTGCCACCGTTTTATTCATCATCAACATGCGTTTGGTAGTGCACAACGCAACCACCCACACGGCCATCCTCGCTACTTGGACTGTAAATACTCGAGAAACCGCTTCTGCAGCTCGAACTCCTGTTCTCGCAACTCCGTCTCCTTTTGCCGCTGGTCCATGTCAAACTGAATCTTGCTCTCGATAAGCTCCAGAATCCGCGCACGGAAGTTTTCGCTGCTACTAGCGTCATGAACTTCCGATGGCTTGGCCGGCATCACACCCACCGACGCCTCCAGTTTTCGTCGCTTCTGGGGCATCGTCACGGACATTGCAGGAGAACTGCTGAAGCCTGCACCTTCACTCTTCGGCACGATGATTCTCTCCTTGCCATTGCCGTCCACCACCGTCTGTCCAGCCATTTTATGGTTCTTCCGGATAAGTGTCTCGTTGATCTCCCGTAGAATGGCTTCTTTACGAGCATTCTCCTCCATCGTCCCGTGTTTAAATAACTTGTCGTGCTTGCCATCTGTATACATTTTCATAAGGGCCGTCACTCGATCACTACAATAAAATAACATAAAAAAATAAGTGAGACTATGAAAAAATAAGCTAATAAAACAATTGCAGTATCAGCTCACCGGCATGCGTGCCAAGAGTAAGCTGCAGGGCTCTTGAACACGGTAATACCGACCGACTCGGCCACGTTCTGCCACATCTGCAGCCTCGTGCCGTGCTTGGCCGTGAACGGATTGTTGACCTGCAGCGCCTCCAGCAGTATCACGTCCAGGGTACCGTTGAATTTGGCGTATCGGCCTCGCATCACGGGCTTCTGGATCGCCGTGGGCGCTCGTCCTGCAAAGTATACACATTTCTTATTTAGTATACGTATATAGGTGTATACAATACCGCTCGGTAACTAGAACAGCGTCCGCTCTGTAAATAGAACAGTAGCAAGGAGATCTCCAAGGCACGTGCTGCTGTGTATAGGCTGACGCCAAAAGCACACGCACGCACACACAGCTACACACAGCTATACACAGCCTACCTGGCTCATGGCCCCGCCCTACTGGTAAGGTATATAGAGTCGTACCGGTGCTGGCCGGCGCGATCTCCTCGTCCGCCATGGCGTCCTCCGGTTCCTTGGCGCTGAAATTCTCAAATTGCCCTCATTTTCTCTATTATCGGTTTTAACAGGGGTCACAGTTCCGAGATGGGTACATGGCACTTAAGTGAAAAAGGCAACTATTGTGCACTTCAACGTGATCAAGCTATATGTGAAACCTAGGCATTGCTTTTAGCGACGCGTCATCTGCTGTGTAGATCAGAGCTTACTTACTTGGTCTCCTCATCTGGGGCTTCAAGCGACTGGGCGGCCATTTCAAGCGCACCTTCGAACGTGCGGTTGCCTCCGATGAAGCCTGCGTTGTGCACGAAGGTGCAGCCCTCGATGCCGGACACGCGTGACAGCTCCTCGTCGCGCAGACTGCGCCACGCAGGCAGCAGTCCCTTACGAAGGTCAAACGAACCAGGCTCAACGTTGAGCGCCTGCACGCGCGTCATGTTGCCCGTGGCGTCGTTGTAGAGCACGAACTTGATCTGTCCAGGGATCATGAGCTTCTCCTCCAGGTCGTGCAGGTGTGACTTCCACGGGCAGTACTCGGGGAAGTGCACGATCTCGCCCGACTTGTGTGTCTGGAAGCGCTTCGCCACCGCCTTCTCCACGATCTCGCGGGCAGGCAGCCACGAGTGCACCAGGTCGTGGATGGCGTCCGTGAACTCGGTGATGGTCATGTACATGGCCTGCTGGAACTGCTGGTTCACGCGGGCCTCGCTCTGGTCCTCGTTCCAGCGAGGGTTCAAGTAGCCCACGCGGCTGCTCAGACTCGTAGACACCTGGTAGTTGTACGTGAGCTTGACGTCGCCAGCAGCAATAGCCACCTCCACGCCGTTGTCAATGCCGTCAATGTGTTCAATGAAGTTCTTGTACGCCTTCTGGTGCAGAATGTCCAGTGTGGCATCGTCCAGCGTCGTGGGGGCAGCAAGTACCTGAATGATCTCGCGTCCGAAGTGTTTGTACACGAGACCAGCACTCGACAGCTTGGTGTCTCGCTTGTCAAAGGTGCCGGTGAAGCTACGTTGGTGGTGGTCGAAGCGCAGCGCCTCCGGGTCGTAGATGCCGCCCACGTCCACGACGGCCTCACACTGCGCCAATTTGGCCTCGTCACGCGTCCGCAGCACGTCGTGGGCCGCGAACCTGGGCAGCAGCTTGAGCATTGACACAGCCAGCGCCTCGTCGCAGTGGAACGTGCCGTTGTGCGTGCCAATGTACTTCTTGGCCGCGCCCTCAGCCAGAGAAGACGTCACTTGGGCGCTACGGAAGGCGGCGAAGCACGGGGACGAGGCCACGAAGGCAGCAGCTTTGGTGGGGACAGCCATGACTTTGACTTGACTTGCTGACGTACTTTTCGAGACTGAACGGGGCTGACCACTGGAATCGAAAGACTTGGGGTTTGTATGGTCCAAATAGTGTACCACAATTTTGGTTCAAGGGCTGGAACTTGAAGCCCGAAGCTTCTTATCCAAGTTATACAGCTTTATTTTCAGTTTTTCAGATCAAACGATAAGCTTTGCTCTTCTGAATTCGAGTGCACGCAGGTTGCAACTCCGACTCTACATGGAGATGCTGATGGGTTGGTTTGCGGCTGCAGCTTGCTTGACGAACTTTTTCAGTGTTTCAAACCGCGCGTAGAACTTTTCCAGTGCCGGTGGTAGCTCGTTGTAACTTTGAACTTTGATCCGCTTTATCACGGCGTGTGGAGCGAGAGAATGGATGGCCGACGCTGCTGCGACGTCGGTCTCGTTGGCGCACAAGGCCACCACACCGATCCGCCCGGCCGTGTAGCGTGCAAGCAACTGCTCTGCAGCATTTTCACTCACTTGACACAAGCGTTCGATGATCGCCGTGCGCAGTACATTGGCCTTCCACTGCTTCATCTCCAAGGCCGTCAGCTGCGTGTCGGGGGTACCCACGACGTACATTCCAGTCGTGACGTTGCGCAGAGCCGCCGTGAGCCGCGGGAAGAAGAGCTCGCTCACCAACTCGACGTAGGAGGTGGTGTACTCACTGACAATAACAAGAGGTCCATCGACGGACCGCAAGGTCTCGGCCAGTAGCTCCAAGACTCGGGTCTCAATGGCCTCCATTGCTCGAAGCAATTCCGGAGAGGTTCGACACCGCATCGCGGCGTGTTGAATCAACTCGACACTTGTCATGGGCGACAGGTTGTGGGCCATCCAGTCCAGGGGCACGAGCACGTTCTCCCAGTTGAGCACAGCCATCTGCGTCTTGACGAGAGTTGGCGTCCTGGACTTTTTGGCGCGACGACTGTGCAGAAGAGCGCCACGCGTTGGCGAATACGAAGAAGCGTTGGGGTCCATGACGAAGGTGAAGCTTGACGTGGGTAGTTGCTGGTAGATCGGCAAATGACGACCATCTTGGTTGAAGACATTCACTCTCTCGACTAACTTCAACATTGACCTTCACTCACGTTACTATTTTTCCACATCGATTTTCCACCAATCGCATTACTCCGTTCTATTGCATAGACCCCACCAGTCATTTACCCTGTCGAGCATGGCGCCGCTGGAAGACTCGGCCGTCGTGACGGGCGCCACCACGTTGGACGCCTTCTCCGTGACGTTCCCCGACCAAGTGGAGCAGGAATTCGGCGCCGCATACGGCGAATCCCATTGGTCAAATATCAAGCGCGCACTCGCCCGACCGTACGTCCCAAATAAGAAAAAATGCGTTTATTAACGTCTATTATCTGTACGAAGGGGTCCATTTATTAATAATCCTTACTTAAACTTTACTACAGCCCAGCGTTCACGGCTGTCCGCGTCAACACATTGAAGCTCTCTCGGGACGAAGCATTGCAAGCTCTAAAGCCCCATCTGAACGGGTTCAACGCCCAATTGGCCGCTCTCGATGCCAGTCGCCAGCCCATTGAGGCATTTGCCCATGCTTCACTGCCGGACGTGTTGATGATCCCGTCGTCGCCCAGTGGACAGGATACCGTGCAGTTTAATCCAGAACTCAAGAGTATCGTGGTGGACCGACTCTGTGGAGAAGCGGTGCTGCGTGGCAGCGACATCTTCGCGCGCGGAGTCATGAGTGCCAGCAGTGGCATTAACGCCGAAGACGACGTCAACGTGTTCGTCGACTTGGACCACAACCACACACGGGGCAGTGACTTCGCAACGCACAATGGACGCAAGTTGCTGATCGCACGCGGCGTGACTAAAATGGCGCGTACCGAGATTTTCAGAGCTGTGAGAGGACTCGCGGTGACGCAGTTGGTGCGGGTTTGCCCCGACGCCCCGCCGATGAACGGCGTGCTACGTGGACAGATTTACGTGCAGAACTTGCCGTGTTCAGTGGTGGCACATGCGCTGGATCCGCAGGAGGGTGATGTGATTCTGGACATGTGTGCGGCTCCGGGAGGGAAGACGTCCCATGTGGCCACGTTGATGCGGAACAAGGGCACGTTGGTGGCCTGCGATCGGTCGAAGAGGAAGGCGCTGGAGCTGCGCACATTGTGCGATGACTTGCAGCTTGAGTGTGTCGTGCCGCTGAAGATGGACTCGACCCACGCGCTGCTCCCGAAAGACAAGGTGGATGCAGGATTGGTCCTCGCTCAAAGCAACAGCGGCTTTACCAGCGTGGCACAGGTTTTGGCGCGGGCGAAGGAAAACACCCCGAGCCAGACGCGACTGCTGCAGGTGGAGGGCTTCTTCCCAGAGACTTTTGATCGTGTCCTTCTGGACCCGCCCTGCTCGGCGCTTGGCCTGCGTCCGCGCCTGCTACATGCAGGCGACGCTGACAATCTAGCGGAGTACACGAATATGCAACGCAACTTCTTGTGGGTTGCAGCGTTCTTGCTCAAGCCTGGTGGCACGCTCGTGTATTCCACGTGCACAATCAACCCCAAGGAGAATGAGCAAATGGTGCACCACGCTCTACAAAAATATCCGTTGGAGCTAGTCTCGCAAGGTGAAGCACACCTCGGCGACCGCGGGTTGTCTGGTCAAGGCCTTGGTGAGGACGAAGCGGCCCTAGTTCAGCGTTTTGATCCTGCCAACACAGAGCTGGACACAATGGGCTTCTTCTGCGCCAAGTTCATCAAGACTGGGCCAATCCGACAGGACGCTGAGGCATCTTCGGCTTCCTAGAGTTCATTTCGGTGCCTCAATAGTTTCTTGCTTTCAATAGACATACATGTGGGAATTGATGAATGTTGAAGTGTCCACGCATACCAGCAGACAAATACTTGCTGTTGAAGCTTAATCGAGATACATGATGGCTGAAATGATAATGTTATCGACAGCGATTGTCCCGAACACTGCTGCAAGGCGCGCCGACACCCTTAATCTGATCGAAATCAACCCCTGCAATGATTTCGAGAAGGATCGACGCGTAGTCTACAACAATTTCGACAGCTATCTGCAACACAAGCATGTTAATCTGACTCGCTTTTCGTGCCGCTACTTCAGTTGCCGACTTTGTTTCATCTGCAAGACTCAAATACGAGTAGTGTGGGTGGTTGCCATAGAAGAAGAGAATGGAAGCTGAACAGCCAATTGCGATGTACTCTGCATACATGTCTGCGTTGAGTTCGGCAGTGTAGAATGCTTGGCGTTGTTGGCGCCAAAGCATAAAGCTCGAAACCCTCGAGGTTGTTCGGGTGCTTGCAGTTTTAGTGGACTGTCGGGCAGAAGCTTGAGACTGCCCAGACCGCTTTGATTCTGGAGGCAGCAGTTTTTGCCGGCGATTGATCCTCCACGTGATGAGAAAAGCTTTTGCAACACGAACGGAGATCTCGAGAATCGCCATACCCAACGTCCCCACCGCAGACATTCCGGTGCTGTTCATTCCCAGTAAATACTTAAGTAATTCGAGATTGCGTGTCAATAATGACAGTCGGCACTCCAACCACCAAAGACATGACGCGAAGGCTTCGGATGCGCTTTTTCATGACCAAATACTTGGCAGTTTCTTGCAAAACAAGTTTGATCAACATGCTGACAGTCACGAAGAATGCGAGGATGGTGGCAGCGACTTTCAGTTGGCTCAAAAGTTGCACGTAGCCTCCAGCAAGCACGACGGGCATACACAGGGGAGCAATTCGAACATACGACTGCCAGAAACTTGGGGCTACGTATCTGGGAGTAACATCGTTAGATGAAGGAGATACCCGAGCATTTGTGATGTTGGTGCCTTGAATCTGTTTCTTCTTTTCGAGTTTTCGGACCAAACGATCTCGACCTTCGCGGGTTTCTTCAAAGAAGATTCGACGCGCTGTTAGCATGACACTGGTGTTCATAACTTGGTTGCAAGCGACAATGCCGTAGTATTCGAGCTTGAACTTGGAGACGCTCTCATTGCAAGATATTCGAGCAATGAAAATGCCCATTCTGAGCATTAGCAGTAGAGTTGCAAAAATACAAACACCTGAGCCTCGAGCGATCCGTTTGATACAGTAGATCACACTCGGCCGTCTTCCTTGTTGGGTAATGAAGCGTTGATTCATCATCGCCGGGACTTGAGAAACGACAATTGTAATGGAATATAGGAGACCGCACCAGACCACATTGTCTACTATCAGCTCCTCGGTCGATTGAACACGTGAAGACCTGAAAGAGAACGGGTTGCCGAGAGAATACAACGCATTGGCAGCCCATGCACAAACGATACTTCCGATCGAGTTCCGAATCACCACTCGCTGCACTTTTGCTGCTTGGGCCCATGCCCCACGCTGCAGTAATTCATTGAAAGACCGTCGCCCAACCGAGGCAGAAGAATCCGCAACTCCGACAATTGAGGGGCCGTGCCGACTGGAAGATGCAGGTGAGTGGCCATTTGCCATGGCCTTCCCAGCTTAAGTTTGAAGTGACATGATTCATGTTGGTAAACGAGCAGAGCTGAGCACGAGTTCGCAAACCACCCGCCTATCAATAGGGCAACAACCATTTGCTGGATGGAGTTAGCTCGTTCCTAGTTTGTCATGGAGAACAACAGTGAATTCGTTTTGTATGTGAACGCGCGTATGTATAACGCTCGGCTGCACTATTTCTTCTTGCCTCGTTAGTTAAACAACAGGAAGGCGAAAATCAAGTTGTGGAAGTTGTACATTGCTCGGGTAAGCTTACATGATAAATACTTCTCGGTTGGAACGGTGCTCAAGGACGCAAGTGTTCGGCAGGGTGGATTAAGGTTAATTGTGGACTTTCGCAAGCTGCAAGTGCTGCGAGTTGCGTTGAGCCTGCTGTTGTTAGTTGCTTTGCGTGTGGTTGTCCCAGTGAAGCTAAAGCGCAAGAGTGATCTTTGGTTTTCTGAAACAGTTGATGGTGAAGCACTTCTCGTCTTGGCTGCTGGTGCATTGTGCTGTCCGTTCCAACTGACAAAGTCAACAACGATGCATCGCTGCAGTCGTGCAAACGTTGCTCCGACCACCCCGAATGTCCGCTTCTCGGGCAACTCCGTGTCACATCTGTGACCCCAAGACTCGCGTTGCCAGCGCAACCCCATCACAAGATTTTCCAGTCCGCCTGCTGTGGTGCGACCAAGTCGTGAGCACCACACATGGATTCTGACTCGTTTCGGGGAGACCTCCACACTCCGACACCACGGCGTTGGACATCCAACGCTACATAACTCTGACTCAGCGAGCAAGACCGAGCGCCTCGATCATCAAGAGCCGGAAGAGTTTACAATTGGATGGCCATTTTACAGTTCGAGCTCTGCTTGCACTCCCCTTTGCGCCTGCTGTAGAACAATCAATCGTCCCCTTTCCACACCATTAGCTTCCCGATCACCGGCTGCAGCTCCACCGACAGGGCGTGCTTACACACTTGGCAAGCGAGAAACTTGCTTGTGTCCGTTCCTGCAGGCACATCAAAGGATCTGCTTGTCCGTATAAACGAAACCTCTCGACAGGTTGTTGTCGTGCATCAACGATAGACAAGTTCTCGGCGTCACCTCCCCTCTCACTGTCAAGAATTCTAGGTAGGAAGCACCAGGATGAAGGTATCAACAAGTCTCATCGTGGCCGCTTTGGCCACGTTGGGCGCCGGCGTCAACGCCCAGTCGACGAGCTCGTCCGGCTTGGCGTCGGGCTCGTCCGACCTCAGCACGGAGCAGACACTTCCGACCTCCTCGGGCTCGGAGTATACCGAGTCGTCCGCGGAAACGAGTTCCTCGTCCCTCGAAGGCTGGGATGTATCGGGTTCTACCACCGCGTCTTCGGACGAAACAGGGTCGTCTTCATTCGAGTCCTGGGATGCCCCCGCTAGCTCGACCTCCTCCGATACGGAGACATCTTCATCGGGTGCTACAACCGATTCATCTTCCGAGACCGGTTCGTCCTCGCTTGAGGGGTTAGACTCATCTTCCGAGACGAGTTCGTCCTCGCTGGAGGGGTTAGATCTCACCTCGACTTTGGGTTCGTCCACTACGCCCGAGACTGCGTCGGGCTCCACCACGGAATCGTCAGCGGAGACGACCGACTCATCCGCGGAAACGAGCTCGTCGGACGCTACGACCGAGCAGACCACGTCGGGCGGCAGCTTCTCCGACCAGCAGAAGTCGATCTGGATTGAGCGACACAACTACTTCCGCATGACGGCGCTGCCTTGGTCTGCAGGTAACATGCAGCGAATGGGCTGGGACGACGACCTAGCGAAGGACGCCGCCGCAGCCGCCGCCAGTTGCGCTGCCAGCACAACAACGGGTTTGAACGTCTACCAGTCCACCTCAACGGACCCGTCCACGGTGATGGAGGAAGCGATCAAGGCCTGGGTGGTTGACCCCTCGCTCAAAAACATTGGCTCGGTCACGCCGCCTGCAGCGGAAGGCGACGCTATCGGCGCAGGGCTGTACGACTCGTACTCGCAGGTGGTGTGGGCCTCAACGACCAGCGTCGGATGTGCCATGGCCAGTTGCTCGGACGGGTCGATGGTTGCGTGCGAGTACTCGCCCGCAGGAAACGACGGCAAGTCTGCCTGGTACGTCCACGCTGCACAGGCCACTCAGTGTCCGACCGGCACCACGCCCAGCTCCGGTCTGTGCATTGTTGAAGGAGACCCGGCGAACGACCTCATCGCGCCGATCCCGGACGGGCAATGGACGTTCCAGGTATACCCGACGTTCGTCGCGGACATCATGTCCACAATCCTGGAGGCTGCGAAGGCTAGAGATACGCCTGGTGCAGCCTCCACGACGGAGGGCAGCGAGGAGTCATCGACCACAGCTGCGTCAGGAAACTACGAGTCGTCTCCACCTAGCTCCGAGGAGTCGAGTTCGTACACTGAGCAAACTGCAAGTTCGGAGGAAGCAGAGACCACCTCCAGCTTGACAACCGATGAATCTGCTGAGACTGGATCGGCCTCTCTTGGCGGTGGTTGGGACGTCACCTCCTCCTCGGGTTCCGCCACTACGGAGTCGTCTGCCGACACCAGCTTGTCTTCGCTCAGTGGTTGGGATGTTACGTCCACCTCCGGGTCGTCCGCTATGACTGAGACCTCTTCATCAAGCGCCGATGCAAGTTCTTCGGAGTATGAGGAGGTCCTAGAGGTTGCTTCTACATGCGGATCATCATCCGAGACGACGGAAGCGTCCTCGAGCGCCGAGACGAGCTCCTCGGAGCTTGGTGGAGGCTGGGATGTTACTTCGGAATCTGGGTCGTCCGCCACCACGGCTTCTTCTGGATCGGTGACGGAATCGTCGGCTGCGACCAGCTCGTCCTCCGTCGGAGGTTGGGATGTGTCGTCGGCCTCGGGATCGTCCGCCGCCGCTGCCTCTTTGAGCTCAGCTACCGGTTCGTCGTCTGCAACGACGTCTTCCACGGAGTCATCCGCTGAGACTAGCTCTTCATCGATCGAAGGCTGGGACGCCCCGTCATCTTCGTTTACAGAATCGGCTGCGTCTTCGTCTACGACTGATAGTTCCACTACTGCGTCGTCCGAGGAAAGCGAGTCTCCCTCGTCCGAAGAGGGGTCGACCACTGGTTCCTCCGCCGAAACTAGTTCTTCGGAGGACAGCGAGCTACCCGGAAAGGTGAAGCCGAGCTCGGCCGACGGCTCGTCATTTGAAAACCAAGCTTCGTCGCCGTCGTCGGGATCGGCGACGACCACAGACTCGACCAAACAGGAGTCCACCGAACAGGACTCGACGGAGCAGGAGACCAGCAAGCCGACGTCTCCGGCGGCCAGCTCTGACTCGGGCTCAAAGACTGCGGTCTCGGCCAAGAACGAGGCGTCCAACGTCATTAAGGGCGGCACCGTCATCTCCGCTGCAGGTATCGCCGGTATCATCGTGCTCGGCGTCGTGGCAGTGGCCGCGTTGGCCGTGTTCGTGAGTTACCGCAAGAACCAGCAGCGGCAACGCGATATTATGCGCGACGGCGGCATCCAGGTGATTTAATTCCAAGCGCCCGGGTCATGAAGTCCGAGCACACACGCATGTGATGAAAGCGTACACGGTGCCTCGCTCGCAGATAGCAGAGAATTGAAGAGTGAGATAGAGGAAGATACCATAGCTATCAGTGCCAACAGCATAAAGTCAATCGAGGCCGGTTTAGTTTTCTGATCCTCTGGGTTTCGCAGAGCGCAGAGCCCCGTTCATTGCAGTGCAAGACGCGGTGCAGCGTCAACAGACATTGGCGAGGAATGGGTCAGTGGCACGCTCGACCTGATGCTGTTCAAGTCGCGGCCAACGGAGACTTGCGGTTGGCAAAGCGATGGATACCCGCGGCACTTGCTTAATACTGGACGGAGCGCTTTTCAAGATAACTGAACAGTCAAGTACATATCATACTCGCTGGTCTGGACTTGGATGATTCAAGCCGAGCGTTTTGGTCGATCGGTTGCGAGGCGTAGGAGCTTTCCAGCGCCATGAATTATCGGTGGGGCCAATGATTCCTTGACATGGACCGTCGATATAGTCGCCAAACAGCATAACGGCCAAGCGGAAAACGCAACAAAATGAGACTTCCCTTTTTTCGGTCAATATGTGTTTCCACGTCAGTTACACTATCAGAACTACAATTTCAATGTATCACTTTAACAAGGGTATATTCCTACGACAGTCACTGTAAAGGACGTGCATCTGGCACAGCGGAAGCAGATGTCCTTGAGACCAGGTCTCCATTACGGGAGTCAGTGCCCTCCGTCGAGCTTCTCCATCGCCACGCTCGAATTCGTCTTGCCAGGAACGTCGGACTTTGCAGTGAGTTATTCGCAGCATGAAGGTGTTGGTGCCCATTGCGTTCCTCGTGGCGGTTGCCGCCTCCGCCCACGCCGACAGCTTCAGCGCAGAGGACCAAGCCATTTGGATCGACCGACACAACTACTTCCGCACCACAGGGCTGCCCTGGTCCGCCGGAGACATGCGTCGCATCGGGTGGAGCGCTGACTTGGCCACCACCGCCGCGTCCACGGCCTCGGCGTGCTCGGCCACCACCGCAGCAGGTGTCAACGTGTACCAGTCGACGACCAGCAACTCGTCGTCCATCATTGACGAAGCTATCCAGAGCTGGGTAGTGGAGACGTCTATGACGACACTCAGGACGCTGCCCCAACCGGGCGCCGTCGGGGTCGACGTGGGCACGGGCGTGTACAATTCCTACTCTCAGGTGCTCTGGGCGTCCACGACCAGCGTCGGTTGCGCCACCGCGAGCTGCTCCGGAGGAGATATGGTGGTGTGCAACTACTCACCTGCAGGCAACGATGGGTCCTCGCCCTGGTACGTGCACGCCGACACGGCGTCCGACTGTCCGGCGGGCAGCCACGGCCGCGACCGGCTTGTGTATTGTGGAAGGAGACGCCGCCAACGATCAGATCGCCGCCATACCGGCGGGCAAACTCTCGTACGAGGTGTACCCGGCCTATGTGGCCGACATGCAGACTGTGCTGATCGAGGCGGCGCGTGCGGTCGCCAGTGGCTCGACGACGAGCACCACGGAATCGACCGCGGCCCAGACGGCGGCGACGACAGCTCCGACCGCTACGACGAAAGCTCCGACCGCTACGACGGCTGCTCCGTCGGCTACTACGGCTACTCCCACCATCTCGATGTCTTCAGAGTCGTCTAGCAGCAGCAGCAGTGGCTCTGAGACTTCCTCGAAGCAGACCACGACAACGTCGTCGTCGTCGGACACGAGCTCTAGTTCTGACTCTCCTTCTACCAAGAGCAGCAAGACGACCACTTCAACGAGCTCTAGTTCGGACTCGTCTACTGCCACGAAAACCAGCAAGACGACCACTTCAACGAGCTCTAGTTCAGACTCGTCTACTGCCACCAAGAGCAGCAAGACGACCACGTCATCGGGCTCGAGCTCGGACTCTTCCACGGCCACCAAGAAGACCAAGACTACGACCTCGTCGTCTTCGACGGACTCTTCCTCCTCTGATTCTTCGACCAAGCAGACCTCGGACGAATCGGCTCCCGGCACGGTTAAGGCGAGCTCGGACAGCGGATCGACCTTCACGAATCAGGCGTCGACGACGACGGAATCGTCAACGACTCAGACTTCGGGCGGCACGACGACTGCTAGTGCCCCCAGCACGGCTAATACCGAGAGCACCACGGCCAGCTCAGGCACTGGTGCGTCGACCAGCATCAACAACCAGTCCAGCACTAATAGCTCCGTCGGCATCTCTGCTGCCGGTTTGGCCGGCATGATTGTGCTGGCCATTGTCGGTGTCGCGGCTTTCGGTGTCGTCATGAGCTACAAGAGGAACCAGCGACGGCAACGCGAGATCATGCGCGACGGCGGCATCCGGATCATTTAATCTAGAAGTGGAACGCCCTTGTCGTAGACAAACGTAAATGAGTCCGAGCTAGTGCTCATCAGTCTTGACGACAGCTTTACGGTGGGAAGGAGAGAGGTGTAGGCGAGATTGAGCTGTATGGCAATCCAGTTTTGTAGATGTTTGCTAGACGAGTGTTCCATCTGCACTGTTGTGGACTGCAGGTCTTTTGGTTTTGAAGTTATGCATATCAATGAACGCTGAACTTGCAAGGATTTTATTGACACAGATACAGCACTCTGCTAAAGACACTTGTCAAGTCTCGTTGAATTGCTCTTTTGCTGACCAAGTGCCCGCTCTGTAAAAGCGAACGAGAAGTGCTATCGCAGCAAACGATGTCAAATTCTTTTCGCGTTCGGGCGGGCTGCAATAGGGAAATCCCAGTTTTGGGCATCAGCAGCCGGTCTTCGGACACTGGCTCGGTAAAAGTGTCGGACTGAAGCCCGCAGCGTTCCTTTCAGGGCCAAGCACTTTGCGTTGATTCGGTTCGCCCGAGGCAAAGTCGCAGGATTTGAGGTGCCCAAGAACGGACAGGAAAACAAACGAGGAAGTGCAACCCGTGTGTTGGATTGTCACGAGAGGTTCACTCTTCATTTTGTTGTGCGTTGCACAACTCGTGCTGCATATTGTTTGCACCGAAGCTCGACCCTGAACGCATTGGGTCGTGGTGCTTCACAGGAAACATGAAGGTGTCAGCAGTGCTATCGTTCTCGGCTGCTGCAGTTGTGGCTATCAACGCCGAAAGCTTCAGCGAAGCGGACCAGGCCATTTGGATCGACCGACACAACTACTTCCGTACAACCGGTTTGCCATGGTCCGCCGGCAACATGCGGCGCATGGGTTGGGATGCCGACTTGGTCACGAAAGCGGCTTCCGCCGCTGCAAAGTGTTCGGCTACGACGTCGACCGGTATCAACGTGTACCAGTCGACGACCAGCAACTCGTCGTCCATTATCGATGAGGCGATTCAGAGCTGGGTAGTGGAGACGGCAGTGTCGACGATCAACACAATGGCTCAGCCCGGATCGGATGGGCTGGATGTGGGCGTCGGTGTCTACAACTCGTACTCTCAGGTAGTGTGGGCATCAACTTACAGTGTCGGGTGTGCCACCGCGAGCTGCTCAGGTGGAGAGATGGTGGTGTGCGAGTACTCTCCGGCCGGAAACGACGGCAAGTCCGCTTGGTACATCCACGCAGCCCAGGCGTCCCAGTGTCCGGACAAAACGACAGCATCCGGTGGTCTTTGCATTGACGAAGGGAACGACGCCAACAACCAGATTGCCGACACTACTGCAGGCAAGTACACGTACCAGGTGTATCCGTCTTTCGTGTCCGATATTCACTCCATCCTGATCGAGTCCGCTCGCGAAATCGCCAATGGTTCCGTTCCTCCGACGACCAAGAACGCGACGTCAACTACCACGACACCGATGTCGACCACCGCTGCGCCTTCGACCGCTAAGAAAACTACTACACCAACGACGAAAGCCCCTACGTCCAAGACTAAAACTTCAGCATCAAGCTCACTTGACTCAAGCAGCAGTGGCAGCGCGTCACCGGCAACGCAAAGTGAGATCCAAGCTCCTAGCACCGTGAAGGCCAGCTCAGCTACCGGTTCGACTTTCAAGAACGAGGCCAAGACGCCATCGTCCCAGGAAACGACGCAGTCCGAGGGTGAATCCTCGACCACCAAGCAGACCACCGAGTCCCTGACAACTAACACGGCACAAGGAGGTGCAGCCGCCCATGGAATGTCCACCCTCGGCATGGTGAGCATGTTTATCTTGGGTATCGCCGCAGTAGCCGGCATCGTCATGTTCGTGCACTACCGCGTGTCCACCAAGCGCCAGAACGACACTCTCCTCGACGGTGGAGTCCACGACAAGTAAGTGGTTTGCATCCACTCCTACCTATCAATTGTCCAATTTTCAAGAATTCGTGCCTACAGTTCGTTGAGTTTAGTTCTTTCAAGTCGCGGTTTGCATCAATAAACTTTGGTATTGCTATGTGTTGGTGAAGCTGGGTAAATCTACAAGTACAGCGTGTTTTTTTGGGTTTCTAGGGCTTGTCCGCTTCAGCTTCCAAGTACGGGATCTCGCCCTGTGTGGTCACTCGAATGGCATGACGATTGCCAGGAAGGTAGTCGAACGTGGCGTAGTGAGCCGTAACTCGGTTGTCCCAGACAGCCACCGCGTTCTTGGTCCAGCGGAAGCGCACCTGGAACTCGTGACCTTCGGTGATGTGTTTGTACAGCACCTTCAAAATGGCGTCCGATTCACGAGAAGAAAGCTGCGGGATGCGGGTCGTGAACGCAGGATTCACGAAGAGCGCCTTACGTCCAGTGGCCGGGTGGGTCCGCACAACGGGGTGCTCGAACTCCACCGGCGGTCGGCGGATGGTGTGTCCTCGGCTGTTTGCTCGCTCTGCTTGGCCCTACAGATATCAATCAACAAGGTCAGTACACAGCAAATCGGTGCGTCACACTAACAGGTCTCACCTTGCTGCTGTGGATCGCAGTGAGACCTTCAATGAACTTCTTGAACGCTGGCGTGAGACGCTCGTACGCCTCGTAGGCGGATGCCCACAACGTGTCACCTCCTAGAGGAGGGTTGGTCAGCAGCTTGAAACTCGTGTACGACGGCGGCTGGCGTTCGTTGGACACGTCGCTGTGCCACACATTGTCCGGGTCGTATTGCTGCCGTTGGATGATGCGGTCGCTGTCCTCCACGGTGTTTTGCACGACCAAAACCTCCGGGTGACCTTCGGGGTGGCCCAAGTTCTGGTGCACGTGCAGAGGTCCGTAGTAGCGTCCGAGCTCCAACTGCTGCTCCATGTCGATCTCCTGGTCTCGGAAGAAGACGACGCCGCGGTGGGCCACCAGCAGAGCAAGTTCGTCTCGTTGGGCGTCCGAAAGCTCGTGCAGCTGAATACCCGACAGCTCCGTGCCGATTTTGGGCGCCAAGTGGGTCACGGTAGCGTCCTTGAGCAGGTTCTTGAACGTCGGGTCGGCCTTCAACGCTCGGTCTTCATACGGCAGCACCGGAATGGGGTCGTACTTGGTTTCAGGGTAGACACTGAACAACTCCGGGTGCTCGAACGGGGAGTGCTCCACTTGGTCGTTGAGTGCGTTCTTGACGGGTACGGGCTTGGTCTCGGTGTTGCGGTTGGACTGGGCCACCACCTTCTCTACGATGGAAGTGGTGGTGGAGGAGGTCACTGTCTGGAGGTCTTGTTGCTGAGGAGCCATTGTCGCTTGCGAGTGAATTGGAAAGTGAGAACGGAGCAGCGTCGGCGCCATCGCCCAGCGAGATTCCTTTATGCATGGCGGAAAAGTGCACCATCTAGGGTTGTAGACGGAGGTGGTGACATTGAGCTGCTTGGTGCTTTTCATTGGTTTCTGCTTTGACATTAGGAATCGCGCTTGGCCACGTCACTTGCCTGCATTGTGGAGACTCGTACTATGCACCACCAATCATGCCATGCTTTGACTGCACGTCTCCCGTTTGACTTCAATATGGTATCAGTTGATATTTATCCCATGTGAAGACAGTGGAAACCACACGTACCTATGTATTTTGCATTAGGCACAAACTAAGACAGCAAGTAGTTTTCAAGGTCCTCATTTCATAACATTTCTCTGGGCTCGCATTTCGACTCCGACCTCCCTACACCACCGCGTCTTCCTTGACCCACACACTAACAGATCCTCTCGCTTACTTGGGTTCCGCCTTGGGGTCGAAGTACGGGACCTCGCCGTGCGGCGTCACGCGGATCGCGTGGCGGTTGCCCGGCAGGTAGTCGAACGTCGCGTAGTGGAACGTGGCGCGGTTGTCCCAGATCGCCACGGCGTTCTTGGCCCAGCGAAAGCGGACCTGGAACTCATGGCCTTCGGTCACGTGCTGGTACAGCAGCTTCAGCACGGCGTCTGCAAAAACGATCAAACGGTTAACTACGCGCACCACCACTCAAACTTGCACACGACCAATTGCAGCGTACCGGACTCCGCAGCCGAGAGCTGCACGATGCGCTTGGTGAAGGCGGGGTTCACGTAGAGAGCTCTACGGCCGGTCACCGGGTGGGTACGCACAACCGGGTGCTCGAATTCGACCGGCGGGCGACGAATGACCTGTCCCTTAGCCGCGGCAGCAGCAGCTTGCGGCTGTCAAGAGATAGCAAGAAGATACCGATGAGCTCTCTGAAAGGCATCTTGTACACAACCCACAGCGGTCAATGCGCTTACCTTGCCAGTGTGAATCGCAGTGAGGCCCGAGACGAATTCGCGCATCGGAGGAGTGAGGCGCTCGTACGCCTCGTAGCCCGAAGCCCACAGCGTGTCGCCGCCGACGGGAGGATTGGTCAGCACCTTGAAACTCGTGTAGGACGGCGGCTGGCGCTCGTTCGACACGTCGCTGTGCCACGCGTTGAACGGGTCGTACATCTGGCGCTTGAGGAAGCCCTCGCTCGTTTCGACCGAGTTCTCCACAACCAGCACCTCGTGGTGGTCCTTCGGGTGGCCCAAGTTCTGGTGCACGTGGAGAGGGCCGTAGTAGCGTCCCAGCTCCAGCTGCTGCTCGACGTTGATCTCTTGGTCGCGGAAGAAGACGACGCCGCGGTGGGCGATCAGTAGCGCGAGTTCATCGCGCTGCTCGTTCGTGAGCTCGTGCAGCTGAATACCCGACAGCTCCGTGCCGATTTTGGGCGCCAAGTGGGTCACGGTGGCGTCCTTGAGCAGGTTCTTGAACGTCGGGTCGGCTTTCAATGCACGGTCCTCCACGGGCAGCACCGGAATGGGGTCGAACTTGGTTTCAGAGTAGACACTCAGCAGTTCTGGGTGGTCGAATTTGAAAGTGCTCCACCTCCTGATTCAGCGCGTTCTTGATGGCCACGGGCTTGTTCGAGTTGGTGGTGGACGCCGTCTTGGCCGGTTCGTTCAGGTGTTGCGGAGCCATAACTGCTTGGGAGGGGATGTGCGAAATGCAAAGTGAACTTGCAACGCACTTGGCCTCAAAGTCTTGAATTCGTGTGCGTGGACCACGCGCCGGCCACGCACGCGTCGTGGTTGCATTATTTTGCGGCTTGATCACGAGCGTTGAGTAAGATCTTTCGGCTGCAGACAGCAGTCGCACTCACGCCGGGATGCGCTCCGCTTGTCATTACTGGCGAGGTGGATGGGCTCTCGGTGGGGCCGTGACATGGACGCTAGGGCCGCACTCGATTGGCCTTCTGGCGGTGCATACAGCGGCCCATACTGGTGGTCTCTGCTGTTTAACATGCTCGAGGTGATTGGGTTCCGGTGAGATGACAGGGGATCCGCTATCGCGAATCAGCGCGACGGACGGTCTCACGTATCGACCACTTCAACGTGGGGGATGCACTTGTGATGCCTTCACGTATGCACGGCGGCTTACATTTCCTGATGGAGGAGCGCACACGCATAGGAAGATCACAACCACGACGGCTTCGAGAGCGCGCTGACAGCGGTTGCGTCCGCTTCCCACTTGGCCGAAAGGAGCATGCAATGGCTGCATTCACGAGTGCCTTCCTTGGTAACTAGTTCCTGCCCTTGTCGAATAGAGTTATGCGCGACTAGCGACATCGGCTCGCTCGTCTAGCAAAATGGACACACGAAACGTCGAGTCCAGACAGTGCGTGGCGAACTGCGTTGCCATGCGTTCCGTTGGTAGAGCTCAACTTCTCCAGGAACAAACGAGCCGTCAAGTGCATGAGGCATTTGGGGCATCAACTTGCGCGCTAGATGCCCATCTAGACGACGGTCTCCGGTAGACCCATCAAGATGCCCGCAAGATATCCTCCCAAGTCGTTTTCGAGCCCGACCGCGCGATTGGCCGTAGCGGAGACCAACTTGGCCAATAGCAAGTCCCAACCTGCCTTACACTTCAACGCGGTGAGCTGGGGTGGTCTCCTGTGACTGCTACTAGCCAGAAAACTGTCAAGTCGATCAAGTATGTCCCTCTTCAGCGCTTTGACGAGATCACCGAAAGCTTTTCAGGCCTCCACGCTCATTTCCGAACTCGCCTCCGCCTGCAACGATGTCCAAAGTGCAGTCGCCCGCCCTCACGCCGACGCTGACGCCGTCCGTCACGGGCTACATCAACACCAAGCTCTGGGACGAACGGCCGGCTCGGTATGCGGCCAACGTGCTTAAACACGTGTGCATCTTCCTCCTCATCCTCACGGCGTGCGAGGAAGTCACGAGTTTCGCCATCGGCCAGTCGCTCAAGAACTTTTTCAAAAGTTGGGCTGGTCCAACAAGGGTTCGACGTCCATGAAGCTCACGTACGACTCGTTCAGTCAGTTCATGTGCATCGTAGCCGGCTACATCGCCGACGAGCGGCTCGGCAAGTACAAGACGCTGCTGTCGGCCGCCACGCTCGACTCGTTCGGCCTTCTCTTCCTCGTGGTCGCCGCCCTGCCGGCCATCGTGGACCACCACCTCGGAGTGAGCAAGGTCATCTTCAACCTCGGTCTGTTCCTTGGCGTCGCCGTCTCACAGATCTGTCTTCGATCGCTCGTCATCTCGTACGGAGGCGACCAGTTCTCGCCCAACGCGCCGTCTTCGGAGAAGGCCCTCTTCTTCAGCATTCAGTACTGGATGGCCAACATCGGCGCCTTCATCGGCTACGCCGTCTTCCCTTCGGTGTCCATCCACGGCTTCGGTGCCATCCCCGCCGATTACGGCTACGTCAGTGTGTACCTCGTGGGTTTCGTCATGCTGGTCATCTTCGTTGCGCTGCTGTACGCTACACGCAAGCGGTACGTGAACGTGCCCCCGACCAAGCAGTCGGTGGCGCTCGTCATCAAGATCGTGCTCAACCACGCCAAGAAGAACTTCGGCGCGAAGATGGTTGTGACCGGCACCATCCTGTACATCGCTGCCTTCCTGCTCAACATCCTCGCGTCCATCTTGTCGGACCACGGTGAGGTCGGCCACAACATCTCGTACGCCTGCGGTGTGATGATCGTGGTCGCTACGATTCTGTGGGTCTACTTCGGTCAGAGCTCCGAGTTCATGGAAAGCGCCAAGGACACGGTCGGCGGCCGGTTCGACCCCGAACTCGTGGACGGCGTCAAGCAGGTGATCCGCATCCTGCCCTTCAACGCCTTCAACGTCTTCTGGTGGGTCTGCCAGAACCAGCGCGGCAACAACCAGTCCATCGTGCAGCAGACCGACGCGCGCCTTGGCAGCGGCCCGTTCGCTAGTCAAATCCCGGGCCCCACCGTTCAGATGTTCAACCCCATCGGAGTTTTGATCTTCGTTCCTCTGATGGAGAAGGTGGTGTACCCGCTGTACGAGAAGCACGCCGGCAAGCCAGCCAGTCGTTACGGTAAGGTGCTCGCGGGGTACTGCACGGCGGTGGTGGCTATGATCTGGACTGGGTGCTACGAGACCATCCGTCGCAACCAATCCGTGCTCACGTACGTGGACACGAACGGCGTCACCCAGTTCATTATCAACGACGACGGAAAACAGGTGATGAACGACATTCCGTGGTGGACGGCCCTCCCGCAGTACTTCTTGGTGGCCCTCGCCGGTGTCATGATTGCCATCCCGTCGTACGATATCAACTACTCGGAGGTGCCGCAGAGTATGCGCAGCACGTCCATCGCTCTCGGGTTCTTCGTCAACTCGATGGGCAGCACGCTGCTCTCGATCATCGTGCTGCTCTTCGGCAAGTACATCCCGGCGAACCTCAACAACGGCCACATCGAGTACATGTTCTTCACACTGGCCGCCATCATGGTCGTCAACATCTTCTTCTACGTCGTGGTGATGAACAGGATGCAGTTGGGAATGATCCCTCGCGTCAAGAAGCAGGGAGAGCAGGACGACGAGGAAGCCCAGCCTCGTGCCGTGTATAAGCGTTGGTTTTGTCCATAAAGCACTTTCAGTTTTCACTGTGCTTTGGTTGATGGTTTAGATCGGAGAAGACCTCCATTTTGTGGCCTAACAAACCTCCAACGTATGGCGGACCCACAGACTGGAAATGCCCACAGTTGTCCAGCCCCATCGAACGTCCTAATGTCATGTACATGTAGTGTGTTGTGCTGCCTCCGTTTCCTCCGTTTACGGCTCCCTAACCTTGAGAACTGGAAAGTGACTTACGGACGCTTATCGAGCACAGTAGACCACTTTTCGCGACCATGGACTACGAATACACCCTCCTGGGGGACCTTGAGCGATTGCATTAAGTTGGTTGGTTACTACGTTCTGCCCAGCATCAAACATTTTCATGCTCCAGTAGTACTATTAATAGGAGTACTACTCCAAATGTAAAAAAAGGGACTCTCGCTTCAGCTGAATTCTGATTGGCAGAAGCTCTTTTTGGCCAGAAAACGGGCAAAGCATGTCTCAATTGCATTGCACTGCAAAAATAGTGCATTTTTTGCCATATTTCGCAAAATCTGCCATATTTCGCATCTGGATCTCATTGGCAATGTCGTGCGGGTTCACGCCCGATCTGGCTCAGATGCTGGAGCAAATGGCCGTGGAGAAGGAGCGCCACGCAGTCGAGACCAAGCAGAAGTTGGTGGAGACGCAGCAAAATGTGGCACGCGCCAAGTCCAAAGTGGCCAAAGTGGAGGACCAAAATGGCAAAAATGGCTACGACTGGACCCGGACCTACGAGAAATGGGACGCGTGGGAGGACCCAGAGGAGCTCGCGAGGCAGGAACAGGAGGCGAGAGAGCGCAGTGAGCGCGCGGCGAAGGCTCAGATGGGCTGCAACCACGACCACTCGGCCGTAAGGGTTAAATGTGGTATTTATTTGTGGTAGTTGATGCTAATTGTGGTTTTTGCCATTTTTAGGAGCAAAAGCTCATGGACATGACCACACAGGAGAAATTAACAGCTTGTGACGAGTTCCGAGTGCTGGGCAACCTTTTCTTCAAGCACGGACAGTACCAGAGAGCGGCGTTCCACTACCACAAGGCTCTTGTGTACTTTGAATATGTCTTCACAGATACAGACGAGGAGGAAGTGCAGGCCGATGCGTTGAAGCTCAAATTGCTGCTGAATTTTGCAGCGTGTCGCCTCAAGACGACGCACTTGGATGACGCAGTGCATCATGCCAATCAGGCACTGGAGATTGATCCGGACAATGTCAAGGCGCTGTATCGTCGAGCTCAAGCGTACAGATTGAAAGACGAATTCGACCTTGCGCAGAAGGATATCTCTCGCGCGATCGAGCTTTCGAAGGCGGTTGAAGACAACCAAGCGGCTGATCCGCTGCTGCTGCAGGAGAACAAGTTGTTGCATGCAAAAATGCTGGCATACAAGCTGCGGACGAAACAGGTATCGGCTGCGATGTTCGGCAACGGTGAAAAAGTGAAATCACCTGAACGCTCGTACATTCCTGGCCTTCGCGCTCCGGACGACATGTCCCTCAACCTGTTGAAAAACTCCAGTGCAGTTTTAACGCCGATAAGCAATGACTTTCCAAGCTTGGACACCTGGCAGCCCTCCACTCGTGGGTTGAAGGGGCTGCAGACGCTGATAGCGAACTTGAACTGATGCAGCAGAGCAATGGACCAGCGCAGAAAGAGAAACAGGTAAACGAGAATTATATTCTATAGGTTGTACTATCGCAAGTTAGAGATGAAGACCACCTCTGCGTTTTCAAGTCCGAAGCGGTGCTCTAATCCTCGAACTTGAACGAGTTGGAAGCCATGCTGATGGCGCCGCACATGTACGTTGAGCGCTTGAGTTTGTTCTTGCCCTTGGTAAAGTCCTTGCCGCGCGTCTTCAGCAGCTTGTTGTTGGCCTTGACGCCCACACCGTCAGCGCCGAACGTACCCTCGTAGCTGTTGTCACGCAGCGTGTCGTCCACAATCTTCTGCGACCAGAACTCGCCGTCCACACGCTGGAAGGGGTGCCCGCCGACTTGGTCTTGGTGGCCACCTTCTCGATCTTCTTCGGCTGCCACTCCAGCGCAGCCTTCGCAGCCTGCTCACGACGCGCAGCTTCCTTCTTCTGGGCCTCTTCATCGTCAGAAGAGTCCGAGTCAGAATCCGAATCCGACGAGTCCGAAGAGCTGTCGTCCGACGAACTGCTGTCGTCCGAGCTAGACTCCTCCGTCTTGGCCTTCTTACTAGTCTTAGCAGCAACAGGAGTCTCCGCCTTACGCTTGTTCGTCTTAGCAGGCTTCTCTTCGTCCGAAGAGTCGGACGAGTCATCCGAGCTAGACGAGTCACTGTCCTCCTTCTTGGCCGCAGGAGCAGTCTTCTTCTTATCCTCCTCCGAAGAGGAATCCGACGAGTCGTCCGAGCTAGAACTGTCACTCTCCTTAGCAGCTTCCTTCTTAGCCACCGGAACAACCTTCTTCTTGGGTGTCTCCTCATCCGACGAGTCGGACGAATCATCCGAGCTAGAAGACCCACTCTCCTTCTTAGCAGGAGCAGCTTTCTTCTCCTTCGGCTTCTCCTCCTCATCCGACGAGTCCTCTGAACTGGAACTCTCACTCTCCTTAGCAGCCTCCTTCTTAACAGCAGCAGCCTCCTTCTTAGGCTTGTCCTCCTCCTCCTCGTCTGAACTGGAACTCTCACTCTCCTTCTTCTGCGTCTTCTTGGCCGGTTTCTCCTCCTCCGACTCGTCGTCCGAATCAGAATCCGAACTCGTCTCCTGCTGCTTCTTCTTCTTGGCGGCGTCCACGACCGAACTGGCCGGCACTTTGCCCTTCTTAATGGCCTTGACATTGTGCGTCAGATAAAACCCGTAGACCTCCAATAAATCATGCTCGGTCTTGAACGCCTTGGGCTGCAGTTTCGCCTCCTTGGCCAGCGCCGCCGCCGCCTTCTTGAGCCCCGCGCCCGCCAGCAGCGCGTGCACCAGCGGGAAGACGTCGCTCGCCACCACCATCACCATCGGAGTCAGTTGAGGAATGTCAAGCGATGGCCATCCGATTATTTATTCAATTGCGTCCCTTCCAGTAACTGCGTTGGCCAATCAAAACGCAGAGCCCATGACAACGCATATGTAAATTACATTTAAAACATAAAATACAGGTATTGTAATTAGGTGAGTCACGGATGAATGAGCTAAAGTTGGGATCATAAGTTTAGTTGTAAAAAGGCAAGATGACAAGTGACCAGCAAGGACTCCACGCGGGGCCGTCGTTTGTGAATAACGTGGATGAAATCCAAGTGGAGCGAAGATGGCGACGAGCTTGTGGTCGTATTTTTCATCAAGTGCCGTGGCGCACAGCTATGAAAGTTCAAGTGCTGGTACTTCGTAATGCTGCTGGGAGCATTTTGTGTGCGTGGATTCCGAGTGCCTGTTGTGCGTTGGGGAATGCTTTTTCGGGCTAATGGTACACGGAGCAGTCACGGAATGAATTTATGGTGGCGATTTCAGTGTGGGGGAGCATCACGTTTTGTGGTGTTGTGTTTACTGCAGTACTCATGGCGATGCTTTCGTTTCAATTTGTGAGTGAACAGGAGGACCGATCGGTTCTGTCTGAACAAACTAGTACGAGCTACCTCCGTCTACCTTGCTGCAACGGTTGGGTTCATGTTCGCAGCGAACTGCTTCGTCGCGTACATGTACTTGATTTCCGTCGAGCCAGCAATTTTCACGTACAGACTCGATTGCTACTTCGATACCGTCGTTCTTATCGGGTACATTGCTGGTATCGCCCGTGTTATACATCAAATGTATCGTGAAGACACACAGCAGGGACGCGCTCGACTGCAACAGAAGCAACAGCGTCCACAACGAACCAAGGGGACACCTGAAGTAGCGGTCTCTGCACTTCCAGTACGGCGCTTGTCATTCAAGAACGTGCCAATCTTTTTACCCCTCACGTTCTGGAGAGCTTACCTGAAGATTTTACCAGTAGCTTCATCACCAATTCTCGCGTGCGTGTTCGTCCACGTACTAAGTCAACTTCGAGTTGTAGATAGCAATCGCACTATACTTGCCAGTTTTGTCGCTGTAAGCCTGGCTTTCAAGCTCGCAATCCAAGAACTAGCCAAGCTCTTTATTTTCAAGAACGAGTGCGCAGTGCTCGATTCATGTGTGTGCTTGTAGGCATCCCGACCGTGCTGATTGATACACAACAAGAATGATATTACCGGGATCAAGCACCACCACAGCGGTATCAGGCGCGATTGGCATGGCACTGGTAGTACGGACCGTGAAAGCAGCGCTTTTGTTGTGGGAGATTCGACGCCGCGGAGCATAACTGGAGCACAGAAATGTATCAGCAATGCAACAACAAGCTACCGTTGATCTGGTTGAGGTTTCCACGTCCCGAAGTCACAGAGTCGATAGATATCATGTGTCTTCACATTTAAATCAATTCGAGCTCTGCCATGTCATGGCAGAGCTGAATGCCGACATGTACATGTACGCAGAGGACATTTCCATCGGATGTTCAGCCTCCATTCTCTTTTTCTACGGGAACCACCCTCATTACGCCATGCTACGACAATCTGCAGATAGCGATGCGACTTCAATCGACTCAGTGGAGTGGAGGATAGATAAACCAGTTGAGTGTGTTGACCCCGCAGATGGGAATTAAAATCGTCGTAGATTTCGTATCGATCGCGGTCGAAGTGACGACCATCGATCGGGTTTTACCTGAGCTGAGTCGTTAAAACTTTAAGAAAACTTTTATCGATAGTGTTCGTGTGTGACAACATTTTTATCTGCAAGAAGCGGATAAGTGAGAACTATGCGAAGATAGCTCATCAAATTGCTCAATACTTTCAACAAGCATGAACTGCGTCCGCGTGGCAACTTCTCGGCTCCAGGTGGGGGCCACCCATGATCACGTCCAAGCAAATGAACCGACCCGTACTGTCATTCCAGGCTGGCGTCAAGTTGGCAGTCGTCTTTGCAGTCGAGCGACTTGGATCGCCGCTTTCAAAATGCAACTTGTTGTCGTTCGAAATGCTATCGTGGGTGCGTGGACTTCGAGTGCGTTTTGCGCTCTTGGGAACGTATTCTCTGGGAAATGGTACACAGAGCAATCTCGAAATGAGCTCATGGTCGCGAATTCGGTTTGGACAGCGCTTACGTTCTGTACTTGCGTATTTACTACAATTCTGTTTGGTATGCTAACGATGAGGTTTCTTCGGTCTACGAACGCGCCACCCACGGTTTGGTTCTGCCTGAAGCGCCTCGTTCGTGCTTCAAAATGGGCATCCGTTCTTCACCACCTGGGGAGGGACGTAGCCCACTGGCAAACACATCAAGAAGGGGCGATGCAAGATGACGTCGTTGATAATTCTCCATAGGGGGACGGTGAAGCAACACGCTTGGGCCGGGATACACATCGCTGGTGCTCGACGTAGGGACGAACACTAGAACGGACATAGGAAGTCGTTAGGGAAAGAACTAAGTGACACCAATGTACCTCACTGAAAAACGAAATCGTTCGTGCTTCAGAAGTGGTTATTATCATTTTCTTGTTTAATTTTTTCATGGCGCATGTGCTTTCCACCGCTGCGAGCTTGGTCAAGTACAAAGCAAGATGCTATGTGAATACTTGTCTTTGATCGGGTACATAGCTGGCATTTCCCGCGCAGTGAATCAAACTTTTCCCGAAGACACGTGTCAAGGACGTGATCGACTTCAGCACAAGCGACAGAATGCAAAGCCAAGGGTATCGCCGGGAGGTATCTCTCTCGTGAGGCGGTTGTCATCGGCTACGCTACTTCGGTTCAAAATCCCTACGTTCTGGAGAGCGATCTCAAGACCCTCCCTGTAACTTTACCGCCATTTCTCTCTTGCATTTTTTTCTTCCACACGTTGAGTCGACAACGCATTGTTGACCGTAGTAATGTGGCTCTCGCAATTTTTGTGATTGCGAGTATCTCGTTTAAGCTCGGAGTACAAGAACTTACCAAACACTATATTTTCAAGAAACGCGTACGAAGTGCTCGATTAATGTCGGTACTTGTGGGCATTCCGACCGTCTTAATTGACACACAAAACCAGAATTATCCTACTAGGGACCAACAGCGCAACGACTGCAACGATGGGTGCTATTGGTATGGCGTTGGTGGAAATAGGCTTACGATCGGGCAAGGCTGCACTTTTGTTGTGGGAGATTCGCCATCGTAAAGTATCAATTGAGCGCAGTATTACGGCTGCAGAGCTCAATCGAACTGCTGTGGAAAACTTTGATAGACATCCTAGTAGAGTCGTCGTCCCTCAACCAAGTACACTTCGGTCATCTGTAGCTTCACCCTTGAGCAGATTTGAGATTTGGCGTCGGCAAGTACAAACTTTTCACATGGCCGAACTCAATGCTGACATGTACGCAGAGTACATTTCGATCGGTTGTTCAGCCTCGATCCTCTTCTTTTACGGCAATCACCCTCACTATTCTTTGTTGAGGCAATCGGGAATCGCAAAGACAGAGGCGGTAGACGTTTTAGCGTGGCGACTGGGACAACTGCATATGCTAGTGTTGCAGTTCGGAGTGGAGGTCGTCGTCGACTACGCGTCCATTGTTCTGGAGGTGATGATCGGGATTGAATTTGAGCACGCGAAAAAGTTGGGGTCCTTCCTCGCATCCATGTTCATGATCGCCGCAGTGATCAATAGCGCCGTATCGATTTGCTTTTATCGAAGCTGATCTATAGATTTATTGTTATTGCGTTCTCCCGATATGTAAAGCCAAACTTGGCGATTCTGACTCTGCGTTGGTCCCCTCTAAGTCCTCTAACTTTGTAGAGCGTTTTCAAAGATAAGAACAGTGTCCGACGAAACTTCGACTATTTTCAAGTGCTTGTATTTAGGTTACCAAGAATGACAGAGCATCTCGGACCCACCACTACAATATTTATCGCACTATGCCCCGCGTTTTAAAGAATCGGGATGAAAGTGTCGAAGAATCCAACAGCGTACGCTCCCCTCTACCAGTTTTCAAGGCATGGCAGCAACCACCGACAAGAACAGTTAATATCACTAGTCAGTGGTGGCGCAGCAGTTTTCATCGTCTCTGCAGTCGAACGACGTGGTTCAACGCTCTCAAAATGCAGGCGATCGTGGTTCGATCCCCAACACACTTTACACTTTTGGAAATATTTTCTCTGGAAAATGGTACACAGAGCAGTCACGAAGCGAATTACTCGTCGCGAACTCCGTGTATGCTTCGATAGCATTTTGCACTGTCGTTTTCATCTCTTTCATGCCCATGATGCTCTCACTTCGGTTTGCTAATGATCCTGACAGAAGGCCTGCATTGTGGTTCTGTATTAAGAGATTGATGCGAGTTACACACACGTACTTTATCGCGACAACGATCGTCATGTTTGGGTTTAGCTGCCTTATTGCGTACTTGGATTCTCTCGAGCCTGTGGTGTTCAAGCTAAAACTCGAGTGCTATGCAGACAACCTCTTCTTGCTTATTTATTTTACGGGCATTACTCGAGCGGTGAAGAACATCTACTATGAAGAAACGCAACAGGGACGTGAAAAACTGCAGCAAGAACAGCAAAAAGCAAGGAAATCCAAGATAGTGCCCACCTCTGTGGTGGCAGCAATAAAGAATCCGCCAGCCAAAGACTCAACTACACCAAGATTCTGGCGAGCGTACATGAACGGTCTAACTGGGGCGACACCGCCATTTCTTGCTTGCATATTTGTTCACGTGTTGAGCCGGCAACGACTTGTCGACCGAGGGAATGTTGTTCTTACGGGCTTCGTGATCGCAGGAATCATCTCCATCTCGCGATCCAAGAGCTCGCAAATCACTACATTTTCAAGAACGCAGTGCCCGAGTCATGTGCGTTCTGGTAGGGATTCCTACAGTTTTGATCGACACCCAAACGCGGATCATTTTGCTTGGCACAAACAGCAAACAGACCGCAGTTATGGGGACACTCGGTATGGCGTTTATTGAAATTACGTTTCGAGGAGGGAAAGCTGCTCTGGTGATGTGGGAGATCCAGCATCACAAAGTGGTTCGTGAGAAAAGAGCAGTTTCAAAACAGCGGCTGGAAATGTTTCTCCATCGATCCAGTACAACAATTGTTCCCGAGGTCTCAGAAACCCCAAGTCAGTCGTTATCTGCACATTTAAAGGAGCTTAAGCTATGGCGTCGACAAGTTCAAGCCTTCCACACAGCAGAGCTGAAAGCGGATATGTACGCGGAATACATTTCCATCGGCTGCTCTGCCTCGATACTATTTTTCTACGGGAACCACCCGCACTACTCTCTTCTGAGGCAGTCGGCTAATGCTGAGACGGTGGAAGTCGACACGATGTCATGAAGAATAAGCCAGTTGAGCATATTAGCTCTACAGATTGGAGTGGAAGTAATTGTGGACTACATTTCGATTGTACTCGAGATTTTAATTGGCATTGAGTTCGACCATGTCAAGAACCTGGGCTCATTTCTTGCGGCGATGTTTATTATCACTGCGGCGATGAATATTAACATCTCGGTTTGCATTTACCTAAGCTGACACCACCATCGACATTCATAGACGATATTGCCTCTCCACTAAATAAATACCAATGTGCGTGTGACAGATGAAGTGAACGTTGATGTTATATTATAGTGTTGAACGCCGTCGACCAACCTCTATTTTCGATTGGTGGTTCCCTGCACTTTGTCCACAAAGGTGTTGCCATTCAGGTTATTTTCACGCGTGTCTCGAGTCTCGAGCGTTCGCTGATACCAACTTTTCTGAATGCTAAGTCACGAATGAACCGCGTACACGTGCAAATACCAGCAGATTCGACTGAATTGCGAGGCCCCACACCGACAAGTATCACGGGCGCATTGCCAAACAATTCTGCCACTTCTACCAACCACCAACGTACTAGTGAAAATTGGTTCTGGACTTTACGCCACCTTGAAAACACTTTACTATGGTGAAATGCTCTGAAAGCGCTGGTTCTTGTTCTGCGGAACGCCATTCAAAGTATCGCCTGTGCATGGGTGCCTAATGCATTTTACGCGTTAGGGAATACTTTCTCTGGGAAGTCGTACTTTGACCAGACCCGAAGCGAGCTCATCGTTGCAAATTCTGTATGGGACGTCACCACTTTTTGCGTGGTTGTGCTAATCTCCTTTCTCCCCATAATGCTATCTCTGCATTGGATCGAGAGTCCTGATCAAACTCCGACTGCGTGGTTCTGTCTAAAAAAGCTTGTTCGAGCGACTTTAGTTTACTTTTTGCTGCGATGACAATTGCCGCTGCCGCTAGTAGCTTTATCGTCTATACCCAGTCATTCCTGCCAACATTTCGCAGTACAAACTGGAGTGCTACGTCAACATTTTGGTTTTGCTAGGACATTTTACGGGAACAGCACGAGCAGTGAAGAAAATCTTCTATGAAGAAACTTGTGAAGGCCGTGAGCGATTGAAGCAGCAGGAATCCAGGACGTCCCGAATGTTATCAAGAGCAGGGTCACCGCGTGGGTTGTCCCAAAAGCCTGTGCGTCGCTGGCATAACCCAAAATTCTGGCACGAGTATAACAAGAATCTCCCGATTATCATTTCACCATTTGTCGCAACGGTATTTGTGCACATTCTAAGCCGGCAGCGAATCGTTGACTGTGACACACGAGTCATCACCAGCTTTATCATATTGGCTGTGCTGATCAAACTAGCCATTCAGGGAGGTGCCAGACAGTCTATCATCAAAAACCGTGTACGAAGCGCTCGAACTATGTGCGTACTCGTGGGTATTCCGACCGTGTTGATCGACACACAGACAAGAATCGTTTTAGTCGGCACTAACAGCTCAAGAACAGCATACATGGGTGCACTGGGCATGGCGCTGATTGAAATCATTTTACGGACAGCCAAAGCTGCGCTAGTGATGCGGGAAATTGAACGTCGTAAGTCTCTGGTAGCGTCGCAAGATCCAAATGTACCAAATCAAGCACCGACACAACAACTTGGTCGGCAAAATGTACGGCGGACGAGTTCTTTGTTGCTTTCGATGGTTCGGAGGTCGTCTTTGATGACACTCGACGACTTTGCGTTATGGTCTCGCCAAGTTCAGGCTTTTCATACGGCAGAGCTGAATGCAGATATGTACGCTGAGTACATCGCAATTGCTTGTTCTACTTCTATTCTTTTCTTCTACGGTGACCATCCGAACTACTCTTTGCTGAGGAGAACAACAGACACTGAAGCAAACCAGGATGCAAGCACAACGAATCGACGAGCGAGCCAATCGTACATGCTGCTTTTTCAAGTTATTGTGGAAGTTGTGGTTGACTACCTCTCGATCGCTTTCGAAATGGCGATGGGGATCGAGTTCGCACACATCAAAAGCCTTGGTTCCTTCCTGGCGGCATTGTTCATGATCGCAGCAGTCATGAACATCAATACTTCGAAAAATATCTACCTAAGCTAACAAAACAATGTGTACGTGTTGTCTTTTTTTGCTGGCGTTTCTGTAGTGCGGTAGGATCATGACGAGATAGAACTATGCGCAGCTGACAACCACTATTGTTAGCAGAAACATTTACTCAAAATTGGCATTGTCACTCACTTACTTCATGTATGTGATAGTGATGAATCGCGCTGGGATAGTTCTGGATGACGGTCTCGGCAGGATTTCACAGGCGGATGAAGTCAATGCTTCAACTACGCAAAGATCCACGCGATCTCTGTTTTTCGCGCCTTGGTTTCGATCAACATACTCTTCAGTTGTTAAAAGCTGGAATAATTTCCTCTCAACGCCACACAAGATCTCAACATGGCACAGGGCTTTCAAAATACTAGCAGTCGTATTGCAAAATGCTATGGGGGCATTGCTTGTGCGTGTATTCCCAACGCCTTCTACGCGCTCGGAAATGTTTTCTCGGGAAAGTCCTATCTGAAGCAGTCACGCGAAGAGTTGATCGTTGCCAACTCAGTGTGGTGTGCTGTTGCGTTTTGCAGCGTTGTTTTCCTATCGTTTATCCCTTTGCTGATGTCGGTCCGGTTTACCAGTCCACCAAATCAGCGTCCGACAGTATGACTCTGCTTGAAAAAATTGTTACGTGCTACATGTTTGTACTTTATCGGGGCAATACTTGCCATGTTCGGGTTCGGCTACGCCGCAGCTTACTTAGCCACTATGAGGTCGTCAACGTTGAAGTACAAACTAGAAAGCTAGTATTACGCGTGAGGTCAAGAAATTTGTTATGAAGAAACATGTCAAGGACTGGATCGACTTATGAGAAAGAAACGAGCATCCAGAAAATCGGTAGTCGTGCCCAAAAGAAATTCTACTGTGGTAACTCCACATCCACAGATTGAACCTACTCCACCTCGATATCGCACTCCCAACTTCTAGAAAGATAATCTCCGACATCTTCCCTCTGCTACGCCACCACTTTTGACGACAGCTTTCGTCCATGTAGTGAGTCGACAACGCTAAGTGGACCGTGGTGCGGGTGTGTTAGCCGGGTTCGTCATTGTGAGTATTTTATTCAAGCTTGGTATTCAAGAAATTGCGAGATACTACGTGCTCAAGAAAAGAATCCGAAGCGTTCAGATGATGCGCGTCCTAGTCGGAGTGCCGACGGTATTGATTGACACACAAACTCGAACCATCTTGCTAGGGAGCAAAAACCCACAAACAGCAGTGCTTGGTGCAATTGGTATGGCCTTTATCGAGATTTTGCTACGGGTTATCAAGCCAAGTTTTGTGCAGTAGAGTATTTTTCAGCAAGAAACTTTCTCTTGCGTGCGAATAACACTTCCTATCGTCGAGGGTCTGCGAGAGAGCTGCTAAAGCAAAGCATCGAGGCCATACTTGTTCCCCGTCATCGACCTTCTTTATCGGCAATGCACGTTGAGTTTGCGTCGTCAGGTACAAACTTTTTATAGCGCAGAGCTTAAAGCAGACATGTACGCTGAGTATATTGCTATCGGCGGTTCCATTTCCATCGTTTTCTTCTACGGCAATCAGCTGAGGCAAGCAAAAGATGGTATTGATGAGGCGGCATGGCGCGTAAACCAACTGTATTTGTTAGCATCTCATGTGGCTGTGGAGATCGTCGTAGACTACATCTCGGTCGTCTTGGAACTGACCGTTGGCATAGAATTTGGCTACATTCAAAACTTAGAATCGTTTCTTGGGGCGCTTTTCATGGTGGCAGCAGTGATGAATATCACGGTCTCAATTGACGTTTACGTGGGCTAAGGTACGGAATGGAAATGTGTTGTTCCGTACTAAGACGTTTGTGATGATCAGCATCAACTGTTGTTCGTGTAACAGAGGCGCTGTTCAAAACCATCATGTCAGCTTGCACAGGTAAAACATTCGCCAAAAAAGAAAGAAACTCCTCAATTTCAGGAAAAATACGTCATTATTACCCAACCACAACAATAGTTTCATGGTCGAAACCCCTATTGTTAGAAAGGCTTGCAAGTATAGTATACATGTAGTATGTGCACTGCGTGCTTGTTCATTTGTCGTTCTCACAAATGCCGCGAATTGATTCTGCCCCGAGGAATGATCGTTACCAACCACCGGTCACACCAACAGAGTCCACTACAGTACGTCGTCTCACAGATTCAAGCACCAGAACACCACAGCCATTGTTTCCTTCTGTCAATGGTGTTGCTCAAGTCTTCTCTAAAAAGCGTTTACTACCATCAACTTTTTACAAACGTGTCATGTGGATGAACGCGCTACGAACACAGACGATAGTCGTGAGGAATGCTGCTGGGAGCATTGCGTGCGCTTGGGCTGCCAACGCCTGCTATTCGCAAGGGAACATCTTTTCAGGAAAACCTTCAGTGGATCAATCAAGGCGTGAGCTAATCGTTGCGAACTCGGTTTGGGCCACCATTACTTTTTGTGTTGTCATGTCGATCGCTCGGGTTCCACTGATGTTACCCCTACGATTCCTTGATTCACCCGACCGCCGTCCCAGTGTGGGGCTCTGCTTGAAAAAACTTGTTCGAGGAACCATCTTCTATTTCATCGTGACCATGACTGTCATGTTTGTATGCAGCTACTTTGTTGGCTTTTTGACGGCCATCCACCCAGAGATTTTCAAGTACAAACTCGACTGCTACGCCGGGACAATGTCGACTCATGGATTCTTCACTGGGATTACTCTCGCCGCGAAGCGCATTTATTACCGTGAAACCTGCCAAGGAAGAGATCGCCTCAAGAAAGCAGAACGCAATCCGTCACGTGCTGAAACTCGACCAGCAGCTTTGGTCTCTTTCAGAGCAGCATATCGAAAAAAGTCATTCAAGTTTTGGCGAGCGTACTTCCAGGAGTTTCCGAAATCATCGCCTGCTGCCCTCGCCGGCCTCTTTGTCCATGTTCTAAGCCAGCAGAGAATCATGGATCGCGGCGCGGCTGCTGTCACTTGCTTTGTTGTGGCTAGTATTTTGTTCAAGCTATTCATCCAAGAAAGCACAAAGCACTACATCATCAAGAAAAAAATACGCAGCGTCAGGTTCATGTGCGCAGCAGTGGCCTTACCCACCGTGCTAATCGACACGCAGACGCGAATTATCATTTCGGGAACGAAGAACACGAAATTTGTGGCATTAGGCACCATCGGGATGGCTTTTGCTGAAATTTGTCTTCGCGTTGGGAAAGCCCACAGTGTCCTGCGTGACATTCGAAAGCGAGAAGCTCAAATTGCACAACACCGGAAATCCGTGGTGGTCACATTGCAACAGCAGCAAGTAGCGTCAAATGTTGAATCTCGTTCACCTTCACCGATGCGTGTGGAGTTTGAAATGTGGCGTCGTCAGCTTCACGCGTACCATATCGCGGAAATCAACGCAGACACTTACGCCGAGTACATCGCAATCGGTTGTTCAGCTTCCATCCTCTTTTTCTTCGGCGACCATCCGTACTATTCGCTACTAAGACAGTCCGACAACGATGAGCGCTTGAGTCAACGCCTGACGCAGCTGAAAATGCTCGCTTTTCAAGTCGGGATCGAAGTGATCGTCGACTTTGTGTCCACTGTACTGGAAATGATGTCCGGTATCGAATTCGACATGAACAAAAGTCTCGGCGCCTTTTTAACCGTATTGTTCATGGTCACGGCCGTCTTGAACATCAACATCTCAATGGGCATCTACTTATACTAACACCCATACCCTACAACTTATCCAGTACCCACCAACTTTCCCATTTGATGTGTACCACACCCGAATCCACCCCCTTCCATTTTTCCAAGATCCCATTTCGAAATAAGACTTTGGGGAGCCCTAATCTAGGGAACCCTAATCGAGAGCGCCACCTCACCATGGCCATGGCAATCGGCATGAAGAGCATCACGGGGGACGCGCACTTCTTCGAGGAGAGCATGAACTTGGACCGCATCCGCAAGCTGCTGGACAACAAACTGGGCGTGGCTGGCCACTCGGAGAAGCTCGAGGCCATGAAGGCGCTACTGGCCAGTATCTCCAAGGGGGAAGATGTATCCATGTTCTTTGCTGACGTGGTCAAGAACGTGATCGTGGCCAGTGTGGAGGTCAAGAAGCTCGTGTACATGTACCTGGTGCACTATGCGGACGCCAACTCGCAGTGTCGGGAGCTGGCGCTGCTGAGCATCAACAGCTTCCAGAAAGACCTAGCGGACCCGAACCAGCTGATTAGGGCTTTGGCCCTCAGAGTGATGACCAGCATTAGGGTTCGCGACATTCTGCAGATCCAGTTAATTGCGATTCGCAAGTGCGCAGCGGATGACTCCGCTTATGTCCGAAAATGCGCCACCAATGCGATTAGCAAGGTTTACGTCGTGGATCCCGACCAAAAGGACGTTTTGGCCGACATTGTCGGAACGTTGTTGAATGATTCCAGTACGATGGTCTTGGGCAGCGCGGTACAGGCGCTGAATGAGGTGTGTCCGGATCGACTGGACCTGCTGCATCGACCTTTTCGGAAATTGTGCCATTTGCTGGCGGACATCGACGAGTGGGGCCAGACGGTGACGCTCAATGTGCTCATCAGGTACTGTCGGGAGCAGTTTCAAGCGCCGGAAGTGATGAAGGACGAGAAAAACGCCAAGGAAATGTTCCCCAAGAGGAAAACCAAACGAGGCTTTTATTCGGACGATGAAGGTAGTGGATCGGAGGGTGAAAACAGGACCAACAAGAGTCGGAACGCGTACTCAAGTCAGTCGCCGTTCATGCTGGGAGCTGGCACTGTGAGAGGAGAGACGCTGCCCTCGATCGGATCGGTGTTCCGTAGTGACGCTCTGGCCAGTGGGATTGGAGGAGGAGAAGAACTGGATGAAGACCACCGACTGCTGCTGCGCTCGTCGATCCCGCTGCTCAAGTCGCGCAACAGCGCCGTTGTGCTTGCCGTCGCGACGTTGCATTACTATTGCGGCACGCACAGTATGGCGACGTCGACACTCATCGGCAAGTCGCTGGTGCGTATCATGCGCAACCAACGTGAGATCCAGTACGTCGTGCTGTCAGTGATCTCGTCGATGGCGACGTCGCGCCCGGACATGTTCCGTCCGTTCCTGCAGGAATTTTTCGTTCGCGCGACCGACCCTGCGTATGCTCGTAAGCTGAAGCTGGAGATCTTGACGTCGGTGGTGACAAACGACAACGTGAGCATCATTTTGCGTGAGTTCCAAGCGTACGTGCGCCACGTGGACAAGTCTTTCGTCACGATGACGGTTCGTGCTTTGGGGCGAGTGGCGGATGCCATGCCGTCGGTGGCTGAGCGCTGCTTGAGCGGACTGATGCGTTTGGTCCGTTCTTCCAATGAACAAGTCGTTGCGGAGAGTGTGGTTGTGATTCGTCAACTGCTTCAGCAGCAAGCTATCAAGAAAGACCGTCTCCTTGTCGTTCGCTCTTTGGCTGCGATGATGGTTACTAGCCGCGTGACGAGCCCGTCGGCCCGCGCTTCCATTGTCTGGATGCTTGGCGAATTTAACGATGACGGCAACGGAACGACGTGCGCGGCTGAATCATTGCGCTTGCTCGTCAAGGATTTTTCCGACGAGTCGACCGAAGTGCGTCTGCAGCTCTTGAATCTTGCGGTGAAGCTTGGTCTTCGTGAGCCACAAAAGCGCACGATCCAACTGCTTCTCCAATATGTGATCGAGCTTTGCAAATTTGATGTCGATTATGATGTGCGCGATCGGGCTCGTTTGGTTCGCGCTGCACTATCTGGAGACGCCAGTGTCGTGAACCCTCACAAGTTATTCGCGAGCAAGAAGCCTGCACCGCTTATCGGATACGACGACGAAACCAAGACGCGCTTTACGCTCGGCACGATGTCGAATGTTGTGCGCCACAGCGTTCCAGGATATCTCACGTTGCCTGAGTGGCGATCGGCCAAGCCGGATCGTTCTCTGCGCGACGAGTCCTCCTTTGTTGATACCAATCGTAGCGGATCATCTCGTCCAAGCTCTAAGACTGCTAAGAAGAAAGAAGGCGGAGCAAAGGGGTTTTACAGCGACGAAAGCTCTGGTTCAGAATCGTCGAATTCAGAATCCGAGTCCGAATCTGAGTCTGGAAGTGGGTCAGACTATGACTCTGATAGCGGCAGCAGTGGTGCTAGCGGTTCTGGCTCTGAATCGGCTTCATCAAGTTCCGGATCCGAGAGTGAAGCTTCATCTTCCGAAGAAAGTGAATCTGAAGAATCGTCGGAGGAAGAAGATCGATCGCGCAGACGACAAAAGGGAGGGAAAGGAAAGTCTCCGCAGAAGCGATCGCAACCAAAGAAGGCAAAACCGGCAAATGCATTTGACCCTCTCGATCTCTTAGGGATCTCCATCGGGTATAACTCCGGCCAACCCTCCTATACAAGCGTTTGCACCAGTGGCGTCAACGACTGGTTCGGCCTCCAACCTGCTGGGCGATCTGATGAGCCTGAGCGTATCGTCTTCTACAACGCCACCTCCGCGTCACGAGTTGTTGTCCTCGCTAGCTGGTAACGGATTGGACGTGCACTATGCGTTCTTGCGTCAACCGTCGACGCACTCTCCAGGCATGAACGTTATTCAGCTCTGGTTTGCCAACAACTCAACTGAACCCATTTCTCGCGTCCAAGTGGTGGGTAAGAACCCTCAGCAAGTTGTTTCGTTCCCGGAACTACCTGTGCTGTTCCCTGGTGGCTCAACCTCCATGGCCCAACTCCAGGTGGACTTCATGGGGCGTCTTGACAACATCCCACTTGAAATTGTTACAAGCGCTGATAAGTACGAGGTGGATCTTTCTCCCGTGGTGGGCGAGCTGTTTGTGCCTCAGCAAATGAGTCTCGAGGATTTTGAGCGTCGTATTTCAATGACTGATTCGACGAATTTACACACAAGCGAGTTTACCCTACCGGTCCCAGTCCAGATGAACGCTCTGGTTCAGGCTGTTCAGAAGGACTGCAACGTGGCTCAAGTCTATGAAATCAACAACATGAATGGTGTTGTTGGCAAGTGCAAGTTTGCGGGTCGTTTCCGTAGTGGAGATGCCAGCGCCGAAAACGTTCTCATCGGTCTGGAAATCCAGCTGCAGACCGGTCAAGGGCGACTTCTTGTGGTTATGCGTGACTCAGTGTTCGCCCAGCGACTCACCACGGGTATCAAGCGTGCTTTGCCACTATGAAGGTGTTGACTTGGTGGCTCTCTGACCGTGTTTTGCATGAGACCAGAGAAGAAAGGTGATAAAGGATCAAATTCAGATGGAGGTTGTGCCATTTCGAGTAGTGAATCTGGCATATAGGTCTGCTTTGTTCACTGCTTCCTGGGGATTGCCACTTCTGCACCGGAGCTCGGCGTGAATGTTTTTTTCCTCTTGAACAAGGTCAGATCGGATTGTACTTGGTCTACGGGTGTGTGTGTATTCGAACTTGTTGGCGCTAGTGTACGATAGCGATGACATCAGTCGCTCACAAGAGCTCGGCAGCCACAACTCGCGTTTCGAAGGCGGTAAGTGTCTTAGGAGCGTTGAGCGTTGCACAACCAGGGTTTATCAAATACTTATTCATCCGCACCGTGTTTCACGCTCTGGAAGGTTCACAAGACACGTTTACCTACTGAAGTCGAGGACGAAGTCGGGGAATTGCGATCGGCCCGACCACTTTTTACGCTTTCTCTGCCCGCCTTACAATTGAACTTATGCGGACGACATTTTACTGCTACCGTCCGACCCGACACAGGTCGTCTTCGGAAGCAGTCGGATCGAGTAGGATAAGCTCGCGTGAAAGCTTTCCGAGCCAAGTAGTCCCGTGTCCACTTCAGCGTCGCCGCTGGTCAAGCGTAACCTGTTGAGTGCTTGCATCTTTGGTTTCGAGACCGAGGGTTGTCCAGGTGCTATTCTTCCTGTCATGGCGTCTTCTGCCTTTCGTCCAACGCCATCGAGGTTATGGTCCACCTGCTGGTATGATCGCAATGATTTTGGCGTGAAAGTGTGAATGCTCGGTTAACGACCCTGAATGGTGCGGACAACAAACTCCAGCCGAAAAAAAGAGATTGTGGGCACCATACTTGGACCTGACTCAAACGCGTTGGAACTTCCGTCACAAGCGTCGGGATACAACCTTATTTCTGTGGCGAAGGCTCGGAGACTGTAGCTTACAGTAGTGCGCGTGGCGATGGTGACGGTATCTTGAGAGTGCGTTGTGCTATCATTTTACAGGACCACACAATACTTTTTCAACGGGCCCAGACGAAGCAGACTACATGCAGATTGTTGTAACAACGACCTGAAGCTGTTTCTAGCTAAGCAAACGATGCTTTCAAGAAGCAAGGGGTTGTTTGCGTTGCCTCTGGTAGCGAACGCAGCCAACGTTTATCTGAAGTTAAACGCAAGCGACTGGAACGGATCGGAAAAGTAACCCCAAGCAACGAAGAGTTCGATTGGAGGTGGCCATTTTACCGATGCATTTTAAAAACGTCAAGAAGGATTGATTGGCAGGCGACGAATCTCGCGGCGAATGGTGCTGTGATGGGCTAGTGGCTTGACCGGCGAGAAGGTCTCCAACGGTCCTTCACTCGTGTAACCAAACCGAGTTTCTGTCGAAGTCGAAGGCGCCATGCAGCGGCGCCAAGCTCGCCTTGGCTATGATGGGGAATTGTGCGACCGAGGCAAATGGAGGCTCCGAATCATCGTACAGGTTTCCATAATGAGCTGCACAATGCCCAGCGTATCGTAGATGGCGCGCCTCGTTGACGTTGGCGGAGGTTTGAAAGTGTTCGACAATCCATGTCAAAATTGGCTTTGCTGCTGAGGCGCATCCTTGGGTAAGTGCAAAAACGTGAGCGCGTCCTCAAAGATATCGCGAGGTCCTTCAGCCGATCAGTCATCAGACGCTCGTTTTGAGCCGACCAAACTCAAGGTTTCCATCACTTCGGCATTCCCTAGGTAGGGAGGAACCCTACAAGAAACCTCCTAGGACAGCAAAGAACTATGTTTCGCGACCGGTTTGAAATTCGCGAGAGGCTTCACGCGACGCTGTTTGGTGAGATCTGGGTCTGTTCCGACCAGCTCAACAACAATCAACTCGTCGCTGTAAAGCAAGTACACCTCAATCTCGCCCGTCAAGCGTTAACGTACAATCTCGTGCTTGATAACCCGTGGAATGAAGCCCGTACTATCGACACCCTCCTCGCGCTGGGACCGCACGAGAACATTTTGCACGTTTACCAACACTTCGAAGAGAACGATTCGTGGTTCGTGGTCATGGAGTTGTGCGAAGGTGGAGATATTTGGCAGACGCTGGAGCATTTACCACACAACCGTTTACCTGAGATTCAAGCCATGCCGCTATTCAAGCAGATTGTTCGAGGCGTCCACCTGCTTCATGCCAACGGCATCGCCCACCGAGACTTGTCCCTTGAGAACGTGCTCCTGAGCGACAATGGAAATGCCGATGATGGTTGTCCTGGTCCGTTCGGAACCGTCAAAATCTGCGACTTCGGTTTGAGCACCAATGCTGACCGCGTTTGCCGTGATCGGGTAGGCAAAGCCTACTATATGGCGCCTGAGGTGGTCGCTGGGGTGGCTTACGACGCTCGAGCGGCCGACGTGTGGTCGTTGGGGATCATACTGTTCGTGATGTTGACCGGATCACCGCCGATGCCGCTCGCGTCGAAACATGAAAATGCGTTCATGGCGCTTATGGAGTCGGGTGTGGGGTATATTATCGAGTCCTGGCACATGAACAACCTCGTGTCACCCACGACACGCCACTTGCTGGACGGGATGCTGCAGGTCAACCCTACTGATCGTTTTAAGATTGGAGACATCATGGCGCTCACGGCCCCATAGTGCTGAATTGTTCACGGGTGGGAATCTCTCGGATTGAGCAAATCTACGCTAGTATACATAGTGTTGGTGCACTGGAAATATGAAGTTTTAAAATTGTACATTCGTCACCGCGTTGACAACATGAGAACGAGTTAATCCAGGAACATCATCGCCGAAATGATAATGTTGATGACTGCCGTCGTCCCAAACAACGCGGCAAGGAACGAGCCAAGGCCCTTGATTTGGTCGAACTCGATGCCAGCAGTAATTTCTAGCACGATGGACGTGTAGTCGACGATGATTTCGACCACCACTTGCAGCACAAGCATGTTCAGCTGATTTGTTTTTCGAGTTGCGGCTTCCAAGTTAGACAGCGATGCATCCAGCGGCCGAAGCAAGGGATAGTGGGGGTTGTTGCTGTAGAAGAACAGGATGGACGCTGAACAACCGATTGCGATGTATCCCGCGTACATGTCTGCGTTCAGCTCGGCAGTATGGTAAGCCTGACGTTGATGTTTCCAGAGCTCAAATTTGGTCGCGACAGATGCTGTCCGGTCACCAGTGACAGATTGTCGTACAGAAGTTCTCGGATCGTCCCATGACCTGGTTGCCGGACGTGAACGGGTAACTTTGGCAACTCCTGTACGTAACCTTGGCGACGACGGATTTTATGAGTGACGAAGAAGCCTTTTCCAACACGTACCGATGTCTCGAGAATCGCCATGCCAAAGGTTCCAGCAGCAGCCATCCCAGTGTTTTGCATCCCCAGAAGAACAATTCGAGCTTGAGTATCGATCAAAACGGTGGGAACGGCAACCAAAATGCACATGACGCGGATACTCCTGATACGTTTTTTCACGACCGCGTGCTTGGCTCCTTCTTGCAACGCCAGCTTCGCAAATGTGCTGAGGGTCATGAAGCACACGATAACCATAGAACTCTGCTCAGCAATTCTTAGCTAGCTCAGTAGCTGCGCGTAGCCTCCAGCTAAAATCACGGGTAGGCAAGAAAAAATACTGTTGATGTATCCGCGCTAAAAACTTGGAGAAATGTACATGGGGACGATATCTGACGGTGTGGGAGATACTCTGGAGCTCATGATGAAACCCGCTGCTATAACAGGAGTTTTTCGCTTCTGTCTTCGTCGATCAAGGCGAGTTTTCCCCTCGTGTGTTTCCCGAAAGTAGACCCGTCGAGCTGTCAAGATAACACTCGTGTTCATACGTGGTTGCAGATGATAATGCAGTAAAACTCGACTTTGAGCTTGGAGACTCCTTCGATGCGAGCCAACCGAGCGATTAGGACGCCCACTCCAAACATTATCATCACTGTAGCAATTAAGCAAATACCTGAACCTCGAACAAGTATCCAAATGCAGTAGATAACACTCGGACGATGCTTGGGTCGACTGATAAACCGCTGAGTCAACATTGCCGGCACATGAGCTATAACGATGGTAACACGTGCCGCGGTGAAGAAGGTCTTGCACGGCACGGCGCCATAATGAAATTGTAGAATTGGTTCGAACGCTTTCAGCGATAGAGGACCCAAGTCGACCTATTGACGCTACAGAACGACTTTCAGGCATTGCCCCTCGTTATGATGTCAAATCTCTGAGGGATTTCGACTCCTTGTCGAGGACAAAGTCAGTTGATGTCATTATTCAGGCAACGCTGCAGCTTAGAATAGTCTGAAGGCTCTAAATGTCCTGGAGACGAAGTTAGCTCATACATGTAACCATCGTGAGCACTTGTCCTGCCGCACCCATAGTAGTTAAATTGAGGACATTTGTAAAGCAACATGAAGAACTGTTGCCAAGTTTGGCTTCGGTCTAACCTTACTGAGGAAAAGATAGAAAAAGCTGATATTTTGACTATGGATGTTGTTGTCAACGACTGAATCGGTAATGTGAAGTCGACGTTGGTGACCTAGAGAAGGAAATGTGTAAAATGCTGCTGAAGCGTCCACTCCACGACAACCGAATACTCATCACCTTGGTTTTACATGCACGTGTGCAACAGTTGACGCGATTTCGCTGGGTCTTACTCGTTATCCTCCTTGCTACTTCCAACCTTTGGACGGACACTTCCACTTGCATGCCCTAGGCAAAGAGGTCCAAGGCTGGGTGTGCGATGATTTCTTCAATCGTGAATCGGGTACCAGGGTCCACTTGCAACATCCCACCTAGCAAACACCGCACCCCGACTGGAACGAGATGATCCATTTGCCAGGCCTCAAGAAAACGTCCGACTCCGAACTTCATCAGCGCAATGAAGGCATTCTCTTGTCTTGACGCAAGTGGCATCGGCGGTGATCCGGTCAACATCACGAACAGTATGATCCCCAACGACCACACGTCGGCCGCTCGAGCGTCGTAAGCCACCCCAGCGACCACCTCAGGCGCCATATAGTAGGCTTTGCCTACCCGATCACGGCAAACGCGGTCAGCATTGGTGCTCAAACCGAAGTCGCAGATTTTGGCAACACCGAACGGACCAGGACGACCATCACCGTTATTTCCATTGTCCCTCAGGAGCACGTTCTCAAGGGACAAGTCTCGGTGGGCGATGCCGTTGGTATGAAGCAGGTGGACGCCTCGAACAATCTGCTTGAATAGCGGCATGGCTTGAATCTCAGGTAAACGGTTGTGTGGTAAATGCTCCAGCGTCTGCCACAGATCACCACCTTCGCAGAACTCCATGACCACGAACCACGAATCGTTCTCTTGGAAGTGTTGGTGCACTTGCAAAATGTTCTCGTGCGGTCCCAGCGCGAGGAGGGTGTCGATGGTACGGGCTTCGTTCCACGGGTTATCAAGAGCGAGGTTGAGCGCGATCACTTGACGGGCGAGATTGAGGTGAACTTGTTTTATAGCGACGAGTCGATTGTTGTTGAGCTGGTCGGAACAGACCCAGATCTCCCCGAACAGCGTCGCGTGAAGCCGCTCGCGAATTTCAAACCTGTTGCGAAACATAATTCCAGCTGTCGAAGGAGGTTTCTTGTAGGCTTGCTTCGTACCTCGAAAATGTCGGAGTGTCGAGGGCGTTTACAGTGACGACGCTGAGATTTTTGACCTCATGACCTGGTCAATAAAGAGAAGGATAACGAGGAACATTCGTTGGGTACCTGTAGCTGCTTGGTCGAAGCACGGCGTTGCGTCTTTTTGAGGCCGTGGATAAATTTGGTTTCTCATGCGCTCGACGAGGCAAAGCGCACTAGTTAATCAAATCTTTTCTTCTCGACGAGGCAATGCGTAATTGATCTTTGTGCTCTAGTCAGACCGAAGGTTGATAAGGCTACTATCGAGGTGTGTGGGCTCAATAATATGTGGACTCGCTTTCAGGCGAATTTGACAGCCTTCGCCAATTCTGCTACATGTAGCGTTCAGCAAACGTATAGAAGCGTGCCCACACGTACGACTACCACCGAAGTTATGCCACCACGGGCGATCTGGTACAGACACGAGAGTTGCTCTCGAATGTTGACCGTTGCTGTGGAAGATTTTGCAAAGCAGCACTCGAACTACGCAAGACCATTTGCGCACATTTTGTATCTTGGTTCACGGAACCATACAACTCACACAATGCAAACCTACAACTATCTCATGAAAATAGTTGTCAATAGAGCGACGGCGGCGTCCACGACAGCGTTTGAAATTCTTTTGCCGTTCACAGGTCTTCTTCTCTGTTGCATACATGTACAGTACTTCGTGCTCTCCAAGACATTCGCCCATTAAGGTCGCTTTGATATATGTGTTGACGGCTATGGCTAGAAAATGTTAAACTTGCCTCGGAAACGCTCTTTCACGCACATTTGCCTCAGAAATGCATTGTCGACACCTTTCTAGAGTTCAAAAACCATTTGCTTCGGAGACACCGAAGCTGATCGCCACTGGCAGATTGTCGTACAGAGGTTCTCGAATCGTTCCCTTGGCCCGGATGGCCTTGCCGCCAACGAATCTACGCGTGGCGAGGAAGCCCTTTCCGACAGATATCGCTAAGGTTCCACAGGAGCCATCCCAGCATTTTGTTTGCATTGCGAGATGAGCAATTCGCGCTTGAGTGTCGATCAAAACGGTCGGAGCTGCAACCAAGAAGCACTGGTGGTGCATGTCGACATGTTTCCTTCAAGGCGGCAACGCCTATTCTAAGGATGTATAGACTGAATCGGTAGTTGTGGCGTCGACCTTGGAGCCATCACGAAGGAAGTGTATACTATGCTGCTGATGTTTCCACTCCACAACAACCGAATATCCATCACATTAGATATGCAATGGTAGACACAGCTCTGCTGGGGCGTTCTCGATATCCTCCTTGCTACATGTACTTCCATCCATTGAACACTTGAGACTTATCCAAGATTCAAGGCTTGGTGGACCATGATATCTCCAATTCTGAAACGAGCGCTAGCGTTGACCTGCAGCATCCCGACCAACAGTTGCTGCGTCGTGGCGGACACAAGGTCCTCCATGTGCCAGGCCTCAAGAATATGCTCGACGCCAAATTCCTCCAGGGCCTTGAACGCATTTTCATTTTCAGCAGCGAGGGGTGTGAGTGGCGATCCGGTCAACATCACGAACAGTATGATCCCCAACGACCACACGTCGGCCGCTCGAGCGTCGTACGCCACCCCAGCGACCACCTCAGGTGCCATATAATAGGCTTTGCCTACCCGTCCACGGCAAACGCGGTCAGCATTGGTGCTCAAACCGAAGTCGCAGATTTTGACGGTTCCGAACGGACCAGGACGACCATCACCGACATTTCCATTGTCACTCAGGAGCACGTTCTCATGGGACAAGTCCCGGTGGGCGATGCCGTTGGTATGAAGCAGGTGGACGCCTCGAACAATCTGCTTGAATAGCGGCATGGCTTGAATCTCAGGTAAACGGTTGCGTGGTAAATGCTCCAGCGTCTGCCACAGATCACCACCTTCGCAGAACTCCATGACCACGAACCACGAATCGTTCTCTTGGAAGTGTTGGTGCACTTGCAAAATGTTCTCGTGCGGTCCAAGCGCGAGGAGGGTGTCGATGGTACGGGCTTCGTTCCACGGGTTATCAAGCACGAGGTTGAGCGCGATCACTTGACGGGCGAGACCGAGGTGAACTTGTTTTATAGCGACGAGTCCATTGTTGTTGAGCTGGTCGGAACAGACCCAGATCTCACCAAACAGCGTCGCGTGAAGCCGCTCGCGAATTTCAAACCTGTTGCGAAACATAATTCCAGCTGTCGAAGGAGGTTTCTTGTTGGCTTGCTTCGTACCTCGAAAATGTCGGAGTGTCGAGAACCGACCTGGAAGGTGGCGTGCGATGATGTTGACCTCGAAAGGAGCGTTGGTTCACTACATGTATTATAGTACTTAGAAGTTACCAACCACTGCTGCGTCGTCGAAGCACGGCGTAGCATCTTTGGGTCCGTGGAAAATACCTTTCTGTTTCACGACCGCTTAGTGTTCCAATGAAGATTCCGAGTGCGTGGACCCGCCGGGACCCCGATGTATCGGAATTCATGTCGTTCCCTTCATTTTTACCAGCACTTCTGGTGCATCATCGTTTAGAAGTGTGATCATAGGGCTCAATGATCCGAAGTATGCCATTGATTTATCACACCCACGTTGTCGGGACTGCCGACCAACTCGGGAAAGTGCCCAAGACAACTTGCACGAAGCTGCTGCGAAACGATTTCCTGCGGCCAAGGCGGATAGTGGTTGTTTCAAATGGCCAAGTGCAGTCGGCGGAACTCCTCGTTCAGCTCGTCGCTCTTCTTGCGTCGCCCCACACTGTCCCCAGTACGTGAAACGATGCCACAGGTGTTGTCACCGTTTTTTTCCTTGCCTTGTCTTGTTGCAACAGCCAAGAAAAAATACACAGCGTACATGTAATAGCTCGCCCTTCTTCACGTCAATCGTATGGGCCTCCTGGTGGTCCAGTGGGCTAGACCCACGAATGCTATGCACGTGATGCGAGTTCGAGCCCCGCTGAGCGGGACTTTTCCATGATACGAAATGATCAGCATTCTCAAAACCAATATCTCATTCAAACAAATTCAGAATCAACATCAACAACCTTCAGATTAGCATAGTCACGTGTGTAGCAAACCAGGAATAACCAGTTAATCAACTCAATTTCCTTCCTCCTTCACGTCAATCGTACATTCCCACGCTGGATCACAAGTCGAAGTGTCGTGATTCACGACATTTACAATTCCCCTGCCTTGGGCAATCTTGAAGAGTTCTACTTTAAAAAAACGCGTGCTAAGTATTCACATGAACTAGGGTTTACTCCTTCGCTCTTCTGGTACATTGATGCCATAATGAAACTTTGGATGCGTCTACATAAATCCTCAAACGTGAACTCCAACTCGTCGCGAGCGCGAGCTCACAGGCCGACGGTTGTTGTTGACGCAGCTGCAAAGCGAAGAAGACACATCAGCGAACGACTTTCGACGGCTTAAAAGACGAACTCCTTTCCAGTCGCAAACGAACACGACGGAGTCAAGTGGGTCGTGGCGATCAAGCAGGTGAACCGACTTCTGTCACCAATTCGAATGACATTGTGTCGGTATTAAGGAGTGGGTCGAGCGACGATGACTCGGATGCTCCAAGTCGTCGACGTCGACAGCTACGAGTCAAGACACGTGACCCCACCACTGACCCGTTCGAGTCGCTCAGTGACGAAAGTGATGACGAAGAAGAAGAAAGAATGGACGATGAAAGAGAAATAACCGGCATGACGCAGCAAGAACGCGACGCCGCTTTCCGGAAACTATTAGCGCAATACCTCGGTCTGCTACAGTGCTCCCCGGCAGAAGTGGCTCGACGACTGCAAGTGAACTACTAGCAAACATTCGCAGTTCGTAAGAACTGTCGTTTGTACTAGTATTCACACAGGGGGCGTGATAATACCGGTATTTTCGTACATGTGGACCACATACAACTATATCAACGGTGGGGAGTGACAACGGCAAAACTGGTATATCAATGTGGACCACATGAGAAAATGATTGTGGTTCGGATCAGGACTCAGATTCACAAAATTCACCCAAACAACACAACAGAAGAAATGACAGCAGCAAGGGCATTGCCAAGGCGGCGCTGGTCGAAGACGCTACTCGACAGCCCCAGACAAGCAGACAATCGGAGCCTCTCGACAGCCCCCTACCCGTGCGCGGCGCACCTCTAAAGCGCTGGAGCCCTCGCAACCTTGAAGAAGCCCAGGTCACGTGCGCCACACATCCGGATTGGACACAAATTGGCGGTATTGGCCAGGACACAGCTGACCATGTCCAAAAAACGGAGGTATGGCCCAAGGTGCCTTTGGGGGCGATGTTGGAGCGACGCAATCTCCTCGTCATTCTGTAATTTGCTGGATAGGAGCGCAGTGGGGCTACAGCATGCCTGGGAGCAGCGGCGTGTGCGGAAAGCGTAGGCGGCTCGAAGGTTCTGAATCCAGGAATGGAGATAATGTAGGCGTCGTCGAGATGGCTGGCGTACGACCGGCATCAGCGGTGAATCCAGATACAGCAGGTGCTAAGCGGCCAAGGAGAATGTGTTTTGACGAAGTCGATCTTGTGGTGCACCTGGACGCTGCTAATGACTTGGAGAAAGTTGCCGTGCGTGGTAGCGGTGGATTGGATGGAAATGACGCAAGTGGAGTTATCGGTGGTGATGCGAACCTCGTACGCCCACACAAGGATGGTGGTCTTGCTGGCTTTGACCGAGAAGGTGAACTGGACGTTCGAGCTATGGCTCGGTTTGCGATGGCTTTGAAGCAAACGCACCAATCGAACGGTGTGTATGGCGACACAAATGCATCATTTGCGACGGGGTCAGAGTTTGACCCAGATGACATTTTAACGCATCTTGATGATGGCTACAACTTGGAGAATGGTATCGTTCACAATGGAGGTGGACCTGGTGGTGGATCTGGTGGAGATGAATACGGTTGTGGTGGCGGATATGACTACAACGGTGGTGGATCTGGTGGAAATGGCTACAGTGGTGGTGGATGTGGTGGATTTCTCGGCGGTGACGTGAACCATGGCCGTGATGACAAAGGTGCTCAGCTGAATATACGAGCTCTGGCTTCGTTTGCACGGTCTGTTGTGAAGGCGCAGTTTCGAATACGCGACCTTCGAGAGCGACATTGTCTGACCCAGCGTAAATACCGCCAGCGTCTTGCGGCTGCCAAGAAAGCCGAGGTCAACAACCCCAAAGTCGATAAAGCCGGCAACAAGTCTACCGTCGAGAAACCCAATACTAACCAGGCTGCGGATGCCAAATTTGCCGCAAAGGCGTCTTCTGCCAATCCAAGTGCTACCACCAACTCTGAACCAGGTGTAAAACCACTGCTGGCGCCACTCAGTGATGCAGACCGTGCCAAGGCTTTGAGAAGGCTCCAGCAAGCACTTGGCCCGGAAGGGCTGGACGAATGCGTTTGCGTCTCGTGCGATCGATTAGTGCGTCGAGAGGAATCCTTGCGAAAAGAGGCATTTGACTGGAGATATATGGCTAAGATGCGGCGCAGTTTCGGCGAAGCAGATACAACCCTTCCTATCGCACTAAGAAATGAATACACAGCACCACCGTGTGTGGCATATTTGGCAGATACAATGGTCTCTCCTCGAAGTTTTCACTGCTATATCAATCGCAGTGGACATTGGACAGCATGGTTTGCCGTGTGTAATTCATGCAATTCTTCAATTGAAAAGGGATGTCTTCCGAGGTTCTCAATCACAAATGGATTTTACATTGGTGCTTTACCTGGTTGGCATGCGCAAAAGCTAACATTGCCGGAACGCTTCATGACGCAACTGGTGAGTATTGCCGCCATGACACGCGTTATGCGGGGTGGCAGACACCGCTGCATTCGTTCACACAGCGTTGTCTTTGACTGCACGCCAGGGCCACCGGTGTCACGCTTACCGCTGTCAATTTCTGAAGTTTCCACCTTTCGTGTGGCTATGGTAGGCGATTTCACAGAGGAACAGGCCAGTAAGGTCAAGAAAATGCATGCAATTCGGGGCCAGCGTGTACGAGAAGTGTTTGACTTCTACAGACTTAATAATTGTCTGTATGCGTCGGTGACTCCGAACAATGATGTGTTGAACGAAATAATCACGGCTGCGCGCACAGGACAGCTGGAGATTGATCATATCGAGGACGATGGAGGTAACATACAGAATGGTATGACCGAAGATCAAGCAAACATTCGTGGTCACACAGATGATTGGCGTATAACCGATCAAGACGATGAGTTGAACGTTGTTGAAATGAGACTTGGATTGTCTGATGCGTCACGAGTGTTGCTGTCACAGGAATTAAACACCGAAGACAATGGTGCCGAAAGACAGTTTTTGGTGAAGCGCTCGAATAAGTTATCAATGGACGTTTCGGGTGATCTACTTGCCAAGATGTTCCCTCACCTGTTTCCGTATGGGCGCGGCCACCCTGGCGAGGAAAGACGAATCTCTGTTGCGTTAAAGGAGTGCGTGAAGCACTACACAATGCTGTCTTCAAGAACGTTCGCTGAAGATGAACTTTTTACAGTGGTTACCTTCGACCGCATTTCCGTGAAGAATATGTACACCCAGAATAGTTTTCGTTGCCAGCGATTTCCGCAACTTTACGATCGGTACGAGGCACTAGATGCTGCTGAATTGAAACGTGCACTTATTGAAAATGAGCAGCGTCAGCAGGGGCGGCGAACAGACAGCAAGCCGAAATCGCTTGCCCACAAATTTTTGAAGACAGTCGAAGTAGCGTCTGCTGCTATGTGGGGTAGTAACGCGGAGCGCTCAAAATGCAGGCAAAAGGCAATCGCGTACCAAATGCGTTTTGGTCAGCCTTCATTGTTTTTAACGCTGACTCCAAATACGGATAATTCATTCGCCACGGCCTACTATGCAGGGAAGGTGTCTGTTAACTCGCTGTTCGACATCTTAGAAGCCTCGCTGCCCAGCAAAGGGGAGTTAAGGGAAGCCAGCTTGGGCAACGACAGTGCTTCTGCTCGTCTGTTCATGTATCAAGTGGATATGTTCATTAAGCACGTATTGGGAAGGGATCCTAAGTCAAACAAAAAGATGCCGTTCAAGGGCCTACTGGGCGACGTGAAAGCCTATTTTGGCATGGTGGAGACACAGAGGGACCCTGCACGTTCATTTTTTAATCTGGCTGGCGGACGCACCTTCTAGCACCGCGGAGCTTGAAAGGGCGCTAACTAGCTCCAATGGCTCGCACTTTCGGGACTCGGTTATATCTTACATTGACTCAATTGTCAGTAACAAGCTGCCGCTACAAGTGGAGCGATACACATGTGGCAAATGCAAGGAGCCTTACTCGGAACTGGTGGATCTGCCAATTCGACCGCGTGCCAAACAAAATCCTCGACGTGGCATATTCAGCGGCCGAGCACACAATGCAGTGAAAGAACCCGCTCTAGTGTACTGCAAAGCATGCAAGACATCATTCAGCTCGCAGCACGTTCTACGAAGTATGCTTTTGCAAGCCCGTCCGCTGCATTAGCCTCCTTGGGAACGTCAGCTTATATCGAGCGAGGTGGATCGTGTGGCGAGCACGGAGGCCGCTTGCCGCGATACGATGGATCAAGCTGTTGACATCGTAAATGAACGTGAAAAAATCCAAATGGCTTTGCGAAACGAATGTGGTACTTTATCTAATGAATATGGACTTTTCACGACTCCAGATACGCAGCATCTGAGCGCCGCAAATGCTTCCCAAATGACATATTGCTCTAGTGAAGATGATCCTTTCCAAAACGACAATCTGACGCGACGTATTGAAATGTTTCCTCCGACGTTAGCTGACAACAGAATAGGTCGTCAATGGATGGACTTCATGGTTGCAGTGTTAGTAGTGCTTCTGAATCAGCATTGGTGGTGCCATACTAGCAGCTGCTTCAAAGTATCCAAGGTAACTGTGAACGACTCGTATTGTAGATATAACTTTCCACGCAGTCGACAACCACGGACGACATTTGGCATTTCAGGAGTGGAGCTCGAGCGTGGAACAGCGCACGAATATTAATGGCTACAACTATGAGATCATGGCAACATTTAAGTGTAATCATGATATACAAGTGCTGATGGGAGGAAAAGATACTGCGGATCGCATTCATTACTGTACGAAGTACGTCACGAAGCAGCAAAAGCGATTAGATTCGGTGGTCGTAATAGCCCTAGCAGCATTTCGACGGCGCCAAGAAAGAGAAGCGATGAACGCAACAATTTCTACCGATTGCCTTTCGATTGCTCGTAAGAGGGTGGCGTCGATGGTCTACTCCATGACGAATAGGCAAGAAATTGCTGGGCCTCTTGCTGCGCTTTACTTGCATCGGGGTTCTTGCTGTTACGAAAGTTCAGGCTGCGTATTTTTGCCACTTAGAGATATTGTTCACCAGCTCTGTTCGACGGACAACTATTCTTGCCAACTTGTGAGTGACAGCGCCGAAGGGCTTTCGTCCAGGTATCGCCCTGTGTCTTTGTTAGATGACTATCTCTATCGCCCAGAGAGCTTGCACGGCGTCAATCTGTATGAATTCGCGATGGTATATTTTCGAAAAGCGAACTCTAGAACACGGCCACCACGATTGCCATTCAAGGAGGGTCACCCGTTGCACTGCTCGCATAGTCTTGGAAAGCGACACCAACAAGTCGTTCCGATAATTCAAGGGTTTCGACTGCCATTTGTCAGCGAGCACTCTCCAGATGAGATTCGCTACAAACATGCAATACTATCACTTGTATTATTCAAACCTTTTCAAGATCTTGCGGACTTGATTGATTTAACCGACAACTCGGGCGAGCAGTGGCTGTATGCCTTCAATGAATGGGCTCCAACTAGTAGTGATTTCTCGAAGTTGATAATGGACCACATTAGTGATTATTATTGTGGTGTAAAGCAAGCGAGTGAGCGTGTGGATAACCCGCCCGTCGATGACACACACACAGTATCGGATGACGACGAGGGGGATGGTAGTGATAACGAGAGTGATTCATTGTTTGGTGCTGTAGAGTTTGATGACGACGATGATGACCATGAGCCTGGAGATGATGACCAAAATGCATTCTTTAATCCATGGGTTGAACAAATCATTGAGGGTGACGTAGTCCTAGACAACCAAGTCCTTCACCCAGCTGTGTTTCCTACCGCTGCTATCCCCGAGAGTCGCGTTGCTAAAATCCTGAGTGTGTTCAAAGCTCATAACATGCTTGAAGGCAGCAGTCAAAGCACAATAGCACATCAGCGGCTTGCGGCCACATCAGGTAGTTTCCCAGACATTAATGACATGCGTAAATGGGTGAAGAGCGCTGCTACTGATTGTAATCTCCGTGAGGCACCACCCGTCGACGAAAAACGACTCACCAGTACGCGGGTTGTCGAAATTTTAGATGAAGCATTGGACGAAGACGCCATGGCGTGGAACTCACCTCGTGCACTAGCCCCACCGCGGACTAGGAATTATGCTACAATTGCAGTCATATCGAGAGATTTTACACTCAACCAAAAGCAGCACTACGCTTTCAAACTAATCGGTCGTGCGCTAATAAGCCGATGGAGACACGTCGAGGACACATCCTACCTCAATTGCAATGTAAACGAGACCCTAGAAAGAGATCAGCTCAAAATGTTTCTGGGAGGAGAAGGAGGGACTGGGAAAAGCAGAGTGCTCGATGCGGTTCAGGCGCTATGTACTAGTTGGCAGCGACCCGACTGTATTGTAAAGACCGCCCTCACAGGAAAGGCTGCTACAGTCATCAGTGGTCGAACGCTAGCCAGTCTTATGGTTCAATTACGAAGAAAACAGAATGCAGGCGGTGTGGCCTGCGTGGATATCTTAGTGATCGATGAAGTGTCGATGATGCGTAAAACTCAACTTGCTCAGCTGGACAAACTGTTGCGTGCGGCGAAGCGACTGGCCGGGGTTCCATTTGGAGGTATTCATGTGATATTAGTAGGCGATTTCCTGCAGCTTCCTCCAGTAGGAGGAGAACCTCTGTTCAAAGATCCTTGGACTGGAAGGCGCCGGCCCACACCGAATGAGCTCGCTGGCTACCAATTATGGCTAACTTTTACCGATGTAATTATTCTGGAGGAGTCCGTTCGATTTAGAGCAGATTCGGAGTGGGGTCGAGGGTGCCGATATGCTCGACAAGGCGTGTGGCTACCTGAATTTGTTCAAATTATTAACTCGCGAGTTGTTGGCAACGCTCAGACAGTATTTAATGACTGGAGACCTGGTAACACGGTACCATCATTCATTACGCCGGACAACACAACACGCCTTTCGATAAACAATTTGTTCATATCTACAGCCGCAAACTTTTTACCCGACGGGGAGTACCCTATTCGTGTAGTTGCAAACTTCCAAGGGAAACTGGCGAAACTAGGAGCATCTGAAGTCAGGACGGTGATGGCGCTCCCCGACTCAAAGTTCGGCAGAATGGCACCATACTTGGATTTAATTGTGGGGATGCCAGTGCAACTTACTCAAAATGTAAGGGCAGAAAAAATGGCAGCGAATGGAACGCACGGAACCCTTGAAACGATTATTTTCAGCCCAGGCACCACGTTTTGTATAGCTCACGACAGGGTAGCAAATGTGACTGTCAAAATCCCAAGTATTCCACCTCCTGCTGTGATCGTGAGAATTCCTCGGGGACAGTCGGCCAAATCTATGCTAGGATCTATCGACTCAGATCTATTCCCTTTGTTTTCCGATGCACGTCCATTTGCAGATTGTGATATCAAATTGGCTCCGAGCAGTTTAGGAAATCCACGATCTCTATCTGTTCGGATTGAGCAGTTTCCGATGGTATGCTCTGTAGCGTCTACAGTTTATAAAGTACAAGGGGAAAGACTGAGTGACATGGTTGTGACTGAATGGAGGTCAGAAAACCGCCTGACAAACAAACGGCAGCAGCCGTATTTGCTTGTATCGCGTGTAACTTCACGAAACGCTTTCCGGACGCTTGCCCCTTTAACAAAGGACATAATTGCTTGGGCACGGCCGCCAAGTGAGGCTCTTGCAGAAGAGCAGCGACTACAAGGATTATGTACAAGAACATTGGCTGCACTAAAGAAGTAATTCACGATCGATTGTAGTATTGTAGTATCTCTCTTCAAGAACTTGGTGGATGTGGGAAGTAATAGTAGTTATTAATATAATTTCATTGTTCACTAATAATGCAAATGAGAAGAGCTGCTGACCTCTCAAGATCCTACATGACCCAAGCACAAATCACACGGAGGACTTGATGCTCCTCTAATGCGCGCATGAGCACTACCAAGAAGCACACCGCAGCGGTCAAACGTCGAAGCCCATACCCAGACCATCTGAACAAGGTGGGCCTGGTGAGCTCTCGTTTTTCAGCTCAGCACCAAAGTGGAGAGGAAATGGGGCCCTCTCTGTTCATGCTTGACCCCCTCCAAGGAATGAAGCACATCCGTCAGAATATTTAACCTGCCTTGGCGCGAGGCCCTGATCGACCGATTAACACCTCAGAGTGGATCCGCTGTAACCGATCTGGTACACCCCACCACAGGCAAGGTGCAGAGCTAAGAGATAATATACAAGTGACAAGGAAGCCAGGATAGACCTGTTTAGGCCTGTGTAAAAGACTTCTATATAGGGAGTAAATCCTCATCGAAATAGAAGGCCGATTCAACCACCACGATGAATGTATTAGCTTGAAATTAAGGGAAAAATCAAACTAGAATGAAAAAGACATTTGGCTCTGACCGAGGATTCTCAACATCGCAATGGTAATTGCACTCTGGTCGTAGACTCAATGCTCTAGGCCCTCGGCCTATGAAAGTAGAGGTGGTGGAACCTATTCAGGTGCTTGCGTAGCGCGACGTTGCCGCTCGCCACGAATGGGCAGTTGTACACATAGCAGAAGAGGTCGTCGACTGCCGATACATCGTCGATGAGGTCAACCGACTGGGGTTGGTCCAGCTCCATATTGCGCTGGTAAAACGGAGTATCCAGATACCCTTGAACAATCAGGTTGTTCGTGTCATAACCCGCCGGAGCATACATGAAATCGCCGCGGATCATGATCACATCGCCCTTGTTCAGGTGCAACATCTGGGCATTGGAGCGAAACGCCACCAGGCGGTTCCAGCCATATCCGTAGATCACGGTGTCATTCTGCGTTGCCATCAGCAGCGAAGCGGGTAAAGCACTTACATCGACCACGTCTAGACCAGGAACAGGCGGCTGAAAATCGCGTCGGACGGGTTGGTCAGCAGCACCGGCAATTGTGCGCAACAAAGTCCATTCCGTCGCCGACGCATGCGGAAAAAATGTCGAATAAAGCGGCCGCAGAGTCACCATCAAGACGCGGCAAAGAGCGTCAGGAAGTGCCGCACGATGACGATTCAGATCGAAAGCTTTTCCGTCCCACGTTCCGTTGCCCCACGCCAAGTTGTCGTGGCGTGCCACCGCGCGCAGGTTGTCCACCATCTCGTCAGAGACGGCGTTGTAGAGGATAATGTATCCTCGCTCGAGCAGGTCTTGACGGGCGTTCATCGGGGGTTTGGGGGGGGGTCGAGGTAGCTTAGTAGGAGAAGGAAAATTGTGAAGTGAGCGCATATGCCTCTTGCATGTTGGCATATCCGCTGCATATTCATGGAGGGATATTCAGCGTTTATGCCTCTCGACGAGACCTTGTTGAAGATCATGACATGATAACTACAACAAGCTTTACTTCGCTGACGGCGAGCACCCTGGCAACGCTGTATTGGGCGAAGTAGAAAGCTACAACGACATGACATATTCGTCACCAAAGTCATCGGTTGAAACAAGTACTAGGAGGATGCTTGTTGTGAGCGTGGTGATGTCACCACGGATGAGCAAGTACTCCATTGGCCCATACCTCGCGGGAATAACCAGGTGATGGGCTAGTACCTTGTGTGCCTTCCTTTGACTTTCAGGACCAAGGACGCTTGACCGCAAGCACTACCTACAAACGCCGGTCAGATACATTGGAGTGTGCTGCAAGAAATCGCATGTAGCTCTAAGCGCCGTTGATGGAAACGTGTTGTACCTGCTAATGGACTGTCCCTTCAGGGAACACCCTCTGATTCGCGTGTTGCTACTCTTGGGTGGACCGCAACGAGGTACACTCAGACTGACTTGCACCGAACACATGTCAAGGATATGAAAGGCTTCATATTCGCTCACCTCAATTGTCCTGGGCGCGCGCCATTTTGCCTGTTGGGTCATAAATCAATTGGCACCATGGCTGGCAAAGGTCGGCACTCCAACAACTCGAGAGCAACGTCTGGCGACGTCACCGAAGGACATGTGACGGCTCCCGTCGAAGGCGTCGCTGGAGATCAAGAAACACCCCACCTAACACCATACCAGCGCATGCGAGAGCTGCTAGTATCTCGTGCGGACGGGAATGGGGCTCGACAGGAGATCTCTACGGTGGATGGTACGTCATCTTTGCCGCCTACTCATTACTTTTGCTAACTTACGCCCCTGCAATATTGGCTAGCTCTGCAAGCCTTGCTAAAGGAGAATCCAAACCCTGATCGGATTTGTCTTCGTATGAAGTTGTTGTGGGTTTCGGACCACCAGTACAAGCAGCTAACCTTTGCTCGGCTCCATTTCGTTGATGCGGACTCTCCCGAGCCTATGAGCGAGTTGCTGAAGGTCCGTAAACACTTGCAATCTACAAAAAGGATGCTAAACCGGTTTTTAATGCGCACAGACCTTTCGCGATAACTACGACGACCTTGACAATGCGCGAGATGTGGACTCACTGCTATTCACGGCTACGGCCTGGAACGTCAACTCGGAAGACCCCCAATTGCCACCACCAGGTGCCATCGTCCAGTTTTTCCAATCTGGGTCTTTTCCGCGAACTTCAATGCCAAGCAACCATCCGGCTGGCTAATTTGGAGTGGTCGTAGTCGCAAAAGCAGGATCCATGCGAGAAGATGTGCATAAGTAGCCTTAAGGGTTAACAAAGGTCTGCATTATCCTTGATTTTGATTGTCAAAAAAAAACACTTTGCGTCCCTCTGTCAGAACTCTCATTCTGCAATTTGCTCAAGGAGGTGGAAGACAACCGTGCCGACCAAGGTAAGCTACTCGCTGGACTACGTACATTTCGTTTGACTAACTAGCCCACTGGATCACTATGTAGATGCCAAAGAAGTTGGGCTCGTGTAATTATACCTACCGTGAGCAGATATTGCTTGTCACGGAGATTGGCCGCGTCTTACCTGTTGAGCGCACCGACTGGGAAGCTGTTCAGGAGGGTTTCAACTCGAGAATGGGTTTGAGAAGCCGGGATCGCGCGATTGAGAGCTTGAAGAGAAAGTTCAACGGTATTTGGCGTGCGTGTGAGCGCACGGAAGAATCGAATCGGACACAACTGCAGCTATTAGCCCATCGGGTGAAGCAGCAAATTGACGAGTGGCTGTATCAGCGTCGGTATGGCCGTATGCTAGCTCTTCCAGTTCCAAGAAAGGATGGTGGCTCTATAGCTGCCCAGAGAGAAGAGCATGAGTCAGAAAGAATGCAGCACCGGGGTGTTTGGTGTGAGGCCCCCCATGACCATGTAGCCGATGCTGCGCTTTCGCCGGCGGCTAGCAACACAACCAGCGAAGATTGCAACTCCGACTCGGTGTTTGACATTGCTATCAGTGAGGCGAGATATCGCAATGCTCAAGGGAAAGGAAATTTCTCGCTGAAGCAGCAACTCACTTCGCTGAAGGCGGAGATCGTTCAGGAGATGCAAAAACTTTATCAACTAGAATGAAACGAGCGAAAGCGCGAGCGAAAGCTGGATTTGCGCTCTGCCCATCGCCACCGCAAACTGCTGCAGGAGTGTGTGGTGTCCTTTGCCGGCCGTGCCTGAGTAAATACACACTGGTTGATCTAATTCTCCGATAAATATTAGACACGTTTTGCTCACATATGTTACGAAACTCTGAGAGCGGTGCAAGCGGCGAACTTCCATTATCCATACTTGCTAACTTTTGTCCGTATATAATTCTGTTGCGGCCACTACTTACGTTACGTTTAAAATTCGTTGGCAAAAAGCAATTTACATTGAAGCCATCTTGAGGGCAACTTTTGCTCCTTTGAGGACAGAATTTGATTAACTAGTTATCGGTGGACTTTGAGCTGGCGATGGGCGCTGTGACCGCTATCGTTTGTGTGGTGCTGGTGGTTGATGCTGTAAAAAAAGAAGAGTAGCTATCGAGCGTTTTGCTTCGCCTCGCGAAACATTTATCTGCGGAATCTTCCAGATACGCTGTTCGTTTATGATACACGTCGTTTTACCAACGTGAATTCTGGTTGCGATTTAATTTCAGAGCTTCTTTGTTCATAGCGCGACTTTGAATGCGAGTTAGAGCAAAGACGTTGAATTTCGGAGGACTATCCCTCCCCAAATTGACCATTAGCTCTGGGATACGACGTAGCCTGCCAAATCCACCGCACAAGCACTTTGAGATCCGTCATTGCTGAATTGGACCTGGTAAGCACAGATTAGATTAATATCACCAGACGTGTGTGCCATCTCCGTTAACGCTGTGGTTTATTAAATACGGGTGAAAACAGTGTGATTGCAATGTCTGGTAGGGGAAAAGGAACTAAGGGGTTGGGCAAGGGAGGATCGAAGCGACATCGCCGCATTTTACGTGATAACATCACTGGGATTTCACGGTCTTCAATCCGCAAGTTGGCGCGGCGTGCAGGAGTCATTCGAATGTCAGCCCTTGTGTATGATCAGACTCGAGCCGTTCTAAAGGTTTTCCTTCAAAATCTGCTTCAAGATGCCGTCGTGCACACCGAATATGGAAATCGCAAGACAGTGACGAAGATGGACGTGCTGTATGCACTCAAACGCCAAGGCCGTTCTCTCTACGGTTTTGGTGGATAAGTTGTAGGAGATTGCCTACTACAAGGCGAACACCAACAAACGGGTAGGCTAATTCAGACCTAGTACACCAAAGTTCAGCAAACCTATTCTTACGAACTGCGATCTCCCCCGGACGGCAGCCCGGGTAAGCAGTCGGTAGTTAACTAATATACCCTTATTCGTACTTTACCGAAACTCCAAAGTACATCCTACCGGTATCCCATCTCCACTTGGCTAAAACTCGGTCAACAGGCGGGTCACCTCGACGTGGTCAAGTGGCTATATCGAAATCGATTCGAAGTATGCACCGATTGTGCCGTGGTCGGGAATCCGTCCAATTGGTACCCCGAGGTTGCTCACTGGCTAATCCTGCACCGTCCAGAGTGTGCTGACCCTGAACCGTGGGTTTTCTCTCGCGCTGCCAACTACAACCGCCTCGAGCTGTTCCGCTGGCTGCTAAAGCGCTTTCCGGACAACCTCGAAAGTTCTGGTCTGTTGCAGCAGGAGGAATGGCACGTCGACACATTCGAAATTCTGCTCTATCTGCACGTTCAAAACTACAAACTCAGTCCTGAAATTGCCGCCACCGTCGCCTCCGCCAGCAAATTCCCCATCAACGCGTGGATCCGCTTGACGTACCGGTACTTCGCCCCGTAATGATGATGCCAAAGTACGTGGCGATTTCTCACACGTCACATATTTCGATGTGCGGCACACATGTTCCCATACAAAGCGCAAGTGAAGGGAATCTCCCCCTCGACGTATCCATAATCCAAAATAAGAAACAACTGAAGGAGCTAAGAAACTCATTTCTATTTTGCTTAAGAAACGCGCAAGATGCTGCTGAACCACTTGATGTTCTGGATGATGGTGATGGAGGCCGTCATCTGCCTCGTGCTGAGCCTCCCGTTCGGCCAGTGGCTGTCGCACGCCGTGATCTCCTTTTTGATGAAGAATCTGGGCGGCAAGGACTCCCCAGCCAACATGGTGGCCACTGTGGTGCTCGCCGTGGTCTCGCTGCTCTTCCTGTGTATGCTACAGTTCTCCAGCTTTCTTTCCACGGCGGAACGGATTCTCTAGCTGCTGTGGAAGTCGAGATATGACCAACTCTCTCTAACTGTTTGTTTTTTTTCTTATTTGTTTATTATTTCTTATATATAGCGGACGTGACGACAGTTTACAAGCACCACTCCTCGGATGAAGTGCTGAGTGATGGTATGCGGATCCGTCTGCTCACGGCCCAACGGGATATGTACATCACGGGCTTCTGTCTGTTCCTGTTCCTGCTGCTGCGTCTCGTGTACATCGCGTTGGCGACCAACCTCCGACTGGAGAAGAGTCTTGGAGCTATGAAGAAGCAGGCAGAAGGAGCTGCAGCTGGATACAAGTCGCTATTGGAAGAGAACGAGACATTCAAGCAACAGGTGGAGAAACTTCACGAGCTGCTGCAAGGAGAAGACGACGTGGACAAGAAGAAGAAGGTGGACGTGCTGGCCAAGTTGGTGCAGGAGAACGCCGACCTGGAGAAGAAGGTGAAGCTGTCGGCGGACAAGCTCCAGAAGGCTGAGAACGAAGTGGCCGCTGTGAAGAAGCAGGCGGAAGGACAGAGCACTGCGTTTATGAAGCTCATGGACGAAAAGAACGAGTCGGACAAGCAGCTGGAGACCTCCAAGGCTCAGGAAGAGGAGATCAAACGCCAGCGTGGGGAGATCGCCAAGCTGACGGAGGAACGCGACTCGCTCAAGACGCAGATCCAGGACTACGACTTCATGTTCGCGGAGGCCAAGAAGAAAGCCGAATAAGCGGAGAGAATTTCACAACGACAGCACTCGCCGCAATGCGCCAACCTGTTAAAGTGATAAATCATGCACACAACTCGACGTGTCCATTTTGCAGCAGTTATATTTCGAGTCACCCTTTACTACACTACTGTACTCCACGTTCCATCCCAATCACGTTCAAAACTTTGGAGGTTGATTAGCCTGTTCAGCGAAAAGCGATCAGACTTGGCAGGGTGAAGACTGTAATATGCATGCGTATTATCTGCAGTTTCTGGTGCTATGGTTACGCGTTGTTGTGCAAGTACTGCAGACGCTCTTGAATAATCTGCAGCCTCGAGCTCGCTGAGCTGGAAGACGACGACGATACCGACGAGGCTGGTGACGTAGGCGCTAGTGAGCTTAGAAACCCACGAGGGCTTGGCGTCAAGTTGAGCGGCGGAGGGCGAATACTTCCGTTTGGGCGGGCTCGTACTGTGATCGCACTCTGGACGTGGATCCGCATTGCCCACACCTTTTCTTCGTCCACTTCGTCGTCGACATCGTTCAGTTCATGCTGCTGTTTCTTTTGGGCTGCACGCCCACCCGTGTAGCGCGTGAAAACACGTACGTGCAACGCTCGATTCTGCTTCAGGATAGGGATTAGAAGTAGACGGAAAGCATCCTTCACCTCTGGTGTCATGTCTTCCAACTCAAGTGTACAGCCTTCGGGTGGCAGCTCCAGCACTCTGTTTGATGATGCTCCTCGCAGAGGCGGAACCCCTGGATAGGCTTCCATTCGGGCTAGCCACCTCCTCACCCCTACTTGTTTAGTGCGATCGCAAGTCCAATTCTGCAGGATCAGCGCTGTTTCTCGGGACGTAATGGTAAAGGTAGGCGTTGGTATTTCCTCTTTGCCCCCGTGTTCATCACCAGCCTCACATTCGTACCATTGCGCTAAGGCATCCACAACTCGACTACGGAAATCGAGCGCATTTTTTTGAGTCACGGATATATCCTCTTGTGCGATACGAGCCTTCAACGCCAGTGCGAAACGCAGCATCTTCAGTGCGATCACCCTTACCGGAGGCTGCTCTTTCTCGTTGGCGCATTTCGCTTCCAGGCGTTCGCAAAGCGATGAAAAGCATGTTTGCATGACTTCCACACAATTGTAGCGATTCATGTATGATACTCAGTAGAGTCTGAAGCTGCGGCAAGAAGCCGTCCATCTCAGCGATTCCAGAGCGCAGTAGCGACCAGGATTTAGCTGGAGGCAGAGCTGCGATTTTGGATTCGCTGAGGCCATGAAAAGCTTTTTAAAACGAATAAATCGCCGAAAGAATTCGTTTCGCAAACTAATTCCTTGTGATCTTCAGCAGCCAATAGTTGGGACTCAAGAGACTCGCATTGCTCTTGAATTTCAGCAAGATACTTCAAATGCTCCTGAGTTTTCTGCTCCATCACGGACTGGCACTTGAGAAATTCTTCTGCAGTGAGTTTCGAAGTCTGCCGAGCCTCACGAACCTCCTGTTGAAGCGCCCTCTTCTCAATCGCTAAAGTGTGAGCAGATTTCTCGTGTTGTGAAGCACGTTCTGAAGCCTCGAGAAATTTTGCTTCGTTTTCTTTAGCTTGAGACTCAGCATCCGCGAACTTCTCCTGCAGCTTGTCATAGTTACTCCCCAGATCGCGAAATTCCACAACTTGCTGCTCGTGTTCATCCTCCATATCATGTAGTTTTTTAAGCGTGCTTGCAAGCTTCTTCTCATATTGTTCAGTTTCTTCTTCCAGCTTGACTTCAGATGCTTCAAGTTGAGACTGCACCGCTACCAACTTATCTTCAAGGCCTCTCAGAGTCACCACGTCATGTTGTCGATTCTTCTGCTGCACCTGTAGTTCTTTCAATGCCTCTGATAGCTTTCTCTCATAATCCGTAGTCTCGGCAGCTCTAGTGGTCTCTGATGCTGCAAGCTGGTGCTTTAGGTCTTCGAGCTCAGTTTCCAAATTGCGCACCATTGCGACTTTTTCTTCACATTTCGTTGCTTCAGCACCTCGTTCAGCTTCCGAAAAGTCTAGTTGAGCTTGCAACTTTTCGCATTTAATTTCTAGGTCGCACAGCGCAACAGCGTTTCGTTCTTGGACCTCTTCATGATCATGGGCCACGTTCTCCCTCTCACTAGCCAACTCGGCTTCCAGAAGTTCATTTCTCTGCTGCAACTCCTTCATCTTCCGCTCATACTCCTCCCGAACCTCTTCCACCTCGACCTCACTCTCTCGTCGAATTTTTAAAGTTCGTTCCTCCACCAACTCGTCCGTTTTCTGCTTGAACTCCAGCTGCAGCTCCAATTCCCGCTTTTGCTGCTCATTCTCCCAACTCAACCTCTCCTCTTCCTTCTCTTCCAGCTGCTGCTTCAGAATGCTGCTCGTCTGTGCATGAGCCGCCAATTTGGTCTCCAGTTTCTGCTTCTCCTCCTTCAAAATCTCCACTTGGGTCTCCAGAAACTCGTACTTCTCGTTGACCGCCTGCTGCTCCAGAACAGCATCAGCCAGCTGCGTCTTCTGCTCCTGCAACTGGTGCTCAGTATCCTCCAATCTCGTCTCCAGCTCCCCTCTCTGCAGAGCAAAAGCTGCTTGTTGGGTCACCATCGTCTCTGTCTGCTGCTTCACAGTAGCTGTTAAACTGTGGAGTTTATTCAGCAGCGCCAACTTCTCCAGTTCTGCATTCTCCTCTTGCTGGTTATCTTCAATTTCCGGACTTGTATCCTTCTTTTGACAATTATTGCAATTGAATTGCGATTCCATCTCCGCTAGTCGCGCTTCGTATTTCGCCGCCATTCGCCATAATTGACAATTGGCGTCTTCCTGCTGCATCCGCTGCGTCTCGCGGCTCTCGCGGGTCTGCGCGGCGCTGGGCGGCGGCCCGTGGGTCTGCTGGTACGTGAGCGAGGCCTCCAGCGCGCGCTTGTCCCGCCGCGTCTTCACCAGGTCCGCGCGCAGAAGCTTCAGTGCCGCATACGCATCGCGCAGGTCTTTTTCCATCTTGGAACTGAATATGATTTGATTTTTTTGGGTGAGTATACTGTTTTGGGAAATGAATATGTACCCATGGGACGAGTTGAGCAAGATGGCTGCTCGCAGCTACCATTTATTGTCCCTGTACTAGTGCACGAATCAAAGGGTGTAGTATTGTGCAAGACGGAGGGTTCTCGTCTCGAAAATGCAAATGTTCTGTGTAAAACTGCACAGCATTCCACAGTACAGCAAACACAAAAAACGTTTTCCTGTGGATAACCCACACAACCAACATGGATTGCATTTACTGTTTCATTTCTCAGGTCGAATTGATGAAAGCTGCTTTCGCTCCCGGTATAAATCGAGGCGAATGAGGCTTGAAGGAGGGGTTACTCTATTCTTCCTTGGCCGCCAAAGTTTCCACAGTTCACGTTGCTGCAACACTTCTCGACACACTAAGGTGACTCCCAAGATCCGTCATGAATATTCAGGGCACACTCGCTCCGACTGAGGAATAGATCGTCGTCGGTCGGTCCATGTGAAAGGAGGGCAAAGTATATCAAGGCTGTATGAAATCTCTAATACCCGGATACTCTTCCATGCTCGAGTTGTAAACGTCGTCGCTAGCGATCGCTGCCTTCAGCTGCAGCGCGAGTTCCAATACTTTCACAGATGACATCCGCCGTGTCTTCTGTCGCCTCCGAAACGACCACCCGCCGCTTGAAATAATTTGAGCGGAACGGCAAACACTATTGCCGCTCGGTCCGGAAAACGGTTCACACTCTCAAGCAGTCCCACATCTTCAAGTACGTCCAGGATACCGGACACGTTGACGAGGTGCGTCGTAGAGATTTTTTTATCACTTGCTGCTTGTTGGTGTGTGCATCTTCATTAACCGTATGCAGCATGGTTCCCAGCGTATCTAAATTTTGCAACTTGTCGTCCTGAACAGCAGCGATTCTGGCGAGATTATAAGTTCTGTATGCTGGTACGACCCACATATCAGGATTCCCCTCGCAAAACTCTTGAGGCTGATGGACTTGTCAATTCCTGTCAAAAAGGTAACATACATGAAATATTGGGAAGTAGTTTTAACTTCTTAACCTGGCGATCCCATCACCGTCACGAATTCTGCCCCAAAGCCGAACACTTTCTTAACGAGCCGATAGAAAATTTTCGCCAAAATACGCATTCCGCTCAAGTCAATCTCTCGTCTTTCTTCTCTCTTCGTCTCCAGTTTCTATTCGTTTCTAAACTACCAGCTTCTGATTGGTCGCAGCTTCAACGCGTACCATTTCCATCTCACCCTTACGTCTATACCCTTCCATATCCGATACCACTTTTACAAACCCAATACCTTCTTTTTACCTCATCCTCTTTACACCCTTCAAACCTGATCATTTCTATCCTCCCCACCTCCACACCACATTTTTCGTTGTGATCTTTCCCATACGCCCAACGTCCCGCGTCCCCAAGAGCTCATTACCTCGTCGTCCCATGGCGTCTCCTCCGTCCCCCGCGGCGCTGCGCCAGATCCCCATCGTGTGTCCGGGCCACTCGCGCCCCCTGGCGGAGCTGCACTACAGCCGCGCCAACCTGCTCATCTCGGCGTGCCACGACAAGCTGCCGATGCTGCGGCGCGGCGACTCGGGCGACTGGATCGGCACGTTCGAAGGCCACAAGGGCGCGGTCTGGAGCGCCAAGCTGGACACGGACGGGGACTTTGCGGCCACGGGCAGCGCCGACTTCAGCGTCAAGATCTGGGACGCGCAAACGGGCGACGTGGTCACCACGTTGGAGCACAAGCACGTGGTCAAGAGCGTGGCCTTCTCGCTGGACGGCGCGCGGCTGCTCACGGCGGGCCACGAGAAGATCCTGCGGGTGTTTGACGTGCTCGGCGTCAAGGAGCAGCTGCAGGGCTACAAGGACGAGGGACGCACGGGCATCGTGGTCATGCCGCCGCCCGCGCTGGCCGAGATGCACACGACGCAGCAGATCCGCAAGGTCGTGGTGCTCAGTGACAAGCGCGCGGTGACGGGGGAGGTGGACGGCACGGTCACCATTTGGGACCTGGATGCGTACACGCAGGTCCGCCAGTTCAAGGTGGACGCAGACGTGATGGACATGGAGGCGTCTAGAGATGGACAGGTGCTGACAATCGCAGCGGGCAAACAGGTGAGCGGTGAGGTGGGAGCTGGGTGGAGGTGTTTTTTTATTGATGGGAGGTTGTTTGCTGGTGGTAGGTGTATTTCTACGACGTGAACAAGGACTTTGCACTGCTGCATTCGTTCCAGATGCCCATTTCGTTCGCGGAGGAAGGAGGCGCGTCACTGCATCCCACCGAGAGCAAGTTTGTGGCCGGAGGATCCGACACGTGGGTGCGCGTGTTCGACTTTGAGACGGGCGAGCTGCTCGAGACTCACAAGGGACACCACGGACCCGTGCGATGTCTGCGCTACTCGCCTTCGGGCGACTCGTTCGCCACAGGCTCTGAAGACGGCACCATTCGCATCTGGCAGAATGATTCCAAGTCGGCCGCGGCGACGTCCGTCGCGGATACGATTTAGCGCCTCGAGTTGAAAAGCCACGCTCAAGTCTGGTACTGCGAGCTCATGTGGGGCCATCGGCCATAGCCAGATCGTGAATGGAAGCGACTTAGAGAAGGATGGCAGCAGGGCGAGCAGTAAACGACACGCGACCAGAAAAATAAAGTGTGAAAATTGACTTCGAAGTTGTTGAGCTCCATAGCTTAGCTATCGGCGATGCCGGTAGCTTCAACATGCAGGCCATCAAACTTGCATTGTGAAGTCACCACCCGCTTTACAGCGGCTTTGAACTCAAACTCGAGCCTATGGGCACGTAGAATCATCATATTATGTCAATTATGTCAGGATTCGTAGCTCCCTCAGCTCTTCACTCTGCCAAGAATGCTGCGATCTACCGCTGCTGGTACCACTGGATAATGTCGTGCAGCTCAATGAACCCCGTGTTGTCTGGGTCCAGCTCCATCACGAGATCTTCCAACAACTCGGCAGGACTACCATCTTCGTAGCCATCCATCCCGAGGTCTTCACCTAGGAATTTGCCGAGGTCCTTAGCCTCCATGCGGCCTTGACCGTCCACGTCGTAACTCTCGAACAACTGCCTCATCCGCCGGATCTGATTCTCTGCAGCCTTGCGCTGCGACGCCTGAGCTGCCTTGTCCTGGAACCACTGAAAAGAGAACGCCAGCAAGTCCGTGGGGTTCTCTCTTACCACCGCCTTCGTCCAGTCCTTGAGCACAAGCGGCAGCTCCGGCGGTACTGCGATCTGCTCCGCCGAGAAAATGCGATTCACATCCATGTCGTCGCTGTCTGCTAAAACCTGGAATGACCCGAAACGACCGTCCGTGAACGCCTCCTCATCTACCCGAGTCCGTTCATGGCATCCACGTCTCCCAGTAGAATTTTGTACGAGTGCGTTGCTGCCACGAACGCATCAACGCGCTTGCCAGCTCCGACGTTCCTGCCGGTCTGTGCGACTGTGGACTCCAACGAGGCCGAAGTATCTGACGCTTTATCGGGATGCAGCTTGAGCGCAAGCTTCCGGTATTGGCGCTTGATCTGCTGGGTGGAGGCGTCGCGCGGCAGTCCAAGGACTCCGTGGAAGTCACGGCGTTCCCACATCATACGGATCCGCTCCGGTTGCCACAACTGCTCACCATCCATACAACCTGCTCCTGCTGTTAGTCCCGGAGTCTTCGTAAACACCGAGCGCACCAACTTCATCCGCACACGAGCAGCACGGAACAAGTCTTCTTGCTCATTCTTGTCGGACGGCGCAGGACGCCACGTGCGACACTGCCCGCGCTGATCCATCGGACCAAAACCGAAAGCACCTTCGATCCCGTAGTCGAACGTCGGCAGTGGGCCACGACCACCATGCATCGAGCGTGTCCGGAATGGAGGTGGTCCACGATGTGCTTGGCCATTGTGGTTTCCATCAGCAGACGACATCGCTTCGTTATCGTCCAGCGTACCCGACGCTGGTGCATTGGGTCCACGACGCTGAGCTGCTACCGGATTGATCTTGAAACGCCGCTCTCTGCGTGACGCCACAGGCGCCGCTGTTCCTCTCAACGAAGCATTTAAAGATGCTATGAAGTCAGACGAATCTGTAGCATTGGGATCCACAGTGTCTGCAGTAGTAGACGTGGTTGTAGCGCCAGCTCGAGATGGCGTTGTTGAATTGGCCAAAATACACGGACAGTGATCTCCGCAGCAATGGCACTGGTCGCAGAAGAACAGCATCCCACACTGATGTCCGTGACTCCCTGCTGACGCGTTGCTCGCCCATTTGCAGGCTTCTTGAGACTCGATCAGATCCAATATGTGAGTCATGGTTTTCTGGACGGCTGAAAGCCTCGACGAGCAGCACATCCGACAACCACAGCTTACACAAACACAATGAAGGCAGCAACCTGAGCAACCCGTGCAACGACGACGCAAGTCCCGACACCCAGAGCATCCCATGCGCAGGGGTGAGTTTACATCGGAACGTTGGCTGGGATTGCTGCCCATAGTTCGCACTGACATCGCTATCGACGACGAGGTTTTTGAGCCGGACGACCGCGAAACGGGCAGTAACAGAGCAACACTGGAGGCTGCCAGGGCCTTTGCAACGCGAAGAGACTCACTTCGTCGACTTCTGTGCGCTGGGCTGCTCTTGGATGAGGCTTTCTTAGACCCATGAGAGTGCCGCCGATCCGATGAAGATCTAGTAGATTTGGCTCCTTTCGCAGGAGTCGAGTCGCGCTTTTCCAGCTCGAGTCGATTTCGCAGCAGCTCTTGTGTTCTTCGAAGCGGGTTTCTCCGCCGGAGTTGCGCCCGAGCCATCGGCTTCTTCGATACCCAAGAACTTACCCAGTGCCTGCATACAAGATGCAGCAAGCCCTTCACACTCTTCGACCAGTGCTTTCTGGTCAGGATTCAGTGCAGCTGAGCGTAGCGTGACCCCTGATCCGTTTCTGCTCTCACCTCTAATGTCAAGCAACAATTGATCCTTCGCCAACGTAATTTCATGCCGAAGCTTCTTCATCTCAATAACTTCCGGGGCATCTTTATCAGGATCGAACACACCGCTCCAATCGATTGCCGTTGCAGATTCATCGCCGGCATTTTCCGAGGCGGTATCACCTTGTGGCTGACTTTCTGTTGCCTCGAAAGCAGCCTTTTCTTCTTCGTCTGCATCTGAGCCATCGTCCTGCGCTCGTGGAGACGCAAATTCCTGATACTTTGTGTAGTACCTCGCCCACTGATGCCGTACGAGCCTTCTCTGAATCGCTACCTGCTTTGCCAGCTCGCGTTTCAAAGTGTTAGAATGCTTCACTTGTGCTCGCCATGGTCCGGCGTGCCCCAGCTCTTTCATCAAGTCCCGCGTAATTGCTATAGATTCTTCGAGCTGAGTACGCGCTTTTTCGATTTTAAGCGGGGTCATGATGCATTTCTTGGCTTCGTCTCGACTGAACGGCCTGTTTTGCACCTCGTCGCGCATGTTTGCAGGAGTCAGGCGGAGAAGCGCAGCCACCTCCTCCTCGCGTTGCATTGGAGCACGATTCAGATCTCGCGATCCGGATCGGTGTCTCGATGTTCCAGATGCACGAGTACGAGTGTTGTATCCGCTGGTGGTTACATCCTCTTCATTATGATCAAGCGGATGTTCCTCCAAAACCTCGGGGTCTGCAAAGTCATCCTTGCTTGTATACAGAAGTGCTTCGTTATGCCAAATGTACAAAGCATCTTGAAGGCAGGTAAACTTGTCGTACGATCTATCGTCCATGTCATCCACATCATCAGGATCAAACCATGCGCACGCGTTCTCGGCGAAAAGAATCCACCACTTGTGCAACTGGAGCTTTGTGTTTTCAACGATCACATTAGCTGTCATGGACTTCAAATGATTAACATGCTGGACGATTCGTTGCCGACGTAAGCCAACGTGATTAACGATATCACTGTCAGGACGCTTCTCTTTCAGGGTGACCGTCAGCTCTTTCATACCAGTATCAAAGTCGCGCATATGTGCTGTCAACCTGACTAGTAGAGTCCGTAAAAAGTAGCTACTGCTGGGGTGCACTTGCTGAGCCGCCGTACCAGCTACCACCTCACTGACTGAGGCTTCGCAAGGATCAACTTCGCGCAAGTACTGAGGCACATCATCTTTGCCTTTCCATTGCAACACGTGATTGACGACCTCGGGGCACTGCTCAATGGTTTCGCGCACAAGTGAGATAGGCAGGGAGTCAAACAGACTGGACTCGATCGCTGAGGACCGAATGGGACGCAGGATATACGTGAACAGGTCGGACTGCAGCGTGCCCTCGTCCAAAAGATCATCATGGGGGTTGCTGATGTGGGCTGTGTCTCGGTTACTTCCAACAATCTCTCTAGCTAGGTAGTGCTTCCCCAGCATGTGCGTCACCAAAGCTATTGAGTGCAACATCACAATTTTATCTTGCAGTTCGCTCCACTCTTTGTGCCTCGACGACTCAAACAACTCCCATCTCGGCAGCGAGCGATGTTAGTGACCCCACGGAAGAAGAGGGGAGAGGAGGCACCAAATGTCCAAGTGCACGCAATCGTTCGGCACAGACCACAAGTTCTTTTCCAACATCAACACGCTCCAGAAGGTACCGATGCAAAATATGGAGGTCATGCGTTGTGAGAAGCCATCTCTCGATATCATGTGTGAACGAGGAGCTGTTAATCGCCAGGGGTTCGAGATAGAAATACTGGCGCTCCCCTGTCAAAAACCGAAGAAGCTTGCAATCCGTTTCCGACGAATAATCCTGAATCAAATTGAGATCACGTGTAAGACCAGGGATCTCCCACGTCGAGCGGAACGACTCACGACGCGAGTTGCTCTTTTCTTCATATCCATCATCGTTATCCTCCAACATGGAGACGTCAGCCCCGTTGCCTTCCTCATCATTTGTCACATCCATGCAAACATCAGCTTCTTCACTAGGAAAATCGTATGTGTCGGGGGTGTCATCAACAGGTTGTACAGCATTTTCCACGCTACAGCTTTCTTCAAGCGGTGGCTCCACTGAATCCGAAGTAATCCATTTCCCAAATGTTCGGGACATGGTCACTAAACGCGCAAGATCATCATCCTCTGTCGGTTGAGCTTCCACCACCCGAACTGTAGGTAATCTCGACTTGTTTGCATGTGTATACGAAGCCTTGTCAGCGCGGACGCGTAAATTAGGAGCAAGTACGTGATTACCCACCGGTGGGCATGCACCATATGCAGCACTAAGTTGCTCAATCTCCATCAGACGCTGCTTTTTCAAGCTTGGTGACGATGTCGATAACGACGATGTCATCGCTCTGCACTGCTGTTTGACCACAAGCTCAGCAACTTTTTTGCGATGCTTCTTCTCCTCGTATGTGCGAAGCAAGCGCAAATATTTGTCACGCTCCAATAACTCTTTAGCCCGGGCGTGCGTTGCCGCGGCTTTCACGCGACGGGCAATCATTGCTGTGCGCGCCAGTCGTATCCGAAATGCTTCTCTTTCGTCACGCAGACGCTGCTCATCTTCTGCTCTCGGCGTAGCATAAGCTGCGACGGTCTCTCTGTCATCTTTGTGTTCTTCTTCTGTATTTCTTGGTGCATGATTGGTCGACTGTCGGGACTGGTTTTCGTTCACGTTGTAAGAATCATTACTTCTACCACGATTTAATGCACCACTAACGACATTAGTTCCATCGCGACGACCTACAAAATAAACCGCATGAATATACATCGTACAATTGGCGTTAGACATGAAAAACTAGGAAATATTAGCTGCGTCAACGTACGCTTGGGATATCGCTGTTGCTGCTGTGATGTGGTCTCCTCTCGTGTTGCACTCGGACTCCGACTTCTCGCCTTTGTAACTGTATGTTCACTAGGTTGTTGCATCACGGTCTCCTCCTGCTGTATCCCCGGCTGAGCCTGCCGCTCGTTCACTGAATGCCTTGCTTCCTCGTTCTCTTCACACTGCACGTTACTACTCCCTGCAATATCCCCATCAACCTCCATATCCGCTCCGTGCTCCATCTGCATGTCATTTTCCCCACGTTCCATCTCCTGCTGCACCTGTTCCGAGCTTTTCCCGCTCTGTTCGTACTTGCGGAGCTGCTGCTCCGTGCTCTCCACCACCGCCTGCAGCAACTGCACACCGTCGTCCACCCTTTTGTTCGTCGTGGCTGAGATCATGAACGTCATGAAGAAAGCTCCAGTCTTGTCCACCTTCCCATCTCCTTCCTGTGGCAAAGTCCTGCGGTAGCTGATGCTGCACCGCGCGCGTGACATGACAGTGTTGAGTTTGCCGCCATTTACGCCAATCACGTGCGGCGCGAGGCGCTGCGGGTCCATTGACGTGCGAACGTGCACCACGCGCCCAATGGGCTTCTTGCCATTGATCATCATGGTCACAGACGGCGTCACGCTGGCCGCCGCGCTCTTGGCAGCCGCGAAGTCGCGCGGATTAGGGCTGGAGCTGCGCCGCGTGGCCGGAGCCGAAGCCGTGGATACTGCGGCCGTCCCCGCGCGCTCGTTCCTGGCCGCGCTGGCCGCCGCGCCGCGTTTCTTAGCGTTCGAAACGCCGGTCAAGCGCTTGCGGGACGATTTCTTGCGACTGGAGGACGCGGACGCCGCGCCCGGACCCGCCGGAGAGCGGCGCGTCGACGAGCTGGTAGCGGCGCTGGAGATGACGGGCGGCGCGCTTGCGCGGGCCTCGCGCACGCCCAGCGACGCGCCGACCGAGATGACGCCCATGGCTTGTGCGGAGAATGGACTCCAAGCGTTTGCAGGTGAAAAATGCGTACGTAAGCGAATAGGACGTGTGTGATGGTGTGGGCCACACATGAGCCCATCCTCGAACGTCTCCTGTTTGCGGTGGTACCTCGTGCGTGGCGTCGATCATTTGTGCTTCAGCTTCGGATCGAGCAAGGGAATAAGATTTTGTCTAGTTGTTCGTCATGAAGGTCGCGACTTGCTCAGCGCCTACGAACATTGCGGTGATCAAGTACTGGGGGAAAGAGGACGTGGCGCTCAACACGCCCATGAACTCGTCCGTGAGCGTCACGCTGCATCAAGACCAGCTGCGCACAAAGACGTCGGTGGCCGGATCCGCCTCGCTGCAGCGCACGCGTCTGTGGCTCAACGGACAGGAGCAGCCCATTAACAAGCGCGTGGCGGTGGTGCTGCGTGAGATGCAGCAATGGGCGCGCCGTGTCCACGGAGACAAGGGGCAGGAGACGCAGCATCTGCACATCGTGTCCACCAACTCGTTCCCGACGGCTGCGGGGCTCGCGTCATCCGCTGCAGGCTACGCGTGTCTCGTGGCGGCACTGGCCGAGTTCTACGGACTGTCGAAGAGTGACGAGGAGTTCCCTGGCCAGCTGTCGGCCATTGCGCGTCAAGGCTCGGGGTCGGCTTGCAGGAGTCTGGACGGCGGCTTCGTGGCCTGGCAGAAGGGAGAGCGGCCCGACGGACAGGACTCCATCGCGGTTCAGGTGGCGAACGACCTGCATTGGCCCGGACTTTGTGCCGTGGTGTGCGTGGTGAACGACGCCCAGAAAGATACGAGCAGCACGACCGGAATGCAGACGACCAAGGCCACGAGCCCGTTGTTGGACTACCGCTCCAAGCATTTGGTGCCGGAACGGATGAAGACCATGGAGAGGGCGATCTTGGCCAGGGACTTTGAGGCGTTCGGCAAGCTCACCATGCAGGACAGCAACCAGTTCCACGCCACGTGCCTCGACACGACGCCGCCGATCTTCTACCTGAACGAGATTTCTCGCCAGATCATCAGGCTGGTGCACCGATACAACGAGCAAGCTGGTCGTGTGCAGGCTGCTTACACTTTCGATGCCGGTCCGAACGCGGTACTGTTCGTTGAAGAGCAGCATGTACAGGAACTTGTGTCTCTGGTGCACCACTGCTTTCCTACGTCGTCGGAGATGCTCATCAAGTCGTCGATGCTCATCAATCGTACACTGTCTGAAGCGCTTCTGGCTAGGATGGAAGCAAAACCCGACAACGGCAAAGCCTTCAAGCTGCCGCACATCCCCAACAGTGTCAAGATGATGTACGTCTCTCGTGTCGGAGGTGGCACTCGTGTGCTTTCCGCAGACGAAGCTTTGGTGGACGCAGTTACAGGAGAACCCTTGCCGTACCAGAAGGACTTTTCCACTTCTGTCGAAGCTCGCAGTTGTCCGCTCTTCAAACCCAGTTTCTGGCTGCCTGAGAAGTCCGTTCTGCGCTATTTGGCCACTGCTGTCGCCGCCGCCGCAGTGACGAGCTTCGTGCTGCTTCGCAAGTAAAGTCATCGAATAGTTCAAAGTTCAGAGTCTACAGTAAATGTCTAGACATCGAAGGTTTCCAACTTAGCAATACAAACACCCTCGTCTCTCTGTTACTTTTCCTTGAGCCCCAGTTGCTTGTGCACCAAGTTCACGAGCTCGTCGTCCGTGAGATTGGCGGCTTCCGCCCACGGGGGCGGGCGCAGCTTGACCTGTTGCATGGTCTGCATAATGGCCTGTTTCTTGTCCTCTTGAAGTCCTTCAGCGTCCTCCTTCTGGGTGGACACTTCCGGGAGTTTTGTCTCCTGTTGTGGACGTTCAGTGTCCTCCTCATTGTCCTCAAATGATGGAGACGCCTCGTTGCTGTTACAAGGGGACGAAGGCAGCAGCGCGTAACTCTCGAAGCCTCCGACCGCCGCGTTTCCTTCTTCTTCGCTGTCGCTGCCGGCGGATTCCGCGTCGTCTGCGTCTTGAGCGGGTGTAGAGGCTTCTGGCCGCTTGGTCTGCGCCAAAACGGCCGCGTACTCGGCCTCCAGCGCCGCCAGCGGGTCGAACTCGATAGCACCTTGCCGCATTTTTTGATCTGCCAGTTTACGTATAAATAAAAAAAGCTGATTGGTTGAAAACTACGTCGCTTCCAGATATGCACCATTTGAGCAAGAAACCCCTCACTATGGAGACATTTGATGCAAGACATTCAGCAGATACGTGTACATGTAGAAATTAATTTTCTTTACAAACTACAAATTTACGATGTATGCACGCAACTCCTACCGGTAGGGTGTATGATAAACCGTGTTTCCAAGGTATAATTGTATCCTTCACGGGAGCCAACGCTAAGCTTACATACCGTTCCTGTTCGTGGCTCGTATCAAAAAGTAGTGCCCACACTGATAGCATAGTCGCAAGATGGTATAACACATCAGTCATGTTAAGATTCTGCTCAGGTTACCACGGTTGAGTTGAAGTGCAACGTGAGCACGAACCTTAGCAGAGTCCAAAGGAGAGATAAGGATCGGGAACAGACGAAGACACCACTGAGTGAAGGTCGCCGCAGTCTCTCAAGTATGTTTGCATGGAAAGAGTCTCAGTCTCGATCTTGCTGTCTAGTGGAGAAGCAGAGCAGGAAGCTGTTAGCTGAGCGGATAAGTAGGAATAGGAAAGTCAGTGTTTGCATCTCACTGAACTTCTTCCCTTAGTCCACGAGAGCTACGCTTGAGGAAACGAATCGGAACAGGGTTATGAGCCCAAAGCCGGCAGCGAAGCTGGTACCGAGTGCTCAAGATTCTAAGATGTCGAACAAGGTCGAACTGAACAAGAATGGACGCCCAGTCAATTGGCACGGTCAGTGCTTGGACGTACTACAAAAAAACATGATGGAGCTCACATTTGCGGAAAAGGAAGTGCTGGAGTACGCAAATGGTGATAAGACGCTTGCATCTGGCGCGAGTGCCGCTGAGAAGAAGACGTTCAACGACGCCCAGATCAAGGTCAAGCGCCTCATCATGTCGTCACTGTCCATGGAGTTAGGACAACAAGTGATGTCAAAGACAACAGGCAGAGCCATGTGGAGCTATCTTGAAGATCGCTTCGAGGGCAAGACAAATGCTGCTACGCGCACAAACCAAGAAATCATCCTCTTCAACAAGCTGCAAAATACAAGAGATGCAAGCCGAATTGGGATGTGCAACAACACGTTGCAAACATGTTTCTGATGAAGGATCAACTCGCCGCGCTAAATGCCGCAGTTCGAGACCCAATCTTCATCAACATGTTGATAAGGTCGTTGCCTGCAAATCCTCGCTTCGATCGCCTGCGAGGCATGGTAGAAGTCGGAGCAGGCGAGGTGGACACGCCCGAGAAGCTCAGGGATCAAATTCTGCGGATGGATAGCTACAACAGATGTGATCGAGAACTCAACGCGCAGAGCAACAGTAGTGCACCATCTCAGGCGCAAGTCCCAGGGCAGAAGCAGAGGACTCAACAGCAACACCAAGGTGCTGGGAATAACTCAAGCAACAAGCAAGTGACTCCTGAGAGGGCTGCTGCGCTTGCCACTAAGAAGCTGGATAAGCAGCAAGGAAACTGCTTCAAGTGCCACAAGACTGACCACATGGAGAAGGACTGCCCAAGAAATGCGCATGAGCCTTCCAGTGCTGCTGCTAAGAAGCAGGCATCTTTCGCTCTGCGTGCAGGAGACTCCAAGACCAGCACAAAGCCCTCGTCAACTGAAGATGATGAATCTCATTCAAAACGTGAGATGAAGAAGCCTGAAAGTAAGAACCTTTCGGTGAGTTCTCGGCCTGAAGATTTTGAAATGTGGCAATGGTGCTTTGATAATGCAGCAAATGTGCACATGACATCAGATCGAAGATACTTCACTGACTACACGCTGTTCGATAAGGATGCTGACTGTGTACGTGGATTCCAAGAAAAGTTCACGGCTACACCAATTGGTTATGGAACTGTGCAAGCTGTTGTGAAACGAGGAGACTTAGACGTCGTCTTGGAGCTTCAAGATGCGTTCCACGTTCCAGGCAGCAGGAACCTCCTATCACACTCGCAAGCTGAGGACCAAGGTTATACTGTTGAGTATCATGGTCGCTCTGGTGCTAGAGTGTACGAACTTTGGTCAGGAGATGAAAAGCTTCTTGAAGTTGGCCGCGACAAGTACGGACTGTTTACATTCGCTGCGCAGAATACATTCCTGAATGGAGGTGGTGACTTCAGCAAGAACCGTACTAGCATGCTTGATGCTGCTGCACCACCAAGGGCCAACATTTCGGCTTCTGATGGGTGCGCAGACTTGCAGAGGTGGCATGAAAGACTTGGTCATCTGTGTCCACAGTACTTGAAAATCATGGTCGACCGAGGTCTGGTAAAAGGAATGCTGCTCCGTCAACGAGTCTTTGATGACTGTGAAGCTTGCCATATGGGGAAGGAGCGGAAGCCATCCTCTTAGAAGAACCTGGACCGCGGGATCACGCAGAAGAACCAAGTTATCTTCGCTGACTTACTGTTTCCAGAGCCCCTGCACCCAAATGTAGCTCAGAAACCTGCGCTGGTGATCATCGATGGATTCACACGGTTCACCACAGTATATATTCTCAAATCAAAGGAAGCTCGTGATGTGAATCCAGCGATGCAACGGTATATCGAGTGGGCAGACAGACAGTTCCCATCGTGTAAGGTGAGCAAAGTGGTCACGGACGGAGGAGGTGAGTTCAAGAATGAAGAAATGGACAAGTGGTATCACAAGAAAGGGGTTGAGTTTCTGCCGAACCCTCCTAAAAGCTCACACTTGAACCCCTGTGAGAGAGTACACCAGACTCTTGTGCACATGTTCAAGTCGATGCTCAGTGCAGCAGGCTTGCCGATGTCTTTCTGGACGCATGCCCTGAAGATGGCAGTGTTCATCCGGAACCGGTCGTACCATCAAGCATTGAAGGATACTCCGTATCGCATGATGTACGATAAGAAACCGGACATGCATCGCATCGAGAAATTTGGCTCGATAGCTTACGTGCACAAGCGAACTGGTCCATCGCGAAAGAAACTTGACGACAATTGCCGAATTGGCTTCCTCATTGGATACTTGGAGAGCCAAGCGGGCTTTCAGGTCTACTATCCTCCTGAACACGTCGTGCAGCATGTGGAGCATGCAGCTATCAATGAAGATATTGTCTACAAGGGTCGCTACGGTGACCAATATGCTCCAACTGTCGCCGAGTGGATCTTTAATTTGGATAATGCAGATCGTAGCGACTCCAATGAAGATGATGACGAAGAAGAGGAAGTAGGTGAAACAACGGTGGCCGATGATCTACCACCAGCAAGAGCTGCTGATGCAAATGATCCTGAACTCACAGACTACGAAGATCTTGAAGATATCGCAGCAGAAGAAAATGATGTCGATATGGATGAATCTGACGAGTTTGAGATTAGCATAGAGGAGTGTATGAACACGCCTATAAGTAGTTTGCTTCCTCACAAAGAAGAAGACACGTCGCGACACGACGTTGTCGCTGGTGGCGAGTGTCCTCAAAACCAGAAAGAAGACGACGATCTCGAAGAGAAATTGCCGTCTGACCCCAGTCTGCTTGAGCGAACCACGCACAAAGAAGACGAAACTGTCGATGATCAGGGCCAAGACAAAGAAATGGAGGAAGAGGCTGATGATCCTCCCGCTAGTCCTGCTGAGGAAGACTTCGAGCAAGACTTGGCACCAGAACTTGGTCATGAAGCTAATCTGGACGATACTTCTTCTGATAAACGTGCAGACGTAGAAGACGATACTCGTCCTGGTGATGATGGTCAAGAAACCCACCAAAATGCTGATGATCCCAACGATTGGACTCGCCAACCACCGTGGGATAAGCTTGACATCGTTGATTCCTACATGACGGGAAGACTGTCCGAATTTACCAGCAGTGCACATGAAGAAACACTGCCAAGTGAAGATCACGAAAATGAACTTGTCGCAGTCGATTCTGGAAATGGCATGGATATCTGCATGATTCCAGAGCACCTGAGTGGAGTGCAGCGTTCTCCGTTGGAAGCTGAACTCGAAGACGTGCAAGAAACAAAGAGACAAAAACTGCTTGATCAGCAGCCGTCGAGAATGACACTCCGAAGTAAAGAAGAACGCCACTCACCAAAGCGGTTCGATGACTATCATGTGTATGCAAGTTACTGTAAGAGAGATCCGACAGCCGACGTGGCAACCGAGTCAACCGCAAAGAAGAAATGGCATGTAAATGACGTGAAAATCCCGAAATCATACGGCGAAGCGATCCGTTCACCTCAACGGGAGGAGTGGCTCGACGCCATGCGCCAGGAAGTGGACGCCATGTTCTCAAAAGGTGTGTTCGTCGAGATAGAAAAAGACGAGATGCCTAGCGCAGCAACATTGCTTGGTACGATGTGGAGATTTCAGCCAAAGACAGACGTAGAAGGTTACGTCATTAGGTGGCGTTCTCGACTTGTTGGACGTGGAGACGGTCAAGAATACGGCATTGACTATGTTTGGACCTTCTCTCCAGTTGCCCGGATGGTGACTTTCAGAGTGGTAATCGCCGTAGCTGCAAAGTCCATCTTGATTCTCTACCAGGGAGATTTCGATACTGCCTACTTGAATGCAGGAATGGCGATAAGACAATACGTGCGTGGGATCCCGGGATTTCCCTGTCCTAAAGGAAGGGTATACCGTGTCGATCAAGCTTTATACGGGTTCCATCAATCTGGTGCTGAATGGTTCAAAGAGATAGATGGCTTCCTCAAGCTGCAAGGCTTCGCCAGCACTGAAACGGAGCCATATCTCTATATGTACTACAAGGACGGAATTTTCGCTCTCATCCCTCTCTGCGTAGATGATGTCATTCTGGCGACTAACTCCGTTGACTTCAAGAACTCTCTTTTCGCTGCTTTTGACGAGAAGTA
>JAPDHH010000270.1:0-307538 GCA_032158285.1 Phytophthora sansomeana | reverse complement strand
CGCTGGCGGTGGCTGTCACCAGCAACTGAAGGATCACGATGCACTGCAGTAGTACCCGAACGTGGAGAACAAGTCCATTAAACAAGACACACGTGCTACAGAATGGTGAGCCGGTGTCGGAGACGTCTTGCTCGAAGCCACGAACACATACTGTATACTGTAGTATGACAGTGTTGCTGTCGAAGCTGTCAATGAAGTAGTACGTGCATGGTCATGCTTAGTTCTCTTGCGAGGAATTGCTTACTGAACAAGGATTTCAATCAATACGAACAGGGTGTTGTGGCTGCAATTCACACAGTTTTAGACTCAAGAAGTGAGCCAAACCGCATCGTTGTGAGCCACACTGCATCAGCGTAGCCATCTCTGCAGCAAAGTCAACATGGGGCAAAGTTCTCCTCATACTATACTTGTAGTCGAAGTTGCCGCGCAATTGTAGCTAACAACACCTTACAAAGGTACTGACCACTGGATCAACACACGCAACGTGCGCTTCTCTTCTCAGCTAAAGCCATCGCTTCTCCGCTCGAAGTCCTTACACTGCCGACCTGTTTGTCCACTCCCCTGTACCTGTATCCTAGACCCCGAGAACAAAACCATTCCAAGCTGAGGCTGCCGACACATTGGAGAAAGAATGCCTCGTTTATTATGGCGTAGGAAGTCGCTTGCGTCCCCCACCTGCCACGACGGCACCTTGACAGAATGTCTATCGAAGAAGGCGTCCTCTCCCTCCCGCAGATCCCTAGAGCTTCGCTAGAAAGAGTCCCAGGTGACACAGCGACGTTCCCGTCCTGAACAGAGCACCAGCTACTACCGAGCTGCAACTTAGTTGCGCTTGGGGGCGAAACGACGCGGGGGCGGGGCACGGCTCTTACGGGCCTCCACCGAACGACCACGCACGATACGCTGGTGGATGGCGGCTTCCACGCAGTAGTAGTTCTTGATGTAGATCTTGGGCAGCGCGTACGACTCGTACACGGACGCCTCCTTCAGATCACGGATGGCCGACTGGTCCACGATGTTGCTGTGGAGGGGAATACGTAAATACGTAAATAACGTTAGGAGGTGATACGTATAATACGCCGCAGCAAGGCGTTATTTATGGAGCTGCTGCTGGGCTGGAGGCTGCTGAGTTGCTGCGCTGTGCACGTACCGGACGACGAAGCGCTTGATGGCCTTGTCCTTGGGGATGAGCTTGGACGTGGACACGCAGTGCACACGCTTCACGTGGCCGCGGCCCTTCTTGTTACGTCCGTGGTTGCGGCGCTTCACAGTCATGATTCCTCCGTTCTTTTCTCCAAATTGACTGCTCACTTGCTTGGGCTCAGCGGGATTGAGGCGCCGGCGACGAAGCGCTGGCCGCCACCAACTTGCGCCGCGCGGTGATTGGGCGGCGAGAGCTGCTTTTCCACGAATCAGAAAGAGAGCGTCACTGTAAGGCTGAGGTCACTCATTCGAGGATGTTGGAGGAGGAGTTTAATGACGGTCACTCAACAGAGGGAATGGGCGATAGACATCACTAATCTATGACCTGCAGCTCGCTGTGCATGCGCCGCTACTTCTACTACGCAAGGAAGGCGAATGTCTACGGCAGGTGGTACGTCTGCGTCTGCACTGCAAACCCATCAATACATGTTATTTTTCTCTCTCTTTGCTGGAAGGTAGTAAGTATAGTCGTCCTAGCAGTCGGGCTGCGTCAACTGTAGGCAGCGCCGCCATTGACGCGCCGTGAGCAACGTATTCCGCCGTCCGCAGTCCGTCGAGTCCGCGTGCAGAAGGACATGTTTACTTGAGGTGCTTCATGATCTGAGGGACCGACTGCAATTGGCACAAGCAACGATAGAATCACACAATTAGCATCCAATGATACAACCACCTCACAGAGTCCAATTGAAGAAGATGCCACGTACGCATCTGTCGATGCAGTGCAGGAAGTCAAAGTACTGGCCGTCGCAGGCGCCGACGCCCTTGGCCTTGACGCGGTCCAGACAGGCCTGGTACGCGTTGAACGACTGCTCGCACTTGGGCTCGCACGCCTTGCGGATCGCGGGCATCACGTCGACAGGCTCCTCGTCAGACTGAACGTCCACACCACAGCAATGTTAGCACTAACAGTACTACCCAACGCCTCCCCATTGCAGCTCGCTAGCAACGGGGCGCACCATTTTCAACGGCGTTCAGACTCTCGAATGGGGGCACGATGCAAATGAGCGGTTCCGGGGGTCTGCCCACACACCGACGGCTGCAACACCGCAGTCGAGAAAGTATGCCGTATAGTAGGTCCCTATTCCCATATGTCGACTGGTTACCCTCTGTAAAAATTGCTGCGGTATCGCGTCGGTATGCGGTTCTCAAGGTCTTTGTACCGTTTCTCTGCGCCTAAGTTGCTGCAAGCGTGTTGGCGCAACTTTCGCCTGGACCACCCGAACGTGCGGCCTCCGAGCCCCCAAGCCCCCAAAGCTCCTTCTCCTGTCGTGTCTGTGGCCATGCTCTCCCGCAGTGTGCGCGCTCTCCGCGCCGGCGCCGCGCAGCTCAGCGCGCGCCCTCTCGCCGCCTCGTCCGCGGCAGGCTTCCACTCGTCTCTCGCCGCCGGAAGCAGCTTCGTGCAGGTACTGTGGGCCGAGATATGCTGGAAAGAGTGCGGCGCTCTAATCTGTAGCTTTGCATCGCTAATTCGCTGCTTCTGTGCGCCTAATTAGCACCGCGACACGGAGGACAACAACGCCGACACGCCGTTCGACTTCACGCCCGAGAACTACGAGCGCGTGCACGCCATTCTGGACCGGTACCCGGAGAACTACAAGACGTCGGCCATCATCCCGCTGCTGGACTTGGCGCAGCGCCAGCACGGCGGCTGGCTGCCGCTCGCGGCCATGAACAAGGTGGCTCGTATCGTGGACGCCAAGCCCATTCAGGTGTACGAGGTGGCCACGTTCTACACCATGTTCAACCGCGAGAAGGTGGGCAAGTACTTTATCCAGCTGTGCGGCACGACGCCTTGCATGATCTGCGGCTCGGAGGAGATCAAGAAGACTATTGAGGACCACCTGGGCATCAAGGAAGGAGGTGCGTGGACTGAGGTTGCAATGGGTGGGGAGGTTGAAGCATCTGATGGGGGTTTTGCTGTGCAGAGACGACCAAGGACGGACAGTTCACGCTGCGTGAGGTGGAATGCCTCGGCGCGTGCTCCAACGCCCCCATGGTGCAGATTAACGACGATTTCTACGTGAGTTGAAGGAGTTGGAGTCTATGAAGTGATGCAGAACAGGTGCCTGACTTGGCGTTTTATTTTTTTTTTTTCCAGGAAAATCTGACGCCGGAGACGACGCGTGAGCTGCTGGACGCGTGCAAAAAGGATGCCCCGCCTCCGATGAACAAGTGGGGCAGCTTGCCCATGAACGGCCAGCTGTCGTGCGAGGGCCCGCAGGGCAAGACCACGCTGACGTGGGAGAAGACTCCCGGCCCAGGCTTCCGAATGCGTCCGGACGACGAGCTGAAGCCCAAGGTGAACCCCAAGGACATCAAGGACGCTATGCTGTACTAGGCAGCTGCTAGCGCTGGCGCTGGGAAAAAGGTAATTAACTGGAGCACGGAGTGGGCGTTGCCCTTCGACGTGGCACTCACGACCGACATGCTGACGCATCCTGTGTATTTCGGCGGATCTTGCTGGCCCCTGTAGTGACCGAAGGATTTTTCAACTCTCACACATAAACCGACAAAAAAATAAACTGAATGCTCAAAGACTCAAGCGGTGTTGGCCCCGCGGATTGAACGCTACAGCATCGACGCTACAGTAGTTTTTCGCACCAAGTGTTCAAGCATGAGCAAGGTTTACTTTTTTCGATGCTGAAAAGCGTTTCAATTCACTTGGTTGAGATGGAGAAAATGTGAATTAAATGCACGGTAGTGGATAACGCGTTGTAAGCTGCATTGCTAGCCCCACCTTCGCTCAAACTATGAGATGAGCTACTAGTGCACATCTCAAATCACTACAAAGACTCATCTAATCACTCGCTTGACTTCGATTCTTGTCACTTCCCATTGCGATTCCTGTTGAACATGGCGAGTCGAGCGATGTTGGCAAGGAAGACGATTCAACGAGCAAGCTCGAAGACTTGTCAACGTATGTTCTCCACTACTCCTTTGTCTGGAGCGCGCACTGACAAGTATGGGGTAAGTACTGCCTTGGAAAGAGTCTGCATGCTCGTCGACATGTTGCTAACTGGAAATCAGCCGATGTCCTGGAGTGGCCTTGCGCTGGCAGGTGTCGTGGGGAGTGGCGCCGTGTACTACTACTACTCGGAGAAGGACCGACTGCAGACGCAGTGTGAGTAGATCCATTCAATTGTTGCAGATCCGTGAAGACTAACCCCAGCGATGGGTTTCGTCTACTAGCCACATCTAAAGTGACTTCCGTGGGTAAGCCACTGCTGGGCGGGCCTTGGACGCTTGTGGACTGTGACACGAGACGCGCTGTCACGGACGCGTCGTATCTTGGCAAATATTCGCTGCTGTACTTCGGCTTCACTCATTGCCCAGATATCTGCCCGAACGAGTTGGTTCGCATCGACGACGTCATGGACAAGCTCGAAAAGGAAAACAGCCCTGAAGTCGTTCCGCTATTCGTGACGGTGGACCCCAAGCGTGACACCATCGCCCAATTGCAGGCGTACAAGGCGGACTTCCACCCGAAAATCAAGATGCTCACAGGCACACGCGAACAAGTGGCCGACATCGCCAAGGCCTATCGTGTGTACTTCTCCAAGGCGGACGAAAACGACGACGATGACGACGACTACCTGGTGGATCACTCCATTGTCATGTACCTGGTGGGTCCGGACGGCAAGTTTCTCGACTTCTTTACGCAGAATGCTCGCGTTGAAGACATCGCGGCGAAGATCAAGAGGTACTTCTGAACGGCTCATGTCTAGAGCGCCATGTTCCTCACCACAACGGAGTCTTGTGCCTCGAAGAAGATATCCACTGTAAAAATGAATACGCCCTTTCAGTATCTACGATTGCAGTTTCGACGAAATCCACCCATATGATTGGCTGTAATTCGTTCCCATAAACTGCCAGTCACAATCTTCCGACTATGGCTCGCTACGATGCTCGGGACCGCAAGCGTCGTCGCTCTCGCTCGCGTTCCCGCTCCCCCGTCGCCGCCACCACTCGCCATCTGCTCCCTCTTCATCCTCTCGCCCTCACCGCCAATCCGCGTCCAAATCCGCCGTCTCTAGCGCTCGGGAGACGGAATCTACGCCAACTTCTCTTAAAAAGGTCCCTCTCCCGGCTTCAGAGCACCGCGAGGAGCTTCTGGCAGCGCTAAAAGACCACCAAGTTGTCGTCTGTGTAGGCGAGACGGGATCCGGCAAAACCACGCAAATCCCGCAGTTTTTGCACGCCTGTGGGGCCTACACGAGCTCCAAACGTGACTCGGCAGACCAGGCTCAATGTGTCGCCATCACGCAGCCCAGACGAGTGGCTACAGTGTCTGTAGCTCAACGAGTAGCTGAGGAAATGCATACCAGAGTCGGAGGGGAAGGACTCGTGGGGTACGCAATCCGCTTCGAGTCTCGCTGCAGCGACCAGACGAGACTCAAGTTCCTGACGGACGGAGTGCTCGTTCGGGAGTGTCTGCACGACCCGTTGCTCAAGAAATACAGCGTCGTGATGCTGGACGAAGCTCATGAGCGCAGTATCCACACAGACCTGCTCTTTGGCCTGTTGAAACAGGTGATAAACAAACGTCCGGAGTTCCGCGTGCTTATCACGTCCGCGACGCTGGATGCAGATCGGTTTGCAGAGTTTTTCGGACAAGTATCGACGAGTGAGAAGGGCAGGAAGAAGAAGAAAGAGACTATTACACCGTGTCCTATTGTCAAGATCCCGGGACGCGTGTTCCCCGTGGATATTTTCCACTCCAAGCAGCGGCAGATCATGGGACTCAGAGGACCGCTGTCGACGTATGTGCGCGCGGCGGTGGAGACGACTATGCAGGTGCACAACAGCGAAGAACCGGGTCACATCCTCGTGATTCTGACGGGCCAGCGGGAAATCGAAGACGCGTGTGCTCAGATTCGAGCGCTTTATCGAGAGCAGCAGGATCAAAAGAGGGAGGAGATGGAGCTGCGCGTTTTGCCGTTGTATGGCGCGTTACAAGGCCGCCAACAGCGCGAGATCTTCGATGCTGTGCCCGTGAATCGTGTTCGCAAGGTGATTGTCGCAACCAATATTGCTGAGACTTCCCTGACCATCGACGGCGTTCGCTACGTGGTGGACTGCGGCTTCACCAAGCAAAAAGTCTATAATCCCGTACAGCAAATGGAGTCGCTCGTCGTTGTTCCTATTTCCAAGGTGTCGGCGCAGCAACGTGCTGGACGTGCTGGTCGTACTGCACCCGGAAAGTGTTACCGGCTTTACAACAAGGTGTCGTACGAGGAAATGGCCCAGGAGACTGTACCTGAGATTCAACGCACGAACCTGGCCAACACAGTGCTGTACCTGAAGCTGCTTGGTATTGAAGACGTGCTTGGATTCCCATACTTGGACCCACCTGATGAAGACTCGTTGCTGGATGCATTGAAGCAATTGTACGTTCTTGGTGCCTTGGACGCCTCAACTGGTGAGGCTACACCACTCGGCAAACTTATGGCTGCTTTCCCGTTGGAGCCAAAGCTGTCGCGTGCTTTGGTTGAGTCATTACTTCTGGACTGCAGTCGTGAGATGACTCAAGTGGTTGCTATGCTTTCAGTGGAAAACGTCTTCATTGAAACTAGCCGTCGAAATCACAAACGTCGGCATCGCGATGACAGCGACAGTGACGATGATAAAGAGCCCGATTGGGAGCAGCGCATGTTGTCGCTGAAAGAAGACGGACTTTTGCATGAAGACGGAGATCAGCTCACGTACTTGCTTCTGCTCAAAGCTTTCGAATCTGCATCACGCAAAGTCCAGGGCAATCGTCGTGATTTAGAACGCTGGTGCGAAGATCGCCACCTTCGGTTGCGAGCCTTGACGATGGCTCAGTCTATTGTGAAGCAGCTTCGTGATATTATCGATTCGTTGTCTCGCCGTGATATCGACGCAGTAAAGGAAACCACATGTGGTAGTGGTATCCGTGATAGCCGTCGGAATGCGTCACTGGATGATCGTCTCCGCCAAGCAATTTGCGCTGGTTTCTTCATGAACGCAGCACGTCGATGCACGTTGGAGACGGTGTATCGCCTCGTGAACCAGGGTGATAATGGTAAAAAAGCAGCTCAGCTCGTACAGTTCCATCCGCTCTCAGCGATGTGTTACTCTGCACCACCTGAATTCTGCGTGTACCAGGAGCTGGTCGTCACTAGCAAACCGTTCATGCGCGGCGCATTGGCAGTGGAGTGTAAATGGCTTGACTACTACAGCAAAGACAAGCTGAACGTTTCTACGGCTCAGTTATACGCACTCTGTGGACGCAAACCACCAGTCGAGGAGCATACCTCATTAAAAGAGACGAAGAAGGATAGTAGCGATGATGTCGAGCCAAGTTCATCCACTGCAAGTTCGAAGCCCGCACCAATTACGTCGGACGCGGTTGCTGCAGCTCGTGCACGTTTCCTGGCACGCAAAAAGCAATTGTAAATGCCTTCGATGAGTAAAATTGCACAGTGCTCGCAAAGAATTCTGATGGTGTTGGCAAAGGAAAGCCATACGACACCAGAACAACTCAAGGAAATCGTGAATGTAATGGTGTTTTTTACCTCCAGCAATTATGTGGACAATCGGTGTGCTTCACCATGAGCTCACCTCCTCTCTCAACTTGGCGTCATTTACATATGGCTTGCGATGAGCAAAGAAACCGAGTGCACGAACCACCGAGTTAATATCAAGTCGCGCTTGCGGGTCTTTACAGCACATTCGACGTACAATCCAGCGGTTGCTTCAGTGCGCAGATATCACAGTGCAATGAGGTGTCGATGCTACTGCTTGCTCCACTCGGGTGTCCGCCAAAGGCATCGACGATGCACTTACCAAACCAAAACACATCGGACGCGAGACTAGCACGATGGCCTTCAGCACAGGTAGGTAAGCTCCATTCAGCTTCAGATGTTGGGTCTTCTTCTGGCGACATCGGGAGATTGTGACTGCTTCTAAAGCTTAGGGTGAACCCAGAAAGTTTGCCACGACCTTCCTGAACGACCAGAATGCTCTGGTGGCTTGCATCGCCGTGGACAACCCCGATGTTGTGCAGATAATGAATAGCGTACGCGGTGTCGAGTAGGATCGACCAAATGCTCTTTCGCGTCTTGTTCTCACCACAGTCTTCGCCAATCTTCTCGAGGTATGCACTCAAATCACCTCGTTCGGTATATTCACAGATGAAAACACTGTCAGCAGGATCATCACACGCACGAAACAGCGGTAGAACGGTTGGGTGTTTCAGCGAGAACCACAAGTCTGCCACATCTCGAAAGTTGCGTTTCGTCGATTCAAAGGGCTTGCTGACTTTTTCCAGACAAACCACAGCATCCTTCCATCTCAACAAGTACCGCGAGACAAACGCGGATTTTTAAAAAGGGATCCTCGTTGACGAACTCGATCAGGTCTCGCGTCATACGCCACTCCGGTGCGGCAGTGGCTTTTGCAGGGATCAGCTTGGAAATCCGTTGAATGACTTTGGTCATGGAAATCCTGTCTGCTGGATCGTAAGCGCACATTTGCTCAACTAATTCCCATTCAACGTCCGTAAACACAGCAGGTCGTTCAGGTAGTTCATGCTTGGTGCAAACATTGAGCTTGATCTCTTCATCTGATAGAGCTGCATCCCAAGGTGGCAACCCACTGAAAATGTAGATCACACACAGCCCAAATGAGTAAATGTTGGATGCGACAGTCAGCCTTTCACCCGCCAAGCATTCGGGCGCTTGCCAACGGACCTCTTGTGCATCACCTTCTAGGGAATCGGCTGTTCGTTTGCAGTACTTGAAGTCCGTCAAATGCGCCTCTCCATCGTTCCCAATGACAAAACTTGCCGGCCTCAAGTTTGTATGCAGGATGCCTTGGTCATGGAGGTCTTGAATTGTTAGTGCGATTTCGTGGAGTTTACGCCACCGATCCACCGTAGGATGTACTATGAGATACCTAGAGAGTGAGTGGCGCATGGCGTTATCATCCCGTTTTTCAGGTCGATAGCCACAGCTTCGACACGTAGACGCACTTTCGTAGGAATGCACAGTACTGCTTACACTCGGAAGTGCGTTACTAGATGGCGTCGCCGCATAGCAGCTGATGGCGGAGAAGCAAAAGCCGCATTCAATTTCAACTACTTCATCTGTCGTCTCGGTGATTATCGTCACCGATGTTTTTGTTGTCTCCGATATCTCAACCGAGTCGTCCGTATCATCTCCGTATTCGACTTCGACCGTCTCGGCGGAAGTCTGTTTCGACACATCCGTGAACTCTTCCTCGGTCGCATGGTACCCATCGTCGACCAGCTCGTGCAGTTTCTTGATCACTACGTCGAGAGTAGGTCGTTTTGCGTATTCCGGATTGCAAAGACTTTCAACGAAGCCCCACACAGCGTCTGGCGCTCCGTGAGGACGTGGGTGAGTTTCACCGCGTATGATCAAGTCCACAACCTCCGCATCATCAGCGAGACCAAATGGCTGCTGACCCGTTAACGCTTCAATGATGCACATACCGAGTGAATAAACGTCGGACTCGAACTGGATCCCTGCCAAACTGGAATACTCCAACGATTCTTTCGGTTTCCAGCGCACTGCACCAGCAACTGCATCACTCTTCAAATCAACGGCATGCAAGCGGGCTGAGCTAAATCCAACGTCTGTCAGCTTAGCCATACGGTCTTCTCCAACCAGGATGTTACTGCACTTCAGAGCACCATGAGCAATCCCTTCACTGTGGAGAAACTGAAGTCCCTCTGCGACTTGCAAAAACATCGACCAAAACAAACTTCGGTTTTTCTTGCTCATCAAAGTCTCGTAGGTTTCCATAAGGAGCATACTCACTCACGAAAAAGTTTGGCTCACTGACATGCGATCCACCGTAAAGCTTTAGGATGTGTTCGGAATTCCTTAGTTTACTCCAACGCTCGAGTTCCTCAAAAACTTCGTGGCTCGCAGTCGTAGTTGTTTGTGGGAACAATTCCTTCACAACCACATGGGTACGTTCTCCGTCATGGAACCACGTAGCTTGACGCACCTCTCCAAACGTACCAGCTTCCACTGGGCCTCCTTCAAACGTCAAGTCATTAGCAGAAATGAACCAGTCAGCAAACTGGACATGCAGTTGTGTGAACTCCAGTACCCAGTCCAGCGTCGTTTGCATCAGCTCACGTTGCTTGTCCGTGATATCCTTGCCCAACTCCTTATTCAGCTCCAACAGTACTTCCTCCACCATTTTTTCACTTTTCAACTCCCTCACTAGTTGACGATCCGTGGCATCCAGAACCAATTTCTCCAACGTCGAAAACTGCTCAGTCCAAGTAGTCTCCCACGTTTCCTCCCACTTGGTAGCATCACCGTTCTCAATACCATCCAACTTCTGATGCAGCTCTCGAATCAGCAAGGCCGTCGTATTGAACCTCGCTAGTCTTACCAGCAACGGCTTTCGTCGGACGATCTTGAAAAAGTCCAACACAACATCAACGTACTTCACACGGAGACGGTTGCTCTCCACCATTTCAGCGACAGTGTCATGTAAGATCTCAAGTCGATCCACCACTTGCAAGCAAAGAGGTTCCAGCTCGGGAATTGATTTGCATCTTGATCGAATATCCTCCAACACCGACTTCACAGGTGGAATACCACGAAGCCGTGTGATCCGGAATATCTCCATTATCTAGAACTGGGATTAGCTTGTGTCTTGGAAAGCGAAAACTCGAATGAGCCTTAACTTTTGTCTGCACAAGATCCGATCACGGATTCAGAATTGACCTTGCTCCCTTCGCATTCAAGGTCGGACATCCTGAGTCAACTTGACCACGCTCTACGAAGTTGAGTTTCCAGAGAAAAGACTGAAACGAGTCAATGTTCCTTCAGATTTGGGGATCTTCTGCTGTATCACGATCCGAGTTGAAAAGCCAACGAGCTAGTTCAAGGCATCGTACCATGATGCCCAAGGTGTCATTACAAGAAGAAATCCTCGATTGCGCGCAAATGTAGAACAGACAACACTTGCCTCGCACCCATTTCTCACTGATCGAAAATGACGTCTTGAGCCACCGCACACACGTCGAAAGAGTCAAGCGTGTTTTCAAATATTGAGGATCTTCTTCAGTAGTTGCCAGATGCTGTCCAGCTACGTTCTGAAAAGGTCAATGAAATTGCTTAAGGCATCGCATCATGTGTCCACGGTTTCATTGCTGAACGCTCGCGTTCCGTCTGCAAAAGACACCGAAGTAGCACGTTTTGAGCTTGCACCTCTGCCTTCGCGCTCTTCAAAGTTGCATTTTCGTTCACCAGTGCCTTTTCCAACTCGTGGCTAGCAGCCATGAACTTGTCGTAGTTATCTTCAGTAGTTTGCAGCTGCTCGGTCGTGAATTTTAGCTCTGAGCGCAGGTTCTCAACAAGTTCAACCCATTCTTGATCAGCTTTACCGGTCGTTTCGGAGTTTGTCTTCTTGGACGCGTTCAAGTTCGGCTTTTGCAACGGACCTTCGTCGTCCGAGTCGTGCTCGCCGGCGATAACTCGCGAAAAATAGTTCACCAAATCCTTGTACTTCTTCAGCTCGGCCGTTAGATCACGAAGTTTGATATTCGACGTCGTTGTAACGTGTCCAGTCTCCTCTTTCAACACCTCGAGCTCCACTTGCGCAAAGATAACTTCTTCTTGGGCGCGCTCGAGGTCGTGGCTCAAGTCTTCGTTCGTCGCTTCCAACCTGCGCACCTTGGTACAAAGATCGTCGTTTTCCTGCTCCAGAACTTGAAGTCGTTGACGGAGTTGCGCGACTTCTTCGTTGAGCGCGGATGCGTGCGTTTCTGCCGAGATAGCTCGCTGGCGCTCGCTCTGCAGCCGGCGGTCCAGATCCATGATGGTGTTTTCCTGCTCTTCACTCAGCCGAGACAGGCGGAAGATGTCGTTCTCCAGCAACGAGATGTCGCTCTCCAGTTCCTGCTCCACGTCGCGGCTGGACGCGCTGAGCTCTGCGAATTCCGTTTGTGCCGCGCGCACTTCGTCGTCCTTGCGTCGCAGCTCGGCCCGTAGTCTCTCCACCGCGTGAGCCAAATTCTCCTCACCAGCAGCTACCAATCTCCTCCCCTGTCCACTCTCCATCTTGTCGCCCTTTCTCCAAAACGCCCCAAAACTCCTTTCCTGCCATCAAACACACTCCTCCAAGCCAAACCCTGCAATGCAACGCACCCGTCAATAAAAACACGCATTGATTCCTAGTCTCGCACTCGTGGCTACTCTATTGCAGCACGCAATAGCCCTGCATGTCCGAGGCCTTCTTGACCTCGTCCAGCCCTTGCTGCGTCTGCTGCATGCTCTCGTGCACGTGGGTCTCAATGTCGTCGATAGCTCCCTGCTGGTCCTGCACGATGGCCGCCAAGTCCCGAAAGATCTCGTTCACCTGCGCCACGCTCTGGTGGATCTTGTTGATGTCCTGCTCGCGCTCCTCGATGAGCGCCTCGTTGTGCGCGATCTCGTTCTCCAGCTCGGCGAACTCGATGACCTGCCCCTGGTGCTCGGCCACGATGCGGCCGTCCTGCTGCTGCGCCACGAGGGCCTGCTGCTGCTCCTGCTCGCGCGCCGAGACGCGCAGCACCGCCGCCTCCAATTGGCTGGAAATGGCCTCAAAGTCCTTGCACAGCTTGCGCTTGATGAGCGAATTGGCGGCGTCCGCGGGCACCCGCGCGAGCGCCTTGGCGATCTCCTCCTGCAAGAGACAGGCGAAGCGGATGCGGTCGTGCAGGTCCTCGTCCACGGCGCCCGAGGCGGTGGACGCGCGTTTGATGGCGAGCACTTGGCGCTGGAACTGTTCAAGTTTGAGGGTGGCGCCCTCGACGGCGGCGCGCGCTTGTGTGGAGGGTAAAGAAAGAGAGTGGTGGGTGGCACTGGAGCTGTTGCTGTTGTTGGGGGGAGGGACCCCGAGGCGAAGTCGGCGAAGCTCATGACGGAGCAGGAGGAGGAAGCGTCGCCCTTGTTTGGGAGAGTGGGGAATGAGGAATTTCGGGCGTCTTTTAGCCAATGGGAAGGAGGGAGACGGAGGAGGACCCTTTTAGGAAGACATACAAGTGGTGAGATATGATAAAGACGGGTAGGAGTGGCGAAAGAACGGACAGGTATTGGGGTACCTGGTACCATGTAGCCATGTTACCATGTAGCCATCCAGGTTGAATTGAGCGGTGCAGCTGAGCTTGCCACCCAAGTTGTCGCACAGTCTCAAAAAAAACAACATCACGAGTTCATTTGCAAACTAATTTTTGATGTAGAGCATAGCATGGATAGAACAGCTTTACTACTTGGTAGGATATTGCTGCTGAAGTCAAAAAGAAGATGTTCGTCTGAGAGAAAAACATGGTTGTTGCCATCAACTTCTTGTGCGAGTCTCATCCTATTAAACGAAGAATGCCTTGCTGACCCAATTGCAACCGCTATCAATTCCCACGAAGTGTTCATGAATCTGCGAGAGACCGGAAAGTCTTCGACTACGCCACCCACACGTATTGCGAAATGCTCTGAAGCATCTTACCAATAACACAAGAATTTCATGAGAATAGGCAGCGGCTAGCGCATACTCCTCCAGTTCCACAGACTTCAAAGCTTCATCTTGGAGTGAAGATGGATTGCTTACAGCTCTGCGAAGATCTTCAACAGTCTTGATATTGAGGTTCACCAACAGGTGATCGACTTCTTCGTGGGCAATGCTGCCTTTGAGAGCGTTTGTGTGCCTAGCACACAAACGCTCTCAAAGTCCGCCTTCTCGTCCCACTCAACCATTTGCCTGTGCGTGAGTTTGTCGCCGTCAAAATCCGGAACGATGAAAATTATCGCGACACAGCTTGGGCTCTGAATCGCTGCCTCCAACAACCCAAGAACTTCCAGAGTGTTTACAATGTCTTTCCCGCTGACGGCACGCGTCGAAAAAACGAGCGCCTGGAAAAATAAAATCTTCTCCTGCATCGGGTAATAGAATGAGTCAAGTGACTTACAGTTGGCACTGACAATTCGGTAGGGCTCGCTCGCTGAAGACGCAGAAAACTCGTCCGGGCTGAAGAAACAAAACTCCTCACTACTGGAAAGCGTGAATGTCGCTGTCGAGTGTCGTTTTTCATCAAGACGCATAACACGAATGGGGCCACCGAGTACCAGCAACGTGTGCACCTTCATCTCAAACAAATGAGCGCGACACGCGGTTTCCGTTGGAATCATATACAAAAGTCGGAGCACTCGATATTTTTCTGTTGGTTCGAGAGCTCCGACCTTTTGCAACACACGGAGAGAAATATACCTGGATGCTATTCGAATTGCTGAGAACCACGGCTCTTCTTGAGTTGGTTCGTGATGACACAAATGGTGGTGCACTGCACTTTGACCGAATTTGCACACCAGACCCCGTAGTTCGTCCAGAACATCCATTCCATCAAAAGTGCTCTCGAGAGCTCCCAACGCCTCGATCACGACATTCTCATTAGTTGCAAGACACTGTCGAGCCACTCCACCAAACTTGAAAAAGCGCTCTTCAATCACGTCTTGAGTGAGATTCAATTCGAGACAAGTTGCTGCCGCAAACAGCTCTTTCTGGACTCCACAATGGCAACCACAATTTGTCGGCTGCCTCGTTGTCAGCAGAAATATTGTGCCACGACGAATCCTGGTTGGTAAAACACACCATTTGACCCGGTGGAGGGATTTCAGGTGGTCCATCGTACAAGTGAAGGACTTTGGGGCGTGCATTTTCGTAAGCTTCCCCCATAAAGTTGTACGAACCAGGTCCACAGCTGATGCCAATGTTTCTGTCGCCTTTGAACACGACTGCTTTAACAAGTCCAATCTCCGCCGACAACGCTGCTGTGATAACGGTGAACTCGGGGTGCTCACGCCGGAAGCGATCAAAAAAGTATCCACCGAAAACGGATTTCCCGATTCCTAAGAGTGAACCAACGTCAACTTTCGCTTGAATAGCTATCTCAGCTAGACAATACAAAAACAGTTAGTACCTGATGGCCCGCTGACAGCGATAACTTGCAGATCGTCTGAATTCACGAGGTTGTCTACGACTAACTTGTACTCAATCGGAAAACACGCGCGAACGTAATACTTCCTCTGAGAATATTCATTCTCCATAGGAAGGTCTGTTGGGAGCTCCAGTGTCTCTCTAGAAATGTAATCTCTGCCTTGATGGAGTAGACTAAGGTCGCCGATATTCGGCATTTCTCTCTTCTCTTCGTACTTCTCGGTGGCCATAATTCTCCTTTCTATACCAAGATGTCAAAAACTCTCTTTTTAGCTTGCGATAATATGCTTCAGACGACTACCATCGTTCGCTTCTTTGGTCTGTACTTTCGTTGAAAACTAGATAGCACATGTAGGTTAGTTAGAAAGGGATTGCAGGATCATTATTCACGGAGGACGCGCATGGCGGAAGACGAAGGTGCTCGGCTGAGTTAAACACTACTAACTGTTGGTCATCAACTTCTTCTCTGAGCTTCGTACTACCCATCGGGAAATGCCATCGCTGAGAAAGCTTTACCACTATCAATTTCCTCGAAGTATGTAGCTGCATCAATCTGCCAAACTTTAAAAAGTTTCCCTACACCACCCACACGAATTGCGAAATGCTTTGAAGCATCTGTCCTTTCAATTTCTGGAGCACATCGAAGTTCTTTAGATGTAGCGCGTATTCCTCCAGTTCCAGACTTCAAAGCTTCATCTTGGAGTGAAAATAGGTTGCCAACAGCTCTGCGAAGATCGCCAACAGTTTTAATATTCAGGCTGAGTAGGTGTTCAGTTTCTTCGTCGGCAATGCTGCTTAGTACACGGATGCTCTCCGAATCGGCCTTCTCGTCCCATTGAACAGCTTGCCCGTGCGTGAGTTTGTCGCCGTCGAAATCTGGAACGATGAAAATTAACACGACACAGCTTGGGCTCTGAATCGCTGCTTCCAACAACCCAAGAACTTCCAGAGTTTTCACAATGTCTTTCCCGTCGACGACACGCGTGGAAGCAACGAGCGTCTGGAAAAATAAAATTTGCCCCTGGATCGGGTAGTAAAACGAATCGATCGACTTACAGTTGGGGGCGCAGATAATTTGGTAGGGCTCACTCAGTGAAGATGCATTCACCTGGTCCACGTTGAAAAAGCAGAATGCCTCACTGCTGGAAAGCGTGAGTGTAGTTGTTGAGCGTCGTCTGTCATCAAGATGCATCACCTGAAGCGAACCACCACGTGCCAATACCGTGTGCACCGTCATCTCAAACACGTGAACGCGACACAGAGTTTCGCCTGGAACCCCATGCAAAAGTCCGAGCACTTCCTCTTTTGCTTCTGCTTCGGAGGCTTCAATCTTTTGCAGCACACGGAGAGAAACATACTCGGATGCCATTCGAATTGCTGAAAACCACGGTTTTTCTCGAGATGGCCCATGATGACACAAATGGTGGTGCACTGCACTTTTCCCGAATTCGTTCACCAGACCCCGTAGCTCGTCCAGAACATCCATACTAGCAATAGCGCTCTTGAGAACTCCCAACGCCTCGATCACGACATTCTCATCAGTTGCAAGACACTGTCGAGCCACTCCACCAAACTTGAAAAAGCGCTCTTCAATCACGTCTTGAGTGAGATTCAATTCGAGACAAGTTGCTGCCGCAAACAGCTCTTCTGGACTCCACAACGGCAACCACAATTTGGCTGCTCTCTCGTTTACAGCGCAAACCTTATGCCACGACGAATCCTGGTCCGTAAAACACACCAGTCTACCTTTCGGCTTTACGGTAGGTTGGCCATCGAACAAGTGAAGAAGGTTGGGGCCGGCTGTTTTGTAGATTTTCCCCCTTAGGAAGTCGTTCAAAAGGTGGGAACATTCATCAATTTGCTGGTCACCTTCAAACACGGCAGCCTTGATAAATCCAATCTCCGTTGAAAACGCTACTGTGATAATGGTGAACTCGGGGTGCTCACGTCGGAAGCGGTCGAAAAAGTACCCGCCGAAGACGGATTTCCCGATCCCTGCACCCAAGAGTGAATCAACAAAAGTCAACATGCCTTAGGCCAGAAAGAATGTACTTCATGTGTTTAAAGTACTTCATACCTGATGGTCCAGTTACAGAGATAAATTGCAGGTTGTCTGAATTCACGAGTTTGTCCACGATTAACTTGTAGTAAATCGGAAAACACGCGCGGACGTAGTACTTCCCCTGAGAATATTCATTCTCCATAGGAAGGTCAGTTGGGAACTCCAGTGTCTGTCTAGAAATATCATCTCCGCCTGGATGGAGTAGACTAAGATCGCCGATGGCCGGCATTTCTCCCTTCTCCTCGTACTCCTCGCTGGTCATTTCCTTTCTCAACCAAAAATGTGAAAAACTATCTTACTTCACGAAGTAGCCGGAGGAGGAAGTCTCGAAGTATCACTTAAAAGTAGTATAACTTAAAAGTAAGCCAGCTTGCAAGCGTAGTTCCGGTGATATTGACTTTGCAATCTTCGAAAACTGCTGTGTCACCCGATGCCCAGCTCGTTCCACGGCGAGTTTCCTGGATAGCCCAACCATTGGTGAAGACTTACGTTTTAGGGTTCTTGAAGAGAGCAAGTTTGTACGTTGTTCCGCCGGAATTACGAGTTAGAGCGGGAGAGAATTAGTTGCTATCAACTCCTAGCCTCTTTAGAAGTGTTATCGTGTGTGCTAGCTGGACGGGAGCTCGGTTGGATTTCTTTGTGGTAACTTAGGCCGGAGAAACACGGCCAGATGCAATCGTTCAGCAGCACCTTGCCTGGTGTTCCTACTCTACTGCCATTAATAGCATAATGTTTATGCCTCCGGATATTGAAGACTAAATAATGAAACTATTGACCGAGGGAAAATGAATACGGCGGCGCAAAGGTAAAGATGTAAGTCAACGGTGCTCGAGAAACCTTTGTTGCAGTCCTGGGCTGGAAACAAATTGCTCCCTAACTTACTGCCTTCGCGAGCTTGGCCCCACGGCGATGAGTCCATGCAAAATTTAGGGCTCCACTGACCTAGGTTGCCATTCCGGTGTTGGAGGTTATTTTCAGAGGACGGATGTCATGGATTGACTAATAACAGTCACTTGTTCACCCCTTCCTTCGACAAGTCTCCATTTAGAACCCGCCATACAAAGTTCCTTGTTGCTTGCATAGCCGAGTCTCCAGGTCAAACCGCTGGATGACGACCACCTCAACGCGCTCAACGATGTTCCCTCCGATTTGCTCCCGCCACCTTCGCCTACCATTTCCAGCTTTGCCGGCGGCGATGACAGCGCAGCGAGGGTTTCCCAAGATGTACGGCGCCATCGGCCACACTGGAGTGGTGACCCCAACGTCTTGCCAATGCTCGGAAGAGTGGAGCGATGCCCCGTCACAGCCGTTACTCTCCAACCGGAACGCCAGCTGACGGGATCAAGTCAACTGGTGGACAGCTGGAAAAAGTGACCAACTCGCTGCTCTACGGCGTCGTCAACTCCGTCCGAGCCATCCCCACCATGTACGGATACGCCGTCATCATCTTCAGCCATCCAAGCTTCGGAGCCTTCATGCTGGCGCTCTCCAAGCTCGTCATCTTCTCCAGTGCAGTGCACCAGCTCATGTTCACACTCCTGAGCTCGCTGCCTTTCGCCATCGGACAAGTCCAAGACGCCGGTCTCGTCTTCCTCAGCACCATGGCCACGTCCATCTGCAAGTCGCTCGGGCCCGAGACGTCTCCGGAAGCCAAAGTGGCCACCACCATCGTCACCATCGGGATCGCCACTGCGTCCTTGGGCCTCTGTCTCGTCGTCATGGGGAGGTACAGGTTGGCGGCGCTCGCGTCGTACCTGCCCATGCCCGTGATCGGCGGGTACTTGGCCTTCATCGGCGTCTTCTGCCTCTACGCGGGACTCGCACTCAGCACGGGACTTGTGATCAACGACTTCTCGTCCATGGTGAAAATGTTCGACGACGCCCACAACGTCTTGCTGTGTGCGCCGGGCTTCCTGGGTGGCGCCACGCTGCTCGTCGTCTCGCAAAACTTTAAGAACCCGTTCGCGCTGTCCACCGCTATCATGGTCATGCCCTTGTTCTTCTTCCTTGTGCTCGCGGTCGGCAGCATTTCGCTCGATGAAGCACGGAGAGGTGGCTGGGTCGACCCCGTCCAGAAGTCCGCGTCGATCACGGAGCTCGTCGACCTCTTCGACTTCTCACTCGTGCACTGGAACCAGATCCCCAAGCAGATCGTCACGTGGCTCGGCATGGTCTTCATCGTCGCCTTCTCCTCCAGTCTCGACGTGGTTGCTATTGAGATCGACATGGGCAGCAAACTTAACATCAACCACGAGCTCAAGACCGTCGGCTGGTCCAACATCGTGAGTGGTTTGGTCGGGGGTTGCTCGGGGTCCTACGTGTTCGGCCAGACCATCTTCACCTGCCGTTCCAAGACGAACTCACGAATCGTGGGCGTGTGTGTCATTTTCGCGGAGCTCGCCATTGTGGCCGCCCCGGTGTCCGTCCTGAGCTACGTGCCGAGGTTCTTCCTCGCAGCAACGCTCATCTTCGTCGCCCTGGACCTCATGCTGGAGTGGTTGGTGCTCGCCTACCGCAAGATGTGTGTGCGCGAATGGGCTGTAGTGTGGCTGTCGTTTCTTGCCATCAACCTTGTATCGCTGGACGTGGGAATGATCATTGGAGTTGGCGTCGCAGTTCTCAACTTTCTCCTGAGCTACGTGCGAGTCCCGGCCGTGAATCGTTGTTCGATCACGTCTCCTGTTGTAAGGAATCTCACGATGTCTACGAGAAAGCACGGCGCCATTGCGCACTTTGAGTTCAGCGGATACCTGTTCTTCGGCTCAGCAGTTCAAATTATCGACGGCGTACAGAAGGCCATTTACGTTCGCAAGCAGCGCAAGACTGGTGACCAGCAAAGTTTCCTCCCAAATCGTGCGTCAAACCACGATATCTACGTTGAATGTCTGGACGGTTCTCCAGCCTCCGACCCCAAAGTTCTGCCGACGCAGTACGTGGTCATGGATTTCAGCCCTGGAATGGACGTCACTGCAGCTCGAAGTGCCTTCCTGATACTGAAAAAATATTGCAAGAACCACGGCATCACGCTTCTCTTTGCGAGTGTGGTGCCTGCAGTACGCACCGTGTTGCTGAAGAACCAAGTCTCCAGTGAACGCAACTTTTTCGATTCTGTTGACTCGGCGTTTGAGTTGTGCGAGGGGCAGTTGCTGAATAGTGCAGTCAAGACCCAGGGCCATAGTACCAGCACTTGAGACTATCACTATACTGCTACGCAACTTGGAGCCTACCGGGAGAAAGTGTGCCTGCTGCATGGTATTTTACCATTTGCAGTTCAAGGTTCCTGCTTGATACGAGTTCTACAGCGTTGTGCAGACTCCAGACTGTTTCTACGAGTTTCCAAGTTGCCGGGTTACCATCTCCTTACGAAGCCTTCTGCTCTCATTACTATCGCGGTTGTCGCAGTTGCCAGTTTTCCCGCCGCCGATCAACAACCTTCGCTACGAGCACTGGCGGCACAAGCAGCTCCGGTAGTGGCTAATGGTGCATCAACTCCGGCTGGCAACAACAAGAAAGAGTTCTTTGGCTGGGGCGGTCTTGGTGGGTGGGGTGACCTTGGTAGCTGGGGTGGTGGTCTCAGCTGGGGCTGGTAAGACTCGAACTCCCGCAACTCCAGCGTATAAACTCTCGTATCAAGCAAGACCACGGCGTGACCGATGAACGAGCTTTCGAATCTGATTTTTTTGCATTTTCAGTCCACGGTCACCTCATGCTTGCGAGCTAAACGAATACTTGAAGTACGACAATTTTGATTCTTCGCTAATTAGACCACCAAAACCTTCATTTGCTTGAACTAATATATTTGTTTTGTGTTTTGCGGCGAGTGACATTGTCGGTAATTTGTTTTCGAATTCTTCCTTTGCATTTGAGACGAGCAATTTCACGATCGCACTGAAAGCAGGGCACTGACAGGAGCACGTCCCGAAGCACAGCATCCAATAAATTCAGGCTGCATTCAGACAACAAGAAACACACTTCGAGCTAAAATCGAACATTGGATGCGACTCAAAGAGTATGCTTCGATCCAATTTTTAAAGCGAATTTTGATCCAAAAACCCAATTTCAGTGCAAAAGAAGTCTCTTTTTTCTTGTACAGTACATGGCTTGAGATGTGGTGACGATGTACTTTTGTGATTTGTCATGCCAGCCATGGATCTGGCGAACCCATCGCGTTCCCGACGACGAATCGCCAAGGCACCGAGGAACTGGTAACCCTCGTCGTGCTCACGATAGCCTACTACCACGACAAGAGGACCTGCTGACCCCTCAAGATCCGACATGACCCAAGCACAAAACGCACGGAGGACATGGTGCTCCTCTAATGCGCGCATGAGCACTACCAAGAAGCACACCGCAGCAGTCAAACGTCCAAGCCCATACCCAGACCATCTGAACAAGGCCATTAACGCACCACCACCGGCTAAGATACCCAACCCAGAACTTTGTCCAATCTGAACAGTAGCAGAGTCACTGTAACGTATTGTCGGGCCTCCATGGACCCCTGGATCAAGGCTAACCGCGCAAGTTCCAAGACAAAAAGGAGTTGGCAGACCTTCGCGTTCCGGACGATCGTAAGCCAAGGCACCGAGAGCTTATAGCCCTCGACATGCCACGACAGCTAAACTACCACGGCGAGAGGACCTAGTAGACAGGATATACATGTACCTATTTAGGCCTGTCTAAAAGGCTTCTTTCTATATAGGGGATAAAATCCTCATCGAAATAGAAGGCCGATTCAACCACATACAAACTTAGAGCCACAATTTGTTTAGTAACGCTACTCTAAACAAACTACACTTGAGTGTTTGTGTTCATGCGTTGGTAGTGGAGTCACCAATCTCGTTTTTCAATCAATGAAGAAATGTGGCGCTACTGTTTGCAACGATAATATCTACATGTAGTGGACCATCTGCAAGGAGGAGGAGAAAAATTGATCAAAAAGAAGTTATGAAGAGCGTGTTTGGCTAGCTACGTGAAAATGGACCATGTGCAAGTGTGCTCACTTTTAATGTCGCCTTCACTTCCAATCGATGCTGCCGATGTTTTCACGTTTGCAGCCTTGTTCGATGCCTCACAGATGCAATGAAGTACGTTCGACGCTCGCGTTGGGCCTTTATTTTGACGGTAGTTGGCGAACAACTCAACATTGAAATGACCATGCACTTCGATGTACCTAGGTAAGCAGCTACATTATGGAAGTGGAACAGCAACTGAAAAGTAGTTTGTAATCCAAAGCAACTTCGATCTTAGCGTTTCGCTTCCGTGCTTCGCAGGGTACGTAAACGCCCCACGCACTTTCAGCCTTACAGGAGGAAGATTCGGTGAAAACGGAACATGGAGCTGTGGTGGTGCGACTCTTCGTTTGATAGCCTTCAGTTCTTGTCGAAGCGTCTTCCTTTTGCCTGCTTAGTTGAGCTTCACGAAGCTGTTGCTGAAGCTGCGAGTTAGTCCTCGGAGAATTGCTCAATGCCGTTAGCCTTCTTGAACCTGTCGTGTACCTTGCTTGCGTAGCGCATTTGCTATACGGTCAAATCAATATTGTTGCCATCAAAGCGATCATAAAGCCATCGTACATATTAGCGTTTACTTTCAATACTCACCCGAATTTAAGGTGCGTACGAACCATCAGTGGGGTTACCGTTATCTACTACTGGTACATAAATTACGCTGTACGAAGGCATATCCGTCTCGATGAAGTAGCCGAAGTCAACATCGTCGGGTGAGTCAACTGGCGTTGAGCCTTTACAATAAGGATATCGGGATCAGCCTTCGTGAATTCCTTGGAACTAACCTTTTCTTCCGATCCTTCCAAACTAACATGTACAGTTTTAAGATAAACGTTCTTTATTCGCTTAGGATGGCGAACCTAGAGTGAACGATATCTGTATTCTTCACAGGTTGCTTGTTCAGGCGACGACACTCTCGCACCGGTCACATCGGTTCATCGCCTCAGGCGACTAGTCCATGAGTGATCAATGGTACTTCTTGTAAATTTTGTTGTAAAGGGCGTTGTATTTCTGCAACGCCGCCTGGTCGATTTGGCTGAAGTATCTTACGTCGGTCGCCGCTTTATTTAAGTCAAAACCCAACTTGGTTGCGTACGCTTTCAGTTTGTCCTGATGCTTCGTGCTGAATTTGGCGATCCCTCCCGCCCTCTCTTCTTTCTCTTCAATGGGCGTGTGGCCAGTCCTCAGAAGCCGCTGGCTTAGGCCACCTGTCGACGTCACTTTAGCAATCGTGGCCTGGTTGGAGTCCACAGTTGCAGAGAGGGCCTCGCTTGTAAACAGAAAGGAAGCTGCGACCGCCAACAAAACTTGAGAGATACGCATGTTCGGTGAAGTTTGTTTTACGGACTTGGTAGCGAAGAGACGAGCTTGGTGGCGCAGTTGACGGCGCGTGTGCTGGATAGAGAGGAAGTTGAATACTGACTAATTAGCTGGCGCTTGCTACCGGTAGTTCATTCCTGGCGACGAGGACACGAACACAAGTGCATGTATCCACTTCCCATCCTAAAATCGATCACTCCCAAATCCTAATTCTATCCCTATTTACCAATCAATCCTAAACGTCGCTTGGAAGCACTTTCTTTCTCTTTGCATCCCCCATACTGTAGTTAGAAATTAATAAAATAACGGATGGCAAACTGAATTGTTGCAAATCACATGTTTTTCAACCAATGTACAGTGCTGTAGCGCGAACATGGAGCTGTGGTGGTGCGACCAGGGCTGTGCAGTAATCCACCCCACCAGTAGAAAATAGTACTATAGTACTATTACTGTTACTGTAGTAACCAGTAACTCGGCCAATTTCGATTTTACTGTTACTGCAGTGACCAGTAACTCAGGTTACAGCTCGGATAGTACTATCGAGTTACTGTCAAGATCCAGAAGAAGATGGAGCACATGCTTCGTTTTGACCACCACAATGGACTTGATCGCTGAGCCGATGCGGCATACGGTATATCTACGTGTTTAGCTCCCGTCGTCTTCTCTCGAGCACGACGGGTTTGCAAGTTGAAAAGGGACTGTTAAAACGCATTCAAGCACGGTTGAAATAGTTTCTAAGTGCAACGGCTCCTCTTCGTCTTCAATTCGAGTCATAATCTGCTGTGCTCGCAAGATTTCTTTTCGGCTTTACCTTCGATCCTGGGTAGGCCTGGAGTTTGTTGCCCTTGCACTGCACATTAGGCAAAATTCGACGCAGGTCAGCGCCAAGTGGCTGTTCACTACGGGGAATGCAGGAACAAACGAAAGTATGTGGACCACACACGGAAAATTTAATTGGTCGTAAGCCAGTAGTTGGATAGTACTATAGTACTTCTACTACAGTAGTTGAGATGCCGAGAATTGAGTTACTGAGTACTACAGTAGTTTTAAGCTCGGCATCATTCTACTACCGCCAGTAGTATAGAAAAAGTGCCAGTACTGCACAGCCCTGGGTGCGACACTTCGTTTGATAGCCTTCAGTTCTTGTCGAAGCGTCTTCTCTTTGCCTCGAGCGTTTCTTGTTGGAGTTTCGAATTTTCCTGAGTCGCACAAATTTTCTGCTGGCTTTTCAATTCGCTTAGTTGAGCTTCACGAAGCTGTTGCTGAAGCTGCGAGTTAGTCCTCGGAGAATTGCTCAATGCCGTTAGCCTTCTTGAACCTGTCGTGTACCTTGCTTGCGTAGCGCATTTGCTATACGGTCAAATCAATATTGTTGCCATCAAAGCGATCATAAAGCCATCGTACATATTAGCGTTTACTTTCAATACTCACCCGAATTTAAGGTGCGTACGAACCATCAGTGGGGTTACCGTTATCTACTACTGGTACATAAATTACGCTGTACGAAGGCATGTCCGTCTCGATGAAGTAGCCGAAGTCAACATCGTCGGGTGAGTCAACTGGCGTTGAGCCTTTACAATAAGGATATCAGGATCAGCCTTCGTGAATTCCTTGGAACTAGCCTTTTCTTCTGATCCTTCCAAACTACTACTACCTCCGCTAAGAAAATAGACACTCGTTATTTTGCCTGACTGGGTAACACGAGACACGACAGCTCATACAACTCGCAGTTAATTTTTCAGCCTTATCACAATCTCAAGATAAGCAGGACGGGTGTGACACCCGGTGTCGTCTTGGTCTTGAGATTTGCTCCGCTGCGCGACGCAAAGGCAGTCGCTTCGCTCCTGCGATAAAAAAGATTCTAACTCCGACCGAGAACAATGCTCGGCTCGCTGAGGAGCTCGGCGCTGGGCCCGCCTTCGCAAATACCGCACGGCCCTGCTGCGCGGGCACCCCGTGCGGGTTTGCTGCGGCTACGCGGCCTCGCACCCGCTCGCCTCCGTTGATCTTATCCGTCTTGATTTGCGCTCCATTTCACCCCCTCTTTTCCCAGTCGGGCAAAATACTCACTTCCAAGAAAATAACGCACATTTTAGAAGAAATTTCTCGAGCGCTGGTATAAGATGTGCAGAGGTTCGCTGTACGAAGCTCTCTGCACATGAATTGGCGAGTTACGGTACTCAAGACGTGTGGGCGGCAGTCGATGGAGCTCAAATGAACAATAGGTAGACAGACAGGTGCAGGCGTACACGCTCCGCCAGTTGTGAAGCTCTTCACAGCCACAACGCAAAAGATCCCTTTGCAGTGCTGACACCTTAGAACCTCGCTTGACCAGCAGAGAATCCATCCTTGCTGGAGTGAGCGGCATGTCTTGCTTCGCCCAGCGATGGAGCTTCTTGTGAGCACATTCATCCGCCGTCAGTATACTATAAAACTGTAGTAGTATTTCGCATCCCGTGCATCCTACAAACCCAAACTATCCCTGCCACAAACGTACACAGCATAAGACCCGTCAGCGTACGCAAAAAATGAACACACGTAACTCGAAGCGACGTACCTTTTCCTCTGTGTTTCTTCGGCATGCTCTCTCTCGACTTGACAACACCCCTCCACGTTCACGCTCGTCCGCTCTCTTCAATCGTCTCTTGAGCTGTAGAGAAACCTGAGGTGGGGGGAGGGGTCTCGAGAAACTGGGCGCAGGGTGAAGGGGGATTTTGAAAAAGTGACCAGTTCCGGAATGGGCGGGAAATGATCTCAAAATCCCGTAGAAGTCGATTGATTTTGTTTAGCAGGTATTAGTTTTGTGAAGTTGAGTTGTGGCTGTCGCCAGGGATTGGCAGTAGTTTGGTTTCTGGCCAAAGTATTGTATTAGTTCCCCAGTATCGAAATCTAAACTACTGTAGTAATAGTTGTTTCTGAGCTGCAATCTGAATTACTGGTCTAGTAGTAATGCAGTAGTTTTCCAGTACTTTGCAGTAGTTTCGATGGTCGACACCTAATTGTCAATATTATATAGCTGTCGCGCTCCATGCGATGAATCTCCTTCCTGTTGTGCTCCGTCTTACACTTGTAAATGCAACTGGCAGTGCAGAACCGCTGGGAGTTTGCCCGAATCGTAGAGGTCATTACTGCTCAGGTGATGTACTCCACGCCCACACACAGTGCAGGGGTCCGCCACCGTAAGCTCCGCGCAGGAACAGTCAGGGTTTGCGCACTTCATTTGAGCGAAGGCGAGTAGACGTTTCTTGTAGGTTCTTGAATCGCTGGTAAATTATTGAATGACCTCATACGTCGCATGTAAGATTGCCTGAAGGGCGCCATGCAACGATCGATGTGTCCGTGTGACGACGGTCACTTGCGAACCCCTTTGGATAAGCTGGTTGGTTGTATCGATGTAAGATAACAAGCGAGCATATTGTAGAATGAGAAACTTGCAATGCGGCCGAACCAGAATTGAAGCAATTGTGTTGACCAACACGGCAAGATCGCCAGGAGCTTCTGGATTGCTTCAGCTGCGAAGACAGTAACTTGGCAGTAAGTAACAGTAATATCGTGCGGCGATCTGAGTTACTGCCTACTGTAGTAGTAGTAGTTTTCCCTCCATTTAAAACTACTGGTTACAACAGCAGTTTAACCAGTAGTTTCTAGTAAATAGTACTGCACCAGTAGTGCTAGAACAAACTACCGGTACTGTCAATCCCTGGCTGTCGCTCACAGTTACCGCACTGGAGTGACTAGGACTAATTTAGTGACGAAGAGTCCTCGGTTGGACCAAATATAGCACCGACCGAGGACTAAAAGTCAGGAATAGGTCAGTTTTGGTCCCTCTGTGACAACCACACGAGGGCGCATGGTAGGTACGAATTCGTACCTATGTGGGATTAGGGATTTCCCACAGAGATATGTTCACACTTGATATTTGTATAGATATTTAGGATAGAGTATAGGAAGAGCTAAGAAGGCCCCAGGGCCACAAATGACAGAGCAGAATTTTCCCCCAACCTAACAAGGGTCAAGTCCAGCTAAGGTAAGCCTAGCTAGCTGACCGTAGCGACTGGATACACTCGGCTGAGTGGATGCCTGCCGACGAGCTTCAGGTACACTGACCGAGAGCTCGTCCTGGTAAGGCTAAGAACATAGAGAAGAGGAAGAGATATTTGGCCGATTGTTACAGCGATTACACGTTGTATACTGTATTGGAAGTGCGGAAGAGCCTTCGTACATCCTTAACGCCGAGGTTTGACCTCGGCAGCCCCGTTTAAGCCTTGCCCGGCCCGTACCCTTCATTCTGAGGGACAACGAGGGTTAGTGCGAAAGCACGAACGTACATCCTAGCCTCGCTCGTGCTAGTGGTGTATTGCATTTGGGTAGACCTAGCACGGACTCTGTATGCAGAGGACACATTCCAACCCGGTGTAAGGGATCGTTCCTGAGCCTTCAGGTCTGGTTCTAACATATTCGCCGACCTTTCGAGGGAAGCGTGTGTTGTTGGTGGGACTCATCCGACTACGAAGAGAATCTCATCGTGTTCCTACACGACATTTTAGCTGAACTTATGTACGGATTCATAAGTGCGTGGAGGTAGTAACACTTACAGTTTTGAGATAAATGTTCTTTACTCGCTTAGAATGGCGAACCTAGAGTGAACGATATCTGAATTCTTCACAGGTTGCTTGTTCAGGCGACGACACTCTCGCACCGGTCACATCGGTTCATCGCCTCAGGCGCCTAATCCATGAGTGATCAATGGTACTTCTTGTAAATTTTGTTGTAAAGGGCGTTGTATTTCTGCAACGCCGCCGGGTCGATTTGGCTGAAGTATCTTACGTCGGTCGCCGCTTTATTTAAGTCAAAACCCAACTTGGTTGCGTACGCTTTCAGTTTGTCCTGATGCTTCGTGCTGAATTTGGCGATCCCTCCCGCCCTCTCTTCTTTCTCTTCAATGGGCGTGTGGCCAGTCCTCAGAAGCCGCTGGCTTAGGCCACCTGTCGACGTCACTTTAGCAATCGTGGCCTGGTTGGAGTCCACAGTTGCAGAGAGGGCCTCGCTTGTAAACAGAAAGGAAGCTGCGACCGCCAACAAAACTTGAGAGATACGCATGTTCGGTGAAGTTTGTTTTACGGACTTGGTAGCGAAGAGACGAGCTTGGTGGCGCAGTTGACGGCGCGTGTGCTGGATAGAGAGGAAGTTGAATACTGACTAATTAGCTGGCGCTTGCTACCGGTAGTTCATTCCTGGCGACGAGGACACGAACACAAGTACATGTATCCACTTCCCATCCTAAAATCGATCACTCCCAAATCCTAATTCTATCCCTATTTACTAATCAATCCTAAACGTCGCTTGATGACGTTTGGTTGGAAGCACTTTCTTTCTCTTTGCATCCCCCATACTGTAGTTAAAATTTAATCCTGATAGTGCAATGGGGTTACACATTGTACGGACAGCCCTACAGGGATTAATTCGGCATTATGTTGACCACCCAACTCGTATATAGCGATTCCTTACAAAATTCAAGTACACGACCCTTATCAATATTCGCTTTTGCATTCCTTTTGCACGCCAACAAATTGTTTACAGGATATACGTTTGAAGAGGTGTGCTGGGGTACGGGGGTTATGTGTACCACTCAGATCACATTTAGACCACTCAAAAACTTCTAAATCGGATTTTGAAACTTGTTTGGCCTTTTCAAAAGATTTTTTAAATCGAATGTAGACTTAACTTGAGAGCATCTGCGAAAAGCAGTAGATGCTTCTACAGATAGCAAATATGCTTAACGCAAGACCTATGCATGCTCTTTTTAATTCGGAGTTATGCGAGTGAGGCTTGTAGTCGATGCGAGCAGATGAATGGAAATCTGAAAGTGATTGAGATTGAATTCGACAAAACTGCGTTGTACGATCTAACCTCCTTTACCTAGGTAAGCCCTGTGCCAAAGCCCACCATCCAATTCCTTTAAACCGAGCTGGGGCTGCTCTGGATATCCATGATCTGACCACCTGGACCTCCCCAAAAGGCAACTTGAAGCTGTCGTCCAATCAGAGTCCAGTTTCATGTTGGATCAACCAATCACATCGCCAGAATGTCCGTTACGTACGCACTAGGTTCGCACGGCACGTGCCTAGGCACAAGTCCACAACAAGCACGTGCTCCGAGGTAGGGACCCCGGCAGACAGAGTGCGAAGTGTACAATCGCAACACCCCCACTCAATTCGCAGTCTACTCGAGCATTCCGGTGATGTTGGCAAGTTCGAGTAGGTAGCGAAGAGTTTTCGTTGACAATGCCTTCGTCAAGAAATCAGCGAGTTGGTTCTTGGACTCCACGTACTCGAGCTCTACAACGCCACTCGCAATCTTCTCACGGATGAAGTGGTAGCGAATATCCACATGCTTGGTCCGGGCTTGATACCCGACATTCTTCGCCAACGACATTGTTCCTTGGTTATCTTCGTAGATCACCGTAGCGTCAGTCTGCTCAGATCCCAAGTCTTTGAGCAAAAGTCGCATCCACACCACTTCCTTCACGCATTCACTGAGAGCCATGTACTCGGCTTCAGTAGAACTCAGTGCAACCGTCTTCTGGTAGGTCGCACGCCATACCACGGGAGCACCACACATCATCAGCATTAACCCGCTGACTGAGCGTCGGTCGTCTCGGTTGCCGGCCCAATCTGCATCGGAGTACGCCACTAGTTCCGTTCCAAGTAGTCCGTCGTACACGATGCCGAGGTCCTTGGTCTTTAACAGGTACCTCACCACTCTGATGCCAGCGTCTCAATGCCTCTCACCAGGATTCTCCAGGAAACGACTCAGCTTGGCAACTGCGATCGAAATGTCAGGACGCGTTCCACAAGCGAGGTGCATCAAACTCCCAACAAGTAACGGTACGGCTTCGACTCCATCTTGGCCTTGTCCTCATCGGTTTGTGGTTCGTCCTCCTTGGTCAACTGAACACTTTGGTCAAGCGGAGTAAGGCACGGCTTCGCATTCTCTTGTCCGAATTGATTGATGATCGACTCAGTGTACGCACGCTGACAAATGCCCAGCGTTTTGCGCTCCATATCGTAGTCGATCTCGATACCGAGAATGAAGCGAGCACGACCGAGATCCTTGATCCGAAACTTCTCAGCGATCCCAGCCTTCACCGAAGCAATCACAGCCAGCTCCCGAGATGCAATCAACATGTCGTCCACATAAAGACACACAATACACTCGTCGTCACCTTCACCACGTGTTTACACACATGGATCAGCATCAGCAAATTTGAATCCCATGCTCTTGAGATGTGCATCGATCGTCTCATTCCATACACGAGACGCTTGCTTGAGTCCGTACAAACTCTGCAGAAGTAGGCACACGACGTCATCTTCACCCTCGTCGCTCGCCAACTTCAAGAGCTCTCGGAGACCTTCAGGTAAATCCACGTATATCTCCTCTTGGAGTTTCCCATACAGAAATGCCGCATCAACGTCACACTGATGAATCTCGAATCCGTCGGCACAGCACTTGGCCAACTTCGCGCGGATCGAGTTCAGGTATGCCACAGACGCGTACGTCTCTTCATAGTCGATGCCTTGTCGTTGCGAATACCCCTTCGCTACGAGACGAGCCTTGTGACGAACGACTTGTCCCTTCTGATCGCGCTTCAGTGCAAAGACCCAACGACAGCCAATCGGTCGCTGGTGTTCCGGTCTCGGCACGATCTTCCACGTCTTGTTGTCCATGAGGGATTGCAATTCACTTGCAATTGCCTCCTTCCGCTGGACACGGTCCTCACTTGTAGTCGCTTCGTCATACGACCTTGGGACCTCCTCCGCTGCAGCCATTACTTGGCCACCTTCAATGGCGAGCTGATCACCACTGGGTTTCACACGTTCTTGAGTCATCCTTTGACGTTTCGTCCCACTTGACGATGGAGCGTCGATGACTTGTTTCTTCCGTGCTCCTGCTTCTTCCGGGTCCGTCGTTTCATCAATGTGACGGGCGCGTGACCGAGTTATCATGGGATGGGCAGGCTCATATGGTACCACGGTAGTCACTTCATGTTGAAGTGAGATCTCACGGCTTCCGATATAGGATAAAGTGCTCTGTACAAGTTGTCCACCAGCACGTTGAGGCTCCGTAGCCGCAATTTCAGCGTCATCAGACTCTTCGCCTAAGTGGGGCTGCGAAAGCTGTGAGGTCTCCATGAACTACAGTGCGCACGATTTGCACCTTGCCGGTCGCCACGTTGAGGACCCGATAACCCTTCACGCCATCCTCGTAGCCCATGAAACGACACTTGAATGCTTTGGCGTCGAGTTTTCGGCGCTTCTCGTTCGGGATGTGTGCGTACCCGAGTGAGCCGAACACTTTCAAATTCTTGAGTAGCGGCTTGGTACGGTACACAATTTCGTAGGGCGTCTTGACCGTCACAGAGTTGGGGATCCGGTTGATGATCCACGCCGCCGTGTTGACTGATTCAGCCCACCACTTCTTCTCGATGCCTTCTGGTAGAGCATGCAACGTGCCATCTCCACGAGGCCTCGGTTCATCCGCTCAGCCAGACCATTCTGCTGAGGCGTGTACGGCACCGTCTTCTCATGCTTGATGCCGCTGCGGTCGAGGTAGGTCTTGAACTGTCGACCGATGTACTCGCCGCCGTTGTTGATAGTCTTGCCCGTCGCGTTCTCCATCGCTGCCTTGAAGATCTTGAACTTCGATAGCACTTCCGACTTGGCCTTCATAAAGTAGACCGTCACATGGCGTGAGTAGTCGTCGATAAACGTGACGACGCACGTGCAGCCACCAGGTGTCTTCGTTTGCGTCGGACCCATTACGTCCGAGTGCACCAAACCAAGCACACCTGTACTCTTGACGAGTTTCTCCGGGTGTCGTGGGAAATCGTCAGCTCGCATCTAGCCCATGCAACATCCAGCACAGACGTGGTCCGTCGGCACATCGTCGGATAAGCGAGGTACCCCGTCTGACATGGACAGCAGCTGTTCGTAGCGCTTGTACGGGATGTGGCCGAGACGGGCGTGCACAACAGCCCACGGCTCCTTACGAGGTGTCGTCGCGACATGGCACACCTCGTCCCCCACTGTCTTCAGCTTGTAGACGTTTCCACAGCGCTTGGCCTCCATAACCGTAGCACCGCCAAAGTGAAAGACACATTTGTCCTTGCTGAATTGCGCGGTGACGTCCTTCTCGGCCAGCTTCGACACCGAGATGAGGCTTCCTTCAACTTCAGGGATGTACAGAACATCCGACAAACGCGGCCTCGCACCCGCTCGCCTCCGTTGATCTTATCCGTCTTGATTTGCGCCCCATTTCACCCCCTCTTTTCCCAGTCGGGCAAAATACTCACTTCCAAGAAAATAACGCACATTTTAGAAGAAATTTCTCGAGCGCTGGTATAAGATGTGCAGAGGTTCGCTGTACGAAGCTCTCTGCACATGAATTGGCGAGTTACGGTACTCAAGACGTGTGGGCGGCAGTCGATGGAGCTCAAATGAACAATAGGTAGACAGACAGGTGCAGGCGTACACGCTCCGCCAGTTGTGAAGCTCTTCACAGCCACAACGCAAAAGATCCCTTTGCAGTGCTGACACCTTAGAACCTCGCTTGACCAGCAGAGAATCCATCCTTGCTGGAGTGAGCGGCATGTCTTGCTTCGCCCAGCGATGGAGCTTCTTGTGAGCACATTCATCCGCCGTCAGTATACTATAAAACTGTAGTAGTATTTCGCATCCCGTGCATCCTACAAACCCAAACTATCCCTGCCACAAACGTACACAGCATAAGACCCGTCAGCGTACGCAAAAAATGAACACACGTAACTCGAAGCGACGTACCTTTTCCTCTGTGTTTCTTCGGCATGCTCTCTCTCGACTTGACAACACCCCTCCACGTTCACGCTCGTCCGCTCTCTTCAATCGTCTCTTGAGCTGTAGAGAAACCTGAGGTGGGGGGAGGGGTCTCGAGAAACTGGGCGCAGGGTGAAGGGGGATTTTCAAGAAGTGACCAGTTCCGGAATGGGCGGGAAACGATCTCAAAATCCCGTAGAAGTCGATTGATTTTGTTTAGCAGGTATTAGTTTTGTGAGGTTGAGTTGTGGCTGTCGCTCACAGTTACCGCACTGGAGTGACTAGGACTAATTTAGTGACGAAGAGTCCTCGGTTGGACCAAATATAGCACCGACCGAGGACTAAAAGTCAGGAATAGGTCAGTTTTGGTCCCTCTGTGACAACCACACGAGGGCGCATGGTAGGTACGAATTCGTACCTATGTGGGATTAGGGATTTCCCACAGAGATATGTTCACACTTGATATTTGTATAGATATTTAGGATAGAGTATAGGAAGAGCTAAGAAGGCCCCAGGGCCACAAATGACAGAGCAGAATTTTCCCCCAACCTAACAAGGGTCAAGTCCAGCTAAGGTAAGCCTAGCTAGCTGACCGTAGCGACTGGATACACTCGGCTGAGTGGATGCCTGCCGACGAGCTTCAGGTACACTGACCGAGAGCTCGTCCTGGTAAGGCTAAGAACATAGAGAAGAGGAAGAGATATTTGGCCGATTGTTACAGCGATTACACGTTGTATACTGTATTGGAAGCGCGGAAGAGCCTTCATACATCCTTAATGCCGAGGTTTGACCTCGGCAGCCCCGTTTAAGCCTTGCCCGGCCCGTACCCTTCATTCTGAGGGACAACGAGGGTTAGTGCGAAAGCACGAACGTACATCTAGCCTCGCTCGTGCTGGTGGTGTATTGCATTTGGGTAGACCTAGCACGGACTCTGTATGCAGAGGACACATTCCAACCCGGTGTAAGGGATCGTTCCTGAGCCTTCAGGTCTGGTTCTAACATATTCGCCGACATTTCGAGGGAAGCGTGTGTTGTTGGTGGGACTCATCCGACTACGAAGAGAATCTCATCGTGTTCCTACACGACAAATGGTGCCGCGACCCGGGATATGGTGTGACCTTCTGTGTGTTGTGGTCTGTGTCTAGGTTTAACCTAAACGAGCGTTCAAGAGAATAAGAGCAAGAAAAAGAAGAAGAAGATGGCGAAAGGATTCAAGTCAACGGTACCAGAAACACCGATGAAGTATTCGGGAATCCGGAACGAGAGTTCAGGATCTCATGGAGCAGTTAAGCGAACGTTCGGTCACCTTTAACCACTCGATGGACATTCCTGACGCCAAGTACGATGATGACGATGATTGGAAGAGAAGGCAGAGCCCTCGTCGGCGATGCCTGATGCCCCTGAAGATGCTGTGGTCTCTGTAGGCCGCAGCGGAGGTGTGCGATCCTTATCGCGCAATCTCCTTGACGAATTGGAAGGAGTGGCAAGCCCTGAACCTGCTCAATTCCACCAAGATGATGGAATCGAGGATTCGAAACCCTCGGTGATGACTGGGAAGGCGACTTCTAAGTCAAATGGCAATCGGCCACCCCTCAACGGGGATACGCCGGCTGCCAACAAGGTGCTCGGACGTTGCGTGGCGATGATGAACGACAAGAGCACGTGGATGCAGATGTTTTCGCCGGCGTTGGAACGCCAAGCTATCTGGACGGATCTGGAGAACGAGCTCGCGGTCCCTGTCAACTCGACGAGCTCTTACCAAGTCGCGGAAGACACCATCCTGCTGCTGGAAGCAATGGGGTGCAGAGCTGTGACTCGCCCGTCACCAGCGATGCTCCGTGATTGGGCTCCGTCGGATGCAGGTACCGCCCTCGCTAAGTGGAAGAAGAAACTTCGGACGGCGTTTGGAGCGTCGGACCTCGGCGGAAAACGTCAACCGGTAGCCCGACAGACACCTGAGGCGGTTGATCCGTCGATGATCCCCTTACCTCAAACCCCGATCAAGAAACGAGCGACAGAGCCTTCGGGGGGCGTCTTCTCGATCTCCGCCGAGGAATCGAGTTACTACCCGGACTCGCATATGGTCACTCCGCGTTCCACTCCTCGAGCGGAACGCTTGGCACGTGAGACCGAGGCTTTGAGAGCTTCAGGAGCAAATGGCAGAGCAACAACGCCGAGCCGGCAGAAGATTCACGACGACTCCGATGATTCGTCGGATGACGACCTTCTCCGGGGCAGTGATGATGATGGAGACGACGTCGCCGAACAATGGGCGCGTCAGATTCGGGAGCTCAGTCGAGATGATGATGGTGCGGGGGCTGGAAAGACCCCACCGAGGCTAGCAATCACCACCCACCTGCCGCTCGGGAACATCAAGCCCTACTACGGAAGACGCAACCGAAGCGAGCAGTCGATCCAATGGCTGCGAACTTTCGTCTATGAGATGAAGGACACGCACACGCCGCCCAACGAGTGGTGCATGGCTTTCGAGTTGAGCCTTCAAGAAGGAGCCTTGCATTGGTACAGACAGTTGCCTCGCAAGGTCCGACGCAAGTGGACTCTGCTCAGCGACGCTTTCATCAAGTATTACTGTTTATCGTTCAGCCAGTCGGCAAATGCTCGGTACTACTCTGCTGCCAAGAGAGACGACAAGGAGCATGTGTGTGACTACTTGAACCGATTGAATGGTTGCGGTCGCAACGCGGGTGTTCAATTCGAGAATGGTGGACGTGATGCTAAAGACCACATCCGACACTTTCTTGACACCTGCGGTGACAGAAGTTTGGAGGAACGTCTACGCCACGTCAGGGTGAAAGACATCCATGACCTCGAAGACCTCATCAACGAGATCTTGCGAAGCGAACAGCGCAGGCCGACTAAAGAAACCTCGTCTATACGCTCCAGGTCCCGAGATGACGGTCGCCGACGTGATGACAGGCGGACAGAGTACTCGCGCGATGGCTATAGCCGTGATCGCCGAGACCGAGACGCCAACTGAAACTGGGTTGGTCCCAATCGGGCTGCCACAGTTAGCTGAAACCGCGCTGGACGCAGACTGTGTCTATGAGTTCACAGGTGAATGCAAATGGCAGGATGACCCAAGAGACGGGAGTGTGAATTCGACGAAATTGATGGTGATGGAGGCCGAAGCCTCGGAGAGAATGGTATGTGTGAGTGGAGTGATAACGAACAAGGAGTGGCGTGCACAGACGGCTGGATCGTGAGTGTACGCCAAGTAGAGCGCCAAGACCGAACCCTCGTCCCGGTAGTAAAATTGCTGCCTGGTGAGAGGCTCGGGTGGTGTCCACTCAACGATACGACAGACGCAAGCGGATGTTCGCCCTGGTCAATGGGGCAGTAGACGACTCGCGAACGCGTATTCTGTTGGACACAGGAGCGAATGTGAGCGTAATTTCGGCGCGATTGGCGAAGCGGCTACGGATGCGAGAGATTACGGACCACGGCCGGAGCCTTGAAGTGCGAGGAATTAACCCTGGGGTGATGGAGACTCGACGACGAGCCTTCGTCAAAGTGACTCTGGGGTGGGAACGAGTGTATGAGTTTGAGCTGTGGGTCATGGACCATAGCGCAGGAGTTGACGTGGTGTTAGGAACGAATTTCACGATACCAGCCGGCTTTCGGCTGGACCTGTTCCACGGCACTGCTCGACTTCCGGATGAGGTCATGGTGCCTTTGATTAAGTCCCAGAGCGATGTTGACGAGAGAGCCTATGGTTCACAACAAGCTGAAGGGCCGACCGAGGGTTTACATATCCCAGGTCGTGAGTGGAGGTCGTTTCATCTAAAGCGGAATCAGCCTCCGAAAGATACGCATGAAGTGTGGATACGTCGGACCGAGACTTTGGTACCGACGGTGACGTCGTTTCGCCGAGGGAAGCCGTACAAGGTCCGCCTGACTAATGTGACGGAACGAGATGTGCATTGCCCGGGCCACAGTCATTTTGTGATGTGGGTCCGGGTTGGAGATCTACCGCGCGATGTAGGCTACGTTCGGCTGAACTCAGCGAAGTACGACGACTGGCAGGTGCTAGCATATGCCGCTGCTCGTGATAAGCAACTGTATCGATGTGAGCAGCGACTGTACGACCGCTGGTTGGCGGCTCAACTACCGTCCGTGGAACGTCGTGAGTACCCGACTCCAAAAGAATTGTTACGTCGACCCACAGAGGATTGCGACCGTCGGTTGACTTGCGCTCAACAATGGGAACGAAGATTGCAAACGATGGCGAACGAAGCCTCGGATGCGACCCCTTCTGATGGTGACGACCGAACTGAACAAGCTTATGAGGAGGCCGACGTTTCTGGCGATTCATCTACCAGAGCAGGTGATGACCAATACGAGACCAAGAACCCGGGCATGTCGGATGGTCAAGATCCTGTTGGGATTTTGGAAGCGGCATTCGCCTCGGTGATAGACGGTTCGGCAGCTCACGTTGATGAGAAACATAACGGAGGCGTCACCGGCACCTCAGAACACGTGGCGGCTTCGAGGATTACGCTCATGAGCTCGCCTTCCTCCCTGACTTCACCGAGACGTCGGTCGCCGAACTGGATTACTCTACGCCGAACGTACGCAATGCCGAACTGAACACTGATCAGCAAGAACGTCTACTGGAGACGCTGAGGCGGCATGAGCATATCATAATTGCCAGTGGCAACGCTCTGCCCCCTCCCGCATATGGTGTGGTGTGCGACATCGACGTGCAGGGGCATCCGCCCATTAAGCAACGCGCACGCCGGATCGCCCTGAGGCACCTCAAGAAGTTGTTTGAGCTTCTGAAGGGTCTACTCCAGGCGAGGCTGATCTTGTTCTCGGACAGCTCTTGGGCGTCCCCTATTGCTATCGTTCTCAAGAAGAACGGTGTGGACATTCGACTTTGCATCGACTACAAGATGGTGAACGCGCTCACCGCGATTTTGGAATATGCGGTGCCTCTTGTCGATGACTTATTGACCGACATGGAGGCGTACCTGTGGTTTTGCTCACTCGACGCAGCGAGTGGCTTTTGGGCCGTGATGATGACCGAGCGAGCTCGGAAGATTTCGGCGTTCGTCTGCGCCCTGGGGCACTTCGAATGGCTCCGTATGCCGTTCGGACTAAAAAATGCACCTATGATCTATCAGCGCATGATTGACAACGATCTGTGGGGTTTTGTCCAGCCGCACGGTGGCTGGAAGAAGTTCGCAGAGAAGATGAAGGACGCCGAGATCAAGTCACGTTTGCAGGTCCAGACGGTTCCTGCCCTCGGTGTGGAGGTGTCTAGCAGTGAACAGAGAAGTGGAATGCGATGACGAAGTTTGAGGCAGACCGGGTGTCATCGGCCGTGAACGACCCGGTGACTGTCCTAGTTAAGAGCCCGATCGCCGATATGTTTTCGACCGGCGAACCGGACGAATCGTCGTTGGTACCGGTGTTTGATCGACGATCCTTGGTGCAGAGTCTTTTTACGCATGTCTTAGTACACTCGACCGTCTTTTAGACAGGTTCTCGGAGTGTCGAATCAGCGTGAGCTTCACGAAGAGCATTTTTGTCCAGACGCGGGTTGATTTCCTATTACGCGAGATCACTCCAGAAGGCATACGAGCTGGTCCTAAGAAGCTCAAGGCGATCACCGAGCTCACGTTCCCAAAGTCGAAAAGCCGCAGCACTGGAACCACCTATCACGCACAACGCACTCGCGACACAGACCCTTTCTTTAGACACAAGCGCAGTACTAGACGCACCTTCCACCGCTTCGCCAGACACAATCACCACATCCCCAGACGCGGAAGAGCTTGTCATTGACCCGCAGCCGCCGCTCACAAAAACACTTGCTCCGGATTCCGCCGCAGCACTGGAACCACCTATCACGCGCAACGCACTCGCGACACAGACCCTTTCTTTAGACACAAGCGCAGTACTAGACGCACCTTCCACCGCTTCGCCAGACACAATCACCACATCCCCAGACGCGGAAGAGCTTGTCATTGACCCGCAGCCGCCGCTCACAAAAACACTTGTTCCGGATCCCGCCGCAGCACTGGAACCACCTATCACGCACAACGCACTCGCGACACAGACCCTTTCTTTAGACACAAGCACAGCACTAGATGCAGATGCATACTCACCGCTTGCCGCACCACTTCCGAGCGACACAACGACGCTCGATGCACTGCCAACACTGCAAATACCAGTCACCGCGCCGCCTGATGACGAGCTGCTGGCGCCAGACGATACAGACACACCGCCCGCCGAGGTAGCCGCAGAGCCAGCCAGAATTCACTGCCACGTCGCCGCAGCTATCTACAGTCCAAGATCTCACAGCCGAATTCACAACAGCACGCACGCCTAACACCGCATCCGCCGACGAGCCGCTACCGACCCTCACGAAGCCACTCAAGGCGGTCCCGCCTGCCGAAACGCCGCTTGCGACGTTCCTGTCACCGCTACCCAGCAAGTCCGCACCAGACGACAAGCCCACATCGCCGCCAATACCGGCCGCACTAGCGCCGTCGGCCAAAGAAATGCCCCTCCAGCCGCAGCGCCCGTCGACCTCGCGCCATCGGACAAGGCGACAGCGCCTGCAACACCCGCAGACACGTCCAGAGACTAGCTACGCACGCTCATAGAGCCACCGCCCACCGCTCTGTCCGTAGTAGCAGCGCCAGACGTAGTATTCATCGCGTCTCCGATGGCACTGCAACGAACACCGCTTGACAAGCTCACCACGCCGTCCTCGCCGGACGACACGGACACAGACCCGCCGCGACGGCTCGCGCTGCCAGTCGACCCGCCACGGATATCCAAGCCGCCCGCATCCGCCAAGCTGGCATCGCCGCTAGTCGCCACCACAGAGCCTCCACCCTGCACGTTCGCACACCCGACGATATTCAGCTTCTGCGCTGGGTCCACAGCATCCACACGGCCGCCACGCAACTCCACATCGCTGACCACAGCCGTGCCATCGCCCTGCACCAGGCTCAGGCTGCCGCCAGAACCACTACGGACGAACACACGGCTGCTAGTCGGATTGCCACTGCCCGAGGCGCTGTGTTCGGCAGTCATGTCACGGCCCGCACCACCGCTAGACGATCTGCCAGACACGAGAACAGCACCGCCAGCCGCTGCTAGAAATCGAAGAACCGCCGTGCACCTCCACGGCACCGGAACAGCCCATCAACGAACACCCGCCGCCGCTCACGAGAACACTTGCTCCGGATTCCGCCGCAGCACTGGAACCACCTATCACGCACAACGCACTCGCGACACAGACCCTTTCTTTAGACACAAGCGCAGTACTAGACGCACCTTCCACCGCTTCGCCAGACACAATCACCACATCCCCAGACGCGGGAGAGCTTGTCATTGACCCGCAGCCGCCGCTCACAAAAACACTTGTTCCGGATCCCGCCGCAGCACTGGAACCACCTATCACGCGCAACGCACTCGCGACACAGACCCTTTCTTTAGACACAAGCGCAGTACTAGACGCACCTTCCACCGCTTCGCCAGACACAATCACCACATCCCCAGACGCGGAAGAGCTTGTCATTGACCCGCAGCCGCCGCTCACAAAAACACTTGTTCCGGATCCCGCCGCAGCACTGGAACCACCTGTCACGCACAACGCACTCGCGACACAGACCCTTTCTTTAGACACAAGCACAGCACTAGATGCAGATGCATACTCACCGCTTGCCGCACCACTTCCGAGCGACACAACGACGCTCGATGCACTGCCATCACTGCAAATACCAGTCACCGCGCCGCCTGATGACGAGCTGCTGGCGCCAGACGATACAGACACACCGCCCGCCGAGGTAGCCGCAGAGCCAGCCAGAATTCACTGCCACGTCGCCGCAGCTATCTACAGTCCAAGATCTCACAGCCGAATTCACAACAGCACGCACGCCTAACACCGCATCCGCCGACGAGCCGCTACCGACCCTCACGAAGCCACTCAAGGCGGTCCCGCCTGCCGAAACGCCGCTTGCGACGTTCCTGTCACCGCTACCCAGCAAGTCCGCACCAGACGAAAAATTCATATCGCCGCCAATACCGGCCGCACTAGCGCCGTCGGCCAGAGAAATGCCCCCTCCAGCCGCAGCGCCCGTCGACCTCGCGCCATCGGACAAGGCGACAGCGCCTGCAACACCCGCAGACGCGTCCAGAGACTAGCTACGCACGCTCATAGAGCCACCGCCCACCGCTCTGTCCGTAGTAGCAGCGCCAGACGTAGTATTCATCGCGTCTCCGATGGCACTGCAACGAACACCGCTTGACAAGCTCACCACGACGTCCTCACCGGACGACACGGACAAAGACCCGCCGCGACGGCTCGTGCTGCCAGTCGACCCGCCACGGATATCCACGCCGCCCGCATCCGCCAAGCTGGCATCACCGCTAGCTACCACCACAGAGCCTGCACCCTGCATGTAACGGGCTATGGCTTTACCGTTACTAACTTACACGTAGCGGTGAGGAAGCTGACAAGCAAGATAGACGTAACTCTTAGTAAAATAGACTCTGATTTAATTTAGGAACAGGGCGGGAGCCCTAGACCTCTGTGAACCACTCATATGCAGGTCGACACCTGATTGGCTATAATGTTTGCTCTTTTAGCCAATCAGAGAACGACAACACAGCACGCGCTAGCCGCGTGCTTTTGTACCTACTTTTGTATATAAGATCTACCTACTTATGTAATTGGGGAGGGCCCATTACATCACCCCTCTCTTACAAAGTTGCGCTTACGGAACATAAGCACAGATCGCACATTTCACTGAAAACCCAAAAGGAACGCGGCAGTGCACGGAGGAACGTCGCTCGTCCTAGCGAGCGAACCAAGATGATCGCGGCGCAGCAAATGAACACGGAGGATCTCCCATCGCCGACGGAGACGTCGGTGTCGCTCTCGGAATCCGCGGAGGCTCCGGACGTGCGCAGGTTGCGATTCCCGGTGATTGACGGCGCATTGACCCCATGGACCTTCTATGACATATCGGCGGCGGTGTCTCCGGTGGCACCTCGATCGACTAACACCGCCGGGGCAACCCGACGGCGCTTGCAGCGGGGCCTTTCTCCGCTGTCGACTGCCAGGGCGGATGATGGTCGCGCGGATTGTCGTTCTCGGTCGCGTTCGCGCGGCCGTTCGAGACGCCGTTCTTCTTCGCCGGCGCGTGGTCGTCGCTCAAGATTGTGGTCACTGACGACCTGGGCGGATCCTCGGAGTCAACGAGCGACTCATACTCACGGACCACGTCTGGAACGTCGCGGAGAAGATTGGCGCGGGGCTGCCACGTATCATCCTCGGGAGGGAACCCAAGCCAGCGGACCTTATATCGACGAGCGGCCGGGATCGTCCGGCTGGCATGAGTGCGGCTCTGCGCGCGAGGAGGATCCTCGTGCTCCACGATACGATCCACGATCCAGCGGATATCCCCAGCAGCGTCAACGATGGGAGGCGGACCGTCGCGCTGATAGCGCTTGGGTTCTGGTTGGCCCGAACGACGACGCGGTGGAGAACCACTATTGGGACGCACTGCGCGAGGTGGATGCTGCCGTGCAGCAGTTGACGGAAGCTGCTCAGACTGCGACTGCCCTCCGGCAGTCGAATCGGGAATTGCTGGAGCGCGTACGGATGCTGGAGCGCGCGGTTCATGGTCAAGCGCAGACGGGGGTGCAGCCGCGCGCGCCTGAGACGACTGGCGCGATGGCGCGACGCGAGGGACGTTCGACGTACGTGGCGGCACCGGCTTAGTCGTCTGAGCCGTCTCGGGAATCGTAGCGGGGTGGTATTTCTTAAGCCTTCCGACGTAGAATGTCGGGTGTAGTCGTAGCGTCGTCGGAATGTCTAGCGTATAGGCGTCACCCAGCACTTTCGTAATCTTGAATGCCAATAAAGCGCGGCGCGAGTTTGTTCGCGCCGAGGTTGGTAATCGCAGAGTTCCTTATGCCGTCTGTCGACAGGAGAACTCGCTCTCCTGTCGTGAAGGAGGCGGTGTTCTTCCTGCCACGCTTGTCGGCACTCTCTTTCTGCTTATCGACGGCAGACTGGAGGGCGTCACGGACGAATCGCGTCAGTGCTTGGCGGTGCAGGACAAACTCGGACACCTTGGACTCATCGATCGGTCGCGCCGACTCCTTCGGCACATAGTTCTCTGCGACGTCATTAGCAGCGGGCGTCGGACTAGCTCCCGGGGTAATCAGCGTGCGTGCGGTCCATGACGAGACATCCGACGCCGTGTCTGGCGGCATCGTAAGAGGCTTCTTCGCTTGCGCACGCGTGATCGCATTGAGCGTCGCTGACTTGGGAGCTGCACTCGATACTGGCTTTTCGACTTCGACTTCCTCCCCCACCAGAGTGGAGCTACGCAGCGCCGTGGGATGGCCCACGGCGAGAAGAGCCGGAACGCGTGGATGCCGCGCGGTGTTGACGAAGAAAGGAGTTAGTCCGGTGGACGCGTGTTCGGCGTTGTTCAATGCGAACTCGGCCAGCGGGAGGAAGGAACTCCAGTTGGTGAACGACGTGGCGTAGCTGCGAAGTACGTCTTCGAAGACCCGGTTCACTCGCTCGGTCTGGCCGTCCGTCTCCGGGTGCGCAGCAGTGGACATCATCAACTTCGTGCCGAGCAGCTCGAAGAGTTTGGTCCAGAAGGCGGCCGTGAAGCGAGGATCACGGTCGGAGACGATGGATTCAGGCAGTCCGTGGTGACGGAAGACATGGTCGACGAAGTGCACCGCGGACTCTTCCGCGGTGGTCTCAAGGTGAACTGGCACGAAGTGGACCATTTTGCTGAATCGATCGACGAAGACGAGGACGCCCGTCCGACCTTCGGGGTCGGGCGGCAGACCGAAGACAAAGTCCATCGAGACTGACTTCCACGGCTCCGTGGCAATCGGGAGCGGGCGTAACGGCGCCTGCGACGACGGGGAAAGCTTGACGCGTTGGTAGATCTCGCAGGAGCGCACCCATTTGCGTACCCATTTATACAAGTGGGGCCAGTAGAAATCGCGGGACACGGCCGCGAATGTCTTCTCGCGGCCGAGGTGTCCGCCGATGGGGGCGTCGTGAAACTCGTGGATAATCCGCGAGCGCAAATCGGGATCGTTGGGAATTACTATCCGGGGAGCGTCGTACTGGTCGATGCTGTACGTCAGCAACTCGTCATCGAGTTGGTATCGATGAATTTGGTTGCGAGATGACCGTGGCAAGGCTCCCAGTGTGGCATCACTGGGAGATCGCAGATGCTGCTTGATCTTCGAGTAGATGGGGTCATGCTCATAAGCAGCGGCGATCTCGTCCCGGAGCGACGGCACTGGGGCGACCTGGTCAGGTTCAAGCCCAACGCCACGCACGTGGAGCACTGCTCTTCGTCATCGTCGACATCTTGAGACGGCAACGCGCCCCGAGGGTCGTAATCGGGGCGGCGCGACAGAGCGTCGGCGAGGATGTTGTTCTTGCCGGGCTTGTAGTGGACTACGAAGTTGTACTCCGAGAAGAACGACAGCCAGCGCGCCATGCGTTGAGACAAATGCGGGCTCTTCATCGCTGTTCGCAGCGATGCGTGGTCCTTGTAAACGGCGAAGGTCTGTTCTCCCAATAAGTACACCCTGAACTTAATCAGGGCGTAGCGCATTGCTAGGAGTTCCTTGTCGTGAACGGGATAGTTCCGTTCTGCGGGCTTCATCTGGCGCGATTGATAGCTGACGACACGCTCTCGACCATCGTCGTCAAACTGCATCAACGCGCATCCAATCGCGAAGTCGCTGGCATCGCATACGACATGGAACGGCTTGGACTCGTCGGGCAGCATCAGGATTGGCGCGGCCGCCAGGCTCTTCTTCACCAGTCGAAGGCTTCCTGGTGCTCGGGACGCCACGACCACGCGGCGTCTTTCTTCAGTAGCGACGAGAGCGGCTGGATCAGCCCGGTGTAGTTCTTGGTGTACTTGTGGAGATAGTTCGCGAGACCCAGCCATTGACGGAGTTCGGTTGGATTTGAAGGAACCGGCCACGCGCAGATGGACGAGATCTTCTCCGGATCAGCTCGGACGTCATTCTTGCTCACGAAGCAGCCAAGCACCGGTATTTCCGGTGCGCAGAAGACACATTTCTTCAAGTTCGCGTAGAGCTTCGCCTCCTGTATCCCCTGAAATACTTGCTTCAGGTGTCGTAAGTGGACTTCCACGGCGCTAAGGTCGCCCTCAGCGCGACTTTGTACGAAGCTATCGTCGAAGTAACTCGGCGCGAAGTCGCGCAGAGGCCGCAGCACGTGGGAAACCATACGGTTGAAGGTGGCGGGTGCATTCTTGAGACCCTGGGGCATCACGAGCCATTCCCAAAGCATTCCGCTTGGAGTACTCACAGCTGTGAGAGGAACGTCATCCGACCTCATCAGGATCTGATAGAAGCCGTCCGTCAGGTCAATAGCACTGTAGATCACGCTGCCAGGCATGGAATCGAGGATCATATCCTTGCGCGGGATCGGAGTCTGCGCTGGGATGGTGGCGTCATTCAGCTTGTTGAAGGCGTGGACAATGCGCCAGCCGCCGGTCGCCTTCTTAATGCAGAAGGTGGGGCTCGAGTGAGGAGAGATGCTCTCACGCACGTGTCCGGCTTGACGACGATTCTCGAAGAAGTCGTCGATGGCTTTGACTTGATCTCGCGGCAGCGGCCACTGCCGCGTCACGCAGTACTTTGTTCCTGGCGTGAGATCAATCTCATGGCGTACTCCGCGGTCAGCGGGCAGTTCCGCGGGGATCTTGTCGGGGAATACGTCCTCGTACTCGCATGCGAGGTTGTACACGGGATTCGAAGACGCCTTCAGTGACTCCCAAGACTGCGCGGCGAAGCGTTCCTCGCGCGCCGACTTCGGTTCGGCGTGTTTGGGACGCGGGAGCTCTTCGCGGTCGCTGACAGTGTGAAGCTCCTCGTCACGTGTGGTGATGAGGCAAACTTGCTCGACCTCGCCACGTTTGAGGTCGCGGAGAAAGCTCTTCCAGGAGACGCCTGGGAGACGCGTAATTGAAGAGGCTTCGCACGGTGGGTTAGCGACTTCGACTGCGCGCTGTCGATGAGGGGTACCGTCTACGTATTCCACCACGGAAACTGACTTCGTGGCGAATGGAGCGTCTGGGATCGGGCGTCGTGCCTTCAGACGACGGCGATGCTTGGACTTCTTCTTCTTGCGCTCACCGCGCGTGGACGCGGGGAGTATGGAGCTGTCACTGGACGATGCTTCGGACGAGGAATCACCCCCTCTAGGTGCGAGAGGCCATGTCCATCCGCACCAATAGCGCGCGGGTGAACCGCGCGAGCGCGTGCGACATCGGGAAGCGGGAGCAACACGTGCTCGACCGCCATCTCATTCATTGACGGGAACCCATGCTCGACCGCCATCTCGTTCGTCGACGGGAACCCATGCTCGACCGTCGTCCCGTTTCTCGGACGGGAACCCACGCTCGACCGTCGCCTCGTTCGTCGACGGGAACCCATGCTCGACCGCCGTCTCGTTTGTTAGTGGGAGTCCACGCTCGACCACAATCTCGTTCGCCTCGCGTGTACGCGAGGAGTCTCAACTGGTGCGTCCAGCAATACTGCACACGCCGTACAGAGAGGGCCATCGCTCACTCTGTGTACGGTTCGCGTCGTGGATGATCGATCCACGACGGTAACGTGTGGCCAATCTCGCGGTGACACAAGGAGGTGGGTGAACACCTCGCTGACGTCGAAGTTGTGTCGGCGCCGGACCGACCGCGCCAACCAGTTGATCTCAGGCTGGTAGCGCGCGAGCCACGGCATCCCGAGAATGCAGTCGAAGGCGTAGTTCATCGAGATCACCAGAAAGTCGTCTCGACTGGAGATGCCGTCGAATGTGTACGGGAGCTGTACCTCGCGCCGCGGGACGCGCTGCGATCTCCGAGGGCAACACCGACAAACATGATGCGCGGAAGAAGTTGTTCGTCGCTCCTGAGTCCAGGAGCGCGCGAAGCGGACGCTGAGCGCCAGTGACGTGGAGATTCAGGATAATCAGTCTCGAGTCGTCACTGGCTGTGGTGGCGTTGAAGTGTGCATAAAGCACTCGAGGGCTAAGAGGTCGGGTCGCCACCGGTGGGCCCGGACCTCCACTCCAGCCAGTAGGGCGCCCTGCGCCTACTGGCCCAGGCCGTTTTTTGACTGGGCGACCTGGCTCGGATTGTCGACTTCATCGACCGTGACATTCGCGGCAACGGGGGCAGGCGCGCGGCAAACGGCCGCGCGGTGACCAAGCGTCCGACAGCGATAGCATGCCATCGGACGCGGGGATCTGCCTCCGCGCGAGGCGGTGGGGTTGGACCAGCGCCGAGTGGTCGATGCCTCGACGGCATCTATCTCCATCGGCTCGGGTGCGTTTGTCGAGTCGGTCACCGGCATCGTGCGGGCGTATGACGACGTCACCACATAGTCCTCGCGAAGCGCGAGGGCGAATGCCTTCTCCAGAGTGTCAGGCTCTGCACGAGTGAGACTGTAACGCGTCATACCTTCTCGCATTCCGAATACGAAGACATGGACCTGTGAAGCCATGTCGATGGGACTCGTGGTGATGCACGAAGCGAGGTGTCGGGTCTTCTGAATGTAGTCCCGCATCGACATCTTACCCTGTTTGAGGGCGAAGAATTTAGCACGGACGCGGGATTCATCTTGCGGTGGTTCGAAGGCCAGAAGTAGGTCACTCTGGAGAGCTTCCAGAGTGGGGAACGCTTGCGCGTCTACGACGAGCTTGCCGAGGGCTCACTCTTTGGCTTTCCCGGATAACCGGGAGAGGAGGAAGTTCACCTTTGCCGACGGCGCCTCGATCAATCTCGAGGCGATGGCGATGTCAATTTCCCGGAACCACCGATTCAGCGGCAGCCGGTCTGGACCGGCACCTGAGTACGTCGAGGTTTCCATCTTGACGGCGTCATTCTTGGAACGCGAGGGAGTCTGTCCTCGCTGCTTGGCTTCAGCGAGCTCTCGTTCCATGAATTCTTGAGTGGCTTGATGTTGCTGGTCGGGAGAAGCCGCGCTGAGCAGCGACGCCACGACAACTTGTCCGGACACCGCCGCGAGGCGGTGGAGAGCCTCCCACTCAACGCGGGTGGGGTGGGGGAAGTTGTCGTGCTCCATAGTTGTTCCGGGGGAACCGGATGTCAAGCCGTGCTGCATCTTGGTCTTGGTCTTGGTCTTGGTCGTTGGAAGGACTACAAAGTGCTACCAGGTGTAACGGGCTATGGCTTTACCGTTACTAACTTACACGTAGCGGTGAGGAAGCTCACAAGCAAGATAGACGTAACTCTTAGTAAAATAGACTCTGATTTAATTTAGGAACAGGGCGGGAGCCCTAGACCTCTGTGAACCACTCATATGCAGGTCGACTCCTGATTGGCTATAATGTTTGCTCTTTTAGCCAATCAGAAAACGACAACACAGCACGCGCTAGCCGCGTTTTGTACCTACTTTTGTATATAAGATCTACCTACTTATGTAATCGGAGAGGGCCCATTACACTGCACGTTCGCAGACCCGACGCTCTTCACCTTCTGCGCTGGGTCCACAGCATCCACACAGCCGCCACACAACTCCACATCGCTGACCACAGCCGTGCCATCGCCCTGCACCAGGCTCAGGCTGCCACCAGAACCACTACGCACGAACACACCACTGCTAGTCGGATTGCCGCTGCCCGAGGCGCCGCTTCCGACAGTCACGTCACGGTCCGTACCACTGCTAGACGATCCGCCAGACACGAGAACAGCACCACCAGCCGCTGCTAGAAGTCGAAGAACCGCCGTGCACCTCCACGGCACCGGAACAGCCCGTCAACTAACCGCTGCCGCCGCCCACAAAAACACTTGCTCCGGATCCCGCCGCAGCGCTGCAACCACCTGTCACGCACAACGCACCCGCGACACAGACCTGTTAGACACCACCACGCCACCAGATGCAGATGCAGACTCACCGCTTGCCGCACCACTTCCGAGCCACACAACGACACTCGATACGCTGCCAGCACCGCAAATACCAGTCACCGCGCCGCCTGATGACGAGCTGCTGGCGCCAGACGATACAGACACACCGCCCGCCGAGGTAGCCGCAGAGCCAGCCAGAATTCACTGCCACGTCGCCGCAGCTATCTACAGTCCAAGATCTCACAGCCGAATTCACAACAGCACGCACGCCCAATACCGCATCCGCCGACGAGCCGCTACCGACCCTCACGAAGCCACTCAAGGCGGTCCCGCTCGCCGAAACGCCGCTTGCGACGTTCACGTCACCGCTGCCCAGCAAGTCCGCACCAGACGAAAAATTCACATCGCCGCCAATACCGGCCGCACTGGAGCCGCCGCACTGGCACCGCCGGCCAGAGAAATGCCTCCTCCTGCCGCAGCGCCCGTCGAGCTCGCGCCATCGGACAAGGCGACAGCGCCTGCAACACCCGCAAACGCGTCCAGAGACCCGCCACGCACGCTCACACAGCCACCGCCCACCACACTGTCTGTAGTAGCGCCAGACGTACAATCCACCGTGCCACCGATGGCGCTGCGACGAACACCGCTTCACAAGCTCACCACGCCGTCCTCGCCGGACGACACGGACACAGACCCGCCGCGACGGCTCGCGCTGCCAGTCGACCCGCCACGGATATCCACGCCGCCCGCATCCGCCAAGCTGGAATCGCCGCTAGCTACCACCACAGAGCCTGCACCCTGCACGTTCGCACACCCGACGATATTCAGCTTCTGCGCTGGGTCTACAGCATCCACACAGCCGCCACACAACTCCACATCGGTGACCACAGCCGTGCCATCGCCCTGCACCAGGCTCAGGCTGCCACCAGAACCACTACGCACGAACACACCACTGCTAGTCGGATTGCCGCTGCCCGAGGCGCCGCTTCCGACAGTCACGTCACGGCCCGCACCACCGCTAGACGATCCGCCAGACACGAGAACAGCACCACCAGCCGCTGCGAGAAGTCGAAGAACCGCCGTGCACCTTCACGGCACCGGAACAGCCCGTCAACTAACCGCTGCCGCCGCCCACAAAAACACTTGCTCCGGATCCCGCCGCAGCGCTGCAACCACCTGTCACGCACAACGCACCCGCGACACAGACCTGTTAGACACCACCACGCCACCAGATGCAGATGCAGACTCACCGCTTGCCGCACCACTTCCAAGCCACACAACGACACTCGATACGCTGCCAGCACCGCAAATACCAGTCACCGCGCCGCCTGATGACGAGCTGCTGGCGCCAGACGATACAGACACACCGCCCGCCGAGGTAGCCGCAGAGCCAGCCAGAATTCACTGCCACGTCGCCGCAGCTATCTACAGTCCAAGGTCTCACAGCCGAATTCACAACAGCACGCACGCCCAACACCGCATCCGCCGACGAGCCGCTACCGACCCTCACGAAGCCACTCAAGGCGGTCCCGCTCGCCGAAACGCCGCTTGCGACGTTCACGTCACCGCTGCCCAGCAAGTCCGCACCAGACGAAAAATTCACATCGCCGCCAATACCGGCCGCACTGGAGCCGCCGCACTGGCACCGCCGGCCAGAGAAATGCCTCCTCCTGCCGCAGCGCCCGTCGAGCTCGCGCCATCGGACAAGGCGACAGCGCCTGCAACACCCGCAAACGCGTCCAGAGACCCGCCACGCACGCTCACACAGCCACCGCCCACCACACTGTCTGTAGTAGCGCCAGACGTACAATCCACCGTGCCACCGATGGCGCTGCGACGAACACCGCTTCACAAGCTCACCACGCCGTCCTCGCCGGACGACACGGACACAGACCCGCCGCGACGGCTCGCGCTGCCAGTCGACCCGCCACGGATATCCACGCCGCCCGCATCCGCCAAGCTGGAATCGCCGCTAGCTACCACCACAGAGCCTGCACCCTGCACGTTCGCACACCCGACGATATTCAGCTTCTGCGCTGGGTCTACAGCATCCACACAGCCGCCACACAACTCCACATCGGTGACCACAGCCGTGCCATCGCCCTGCACCAGGCTCAGGCTGCCACCAGAACCACTACGCACGAACACACCGCTGCTAGTCGGATTGCCGCTGCTGTCCGAGGCGCCGCTTCCGACAGTCACGTCACGGCCCGCACCACCGCTAGACGATCTGCCAGACACGAGAACAGCACCGCCAGCCGCTGCGAGAAGTCGAAGAACCGCCGTGCACCTCCACGGCACCGGAACAGCCCGTCAACTAACCGCCGCCGCCGCTCACAAACACACTTGCTCCGGATCCCGCCGCAGCGCTGCAACCACCTGTCACGCACAACGCACCCGCGACACAGACCTGTTAGACACCACCACGCCACCAGATGCAGATGCAGACTCACCGCTTGCCGCACCACTTCCAAGCCACACAACGACACTCGATACGCTGCCAGCACCGCAAATACCAGTCACCGCGCCGCCTGATGACGAGCTGCTGGCGCCAGACGATACAGACACACCGCCCGCCGAGGTAGCCGCAGAGCCAGCCAGAACTCACTGCCACATCGCCGCAGCTATCTACAGTCCAAGGTCTCACAGCCGAATTCACAACAGCACGCACGCCCAACACCGCATCCGCCGACGAGCCGCTACCGACCCTCACGAAGCCACTCAAGGCGGTCCCGCTCGCCGAAACGCCGCTTGCGACGTTCACGTCACCGCTGCCCAGCAAGTCCGCACCAGACGAAAAATTCACATCGCCGCCAATACCGGCCGCACTGGAGCCGCCGCACTGGCACCGCCGGCCAGAGAAATGCCTCCTCCTGCCGCAGCGCCCGTCGAGCTCGCGCCATCGGACAAGGCGACAGCGCCTGCAACACCCGCAAACGCGTCCAGAGACCCGCCACGCACGCTCACACAGCCACCGCCCACCACCACTGTCTGTAGTAGCAGCGCCAGACGTACAATCCACCGTGCCACCGATGGCGCTGCGACGAACACCGCTTCACAAGCTTCACCCACGCCGTCCTCGCCGGACGACACGGACACAGACCCGCCGCGACGGCTCGCGCTGCCAGTCGACCCGCCACGGATATCCACGCCGCCCGCATCCGCCAAGCTGGAATCGCCGCTAGCTACCACCACAGAGCCTGCACCCTGCACGTTCGCACACCCGACGCTCTTCACCTTCTGCGCTGGATCTACAGCATCCAAACAGCCGCCACACAACTCCACATCGGTGACCACAGCCGTGCCATCGCCTTGCACCAGGCTCAGGCTGCCACCAGAACCACTACGCACGAACACACCACTGCTAGTCGGATTGCCGCTGCTGTCCGAGGCGCCGCTTCCGACAGTCACGTCACGGCCCGCACCACTGCTAGACGATCCGCCAGACACGAGAACAGCACCACCAGCCGCTGCTAGAAGTCGAAGAACCGCCGTGCACCTTCACGGCACCGGAACAGCCCGTCAACTAACCGCTGCCGCCGCCCACAAAAACACTTGCTCCGGATCCCGCCGCAGCGCTGCAACCACCTGTCACGCACAACGCACCCGCGACACAGACCTGTTAGACACCACCACGCCACCAGATGCAGATGCAGACTCACCGCTTGTCGCACCACTTCCAAGCCACACAACGACACTCGATACGCTGCCAGCACCGCAAATACCAGTCACCGCGCCGCCTGATGACGAGCTGCTGGCGCCAGACGATACAGACACACCGCCCGCCGAGGTAGCCGCAGAGCCAGCCAGAATTCACTGCCACGTCGCCGCAGCTATCTACAGTCCAAGGTCTCACAGCCGAATTCACAACAGCACGCACGCCCAACACCGCATCCGCCGACGAGCCGCTACCGACCCTCACGAAGCCACTCAAGGCGGTCCCGCTCGCCGAAACGCCGCTTGCGACGTTCACGTCACCGCTGCCCAGCAAGTCCGCACCAGACGAAAAATTCACATCGCCGCCAATACCGGCCGCACTGGAGCCGCCGCACTGGCACCGCCGGCCAGAGAAATGCCTCCTCCTGCCGCAGCGCCCGTCGAGCTCGCGCCATCGGACAAGGCGACAGCGCCTGCAACACCCGCAAACGCGTCCAGAGACCCGCCACGCACGCTCACACAGCCACCGCCCACCACACTGTCTGTAGTAGCGCCAGACGTACAATCCACCGTGCCACCGATGGCGCTGCGACGAACACCGCTTCACAAGCTCACCACGCCGTCCTCGCCGGACGACACGGACACAGACCCGCCGCGACGGCTCGCGCTGCCAGTCGACCCGCCACGGATATCCACGCCGCCCGCATCCGCCAAGCTGGAATCGCCGCTAGCTACCACCACAGAGCCTGCACCCTGCACGTTCGCACACCCGACGATATTCAGCTTCTGCGCTGGGTCCACAGCATCCACACAGCCGCCACACAACTCCACATCGGTGACCACAGCCGTGCCATCGCCCTGCACCATGCTCAGGCTGCCGCCAGAACCACTACGGACGAACACACCGCTGCTAGTCGGATTGCCGCTGCTGTCCGAGGCGCTGTGTTCGGCAGTCACGTCACGGCCCGCACCACCGCTAGACGATCCGCCAGACACGAGAACAGCACCACCAGCCGCTGCTAGAAGTCGAAGAACCGCCGTGCACCTTCACGGCACCGGAACAGCCCGTCAACTAACCGCTGCCGCCGCCCACAAAAACACTTGCTCCGGATCCCGCCGCAGCGCTGCAACCACCTGTCACGCACAACGCACCCGCGACACAGACCTGTTAGACACCACCACGCCACCAGATGCAGATGCAGACTCACCGCTTGTCGCACCACTTCCAAGCCACACAACGACACTCGATACGCTGCCAGCACCGCAAATACCAGTCACCGCGCCGCCTGATGACGAGCTGCTGGCGCCAGACGATACAGACACACCGCCCGCCGAGGTAGCCGCAGAGCCAGCCAGAATTCACTGCCACATCGCCGCAGCTATCTACAGTCCAAGGTCTCACAGCCGAATTCACAACAGCACGCACGCCCAACACCGCATCCGCCGACGAGCCGCTACCGACCCTCACGAAGCCACTCAAGGCGGTCCCGCTCGCCGAAACGCCGCTTGCGACGTTCACGTCACCGCTGCCCAGCAAGTCCGCACCAGACGAAAAATTCACATCGCCGCCAATACCGGCCGCACTGGAGCCGCCGCACTGGCACCGCCGGCCAGAGAAATGCCTCCTCCTGCCGCAGCGCCCGTCGAGCTCGCGCCATCGGACAAGGCGACAGCGCCTGCAACACCCGCAAACGCGTCCAGAGACCCGCCACGCACGCTCACACAGCCACCGCCCACCACACTGTCTGTAGTAGCGCCAGACGTACAATCCACCGTGCCACCGATGGCGCTGCGACGAACACCGCTTCACAAGCTCACCACGCCGTCCTCGCCGGACGACACGGACACAGACCCGCCGCGACGGCTCGCGCTGCCAGTCGACCCGCCACGGATATCCACGCCGCCCGCATCCGCCAAGCTGGAATCGCCGCTAGCTACCACCACAGAGCCTGCACCCTGCACGTTCGCACACCCGACGATATTCAGCTTCTGCGCTGGGTCCACAGCATCCACACAGCCGCCACACAACTCCACATCGGTGACCACAGCCGTGCCATCGCCCTGCACCAGGCTCAGGCTGCCACCAGAACCACTACGCACGAACACACCGCTGCTAGTCGGATTGCCGCTGCTGTCCGAGGCGCCGCTTCCGACAGTCACGTCACGGCCCGCACCACCGCTAGACGATCCGCCAGACACGAGAACAGCACCGCCAGCCGCTGCGAGAAGTCGAAGAACCGCCGTGCACCTCCACGGCACCGGAACAGCCCGTCAACTAACAACCGCCGCCGCCCACAAACACACTTGCTCCGGATCCCGCCGCAGCGCTGCAACCACCTGTCACGCACAACGCACCCGCGACACAGACCTGTTAGACACCACCACGCCACCAGATGCAGATGCAGACTCACCGCTTGCCGCACCACTTCCGAGCCACACAACGACACTCGATACGCTGCCAGCACCGCAAATACCAGTCACCGCGCCGCCTGATGACGAGCTGCTGGCGCCAGACGATACAGACACACCGCCCGCCGAGGTAGCCGCAGAGCCAGCCAGAACTCACTGCCACATCGCCGCAGCTATCTACAGTCCAAGATCTCACAGCCGAATTCACAACAGCACGCACGCCCAACACCGCATCCGCCGACGAGCCGCTACCGACCCTCACGAAGCCACTCAAGGCGGTCCCGCTCGCCGAAACGCCGCTTGCGACGTTCACGTCACCGCTGCCCAGCAAGTCCGCACCAGACGAAAAATTCACATCGCCGCCAATACCGGCCGCACTGGAGCCGCCGCACTGGCACCGCCGGCCAGAGAAATGCCTCCTCCTGCCGCAGCGCCCGTCGAGCTCGCGCCATCGGACAAGGCGACAGCGCCTGCAACACCCGCAAACGCGTCCAGAGACCCGCCACGCACGCTCACACAGCCACCGCCCACCACACTGTCTGTAGTAGCAGCGCCAGACGTACAATCCACCGTGCCACCGATGGCGCTGCGACGAACACCGCTTCACAAGCTCACCACGCCGTCCTCGCCGGACGACACGGACACAGACCCGCCGCGACGGCTCGCGCTGCCAGTCGACCCGCCACGGATATCCACGCCGCCCGCATCCGCCAAGCTGGAATCGCCGCTAGCTACCACCACAGAGCCTGCACCCTGCACGTTCGCACACCCGACGCTCTTCACCTTCTGCGCTGGGTCTACAGCATCCACACAGCCGCCACACAACTCCACATCGGTGACCACAGCCGTGCCATCGCCTTGCACCAGGCTCAGGCTGCCACCAGAACCACTACGCACGAACACACCACTGCTAGTCGGATTGCCGCTGCTGTCCGAGGCGCCGCTTCCGACAGTCACGTCACGGCCCGCACCACCGCTAGACGATCCGCCAGACACGAGAACAGCACCACCAGCCGCTGCTAGAAGTCGAAGAACCGCCGTGCACCTCCACGGCACCGGAACAGCCCGTCAACTAACAACCGCCGCCGCCCACAAAAACACTTGCACTGGATCCCGCCGCAGCACTGGAACCACCTATCACGCACAACGCACTCGCGACACAGACCCGTTAGACACAAGCACAGCACTAGATGCAGATGCATACTCACCGCTTGCCGCACCACTTCCGAGCGACACAACGACGCTCGAAACACTGCCAGCACCACAAATGCCAGTCACCGCGCCGTCTGACGACGGGCTGATGGCGCCAGACGACACAGACACACCGCCCGCCGAGGTAGCCGCAGAGCCAGCCGGACTTCACTGCCACGTCGCCGCAGCTATCTACAGTCCAAGATCTCACAGCCGAAATCACAACAGCACGCACGCCCAACACCGCATCCGCCGACGAGCCGCTACCGACCCTCACGAAGCCACTCAAGGCGGTCCCGCTCGCCGAAACGCCGCCTGCGACGTTCACGTCACCGCTGCCCAGCAAGTCCGCACCAGACGAAAAATTCACATCGCCGCCAATACCGGCCGCACTGGAGCCGCCGCACTGGCACCGCCGGCCAGAGAAATGCCTCCTCCAGCCGCAGCGCCCGTCGAGCTCGCGCCATCGGACAAGGCGACAGCGCCTGCAACACCCGCAAACGCGTCCAGAGACCCGCCACGCACGCTCACACAGCCACCGCCCACCACACTGTCTGTAGTAGCGCCAGACGTACAATCCACCGTGCCACCGATGGCGCTGCGACGAACACCGCTTCACAAGCTCACCACGCCGTCCTCGCCGGACGACACGGACACAGACCCGCCGCGACGGCTCGCGCTGCCAGTCGACCCGCCACGGATATCCACGCCGCCCGCATCCGCCAAGCTGGAATCGCCGCTAGCTACCACCACAGAGCCTGCACCCTGCACGTTCGCACACCCGACGATATTCAGCTTCTGCGCTGGGTCTACAGCATCCACACAGCCGCCACACAACTCCACATCGGTGACCACAGCCGTGCCATCGCCCTGCACCAGGCTCAGGCTGCCACCAGAACCACTACGCACGAACACACCACTGCTAGTCGGATTGCCGCTGCTGTCCGAGGCGCCGCTTCCGACAGTCACGTCACGGCCCGCACCACCGCTAGACGATCCGCCAGACACCGGAACAGCACCGCCAGCCGCTGCGAGAAGTCGAAGAACCGCCGTGCACCTCCACGGCACCGGAACAGCCCGTCAACTAACCGCTGCCGCCGCCCACAAAAACACTTGCTCCGGATCCCGCCGCAGCGCTGCAACCACCTGTCACGCACAACGCACCCGCGACACAGACCTGTTAGACACCACCACGCCACCAGATGCAGATGCAGACTCACCGCTTGCCGCACCACTTCCAAGCCACACAACGACACTCGATACGCTGCCAGCACCGCAAATACCAGTCACCGCGCCGCCTGATGACGAGCTGCTGGCGCCAGACGATACAGACACACCGTCCGCCGAGGTAGCCGCAGAGCCAGCCAGAATTCACTGCCACATCGCCGCAGCTATCTACAGTCCAAGGTCTCACAGCCGAATTCACAACAGCACGCACGCCCAACACCGCATCCGCCGACGAGCCGCTACCGACCCTCACGAAGCCACTCAAGGCGGTCCCGCTCGCCGAAACGCCGCTTGCGACGTTCACGTCACCGCTGCCCAGCAAGTCCGCACCAGACGAAAAATTCACATCGCCGCCAATACCGGCCGCACTGGAGCCGCCGCACTGGCACCGCCGGCCAGAGAAATGCCTCCTCCTGCCGCAGCGCCCGTCGAGCTCGCGCCATCGGACAAGGCGACAGCGCCTGCAACACCCGCAAACGCGTCCAGAGACCCGCCACGCACGCTCACACAGCCACCGCCCACCACACTGTCTGTAGTAGCGCCAGACGTACAATCCACCGTGCCACCGATGGCGCTGCGACGAACACCGCTTCACAAGCTCACCACGCCGTCCTCGCCGGACGACACGGACACAGACCCGCCGCGACGGCTCGCGCTGCCAGTCGACCCGCCACGGATATCCACGCCGCCCGCATCCGCCAAGCTGGAATCGCCGCTAGCCACCACCACAGAGCCTCCACCCTGCACGTTCGCACACCCGACGATATTCAGCTTCTGCGCTGGGTCTACAGCATCCACACAGCCGCCACACAACTCCACATCGGTGACCACAGCCGTGCCATCGCCCTGCACCAGGCTCAGGCTGCCACCAGAACCACTACGCACGAACACACCGCTGCTAGTCGGATTGCCGCTGCTGTCCGAGGCGCCGCTTCCGACAGTCACGTCACGGCCCGCACCACCGCTAGACGATCCGCCAGACACGAGAACAGCACCGCCAGCCGCTGCGAGAAGTCGAAGAACCGCCGTGCACCTCCACGGCACCGGAACAGCCCGTCAACTAACCGCTGCCGCCGCTCACAAAAACACTTGCTCCGGATCCCGCCGCAGCGCTGCAACCACCTGTCACGCACAACGCACCCGCGACACAGACCTGTTAGACACCACCACGCCACCAGATGCAGATGCAGACTCACCGCTTGCCGCACCACTTCCAAGCCACACAACGACACTCGATACGCTGCCAGCACCGCAAATACCAGTCACCGCGCCGCCTGATGACGAGCTGCTGGCGCCAGACGATACAGACACACCGCCCGCCGAGGTAGCCGCAGAGCCAGCCAGAATTCACTGCCACATCGCCGCAGCTATCTACAGTCCAAGGTCTCACAGCCGAATTCACAACAGCACGCACGCCCAACACCGCATCCGCCGACGAGCCGCTACCGACCCTCACGAAGCCACTCAAGGCGGTCCCGCTCGCCGAAACGCCGCTTGCGACGTTCACGTCACCGCTGCCCAGCAAGTCCGCACCAGACGAAAAATTCACATCGCCGCCAATACCGGCCGCACTGGAGCCGCCGCACTGGCACCGCCGGCCAGAGAAATGCCTCCTCCTGCCGCAGCGCCCGTCGAGCTCGCGCCATCGGACAAGGCGACAGCGCCTGCAACACCCGCAAACGCGTCCAGAGACCCGCCACGCACGCTCACACAGCCACCGCCCACCACACTGTCTGTAGTAGCGCCAGACGTACAATCCACCGTGCCACCGATGGCGCTGCGACGAACACCGCTTCACAAGCTCACCACGCCGTCCTCGCCGGACGACACGGACACAGACCCGCCGCGACGGCTCGCGCTGCCAGTCGACCCGCCACGGATATCCACGCCGCCCGCATCCGCCAAGCTAGAATCGCTGCTAGCCACCACCACAGAGCCTCCACCCTGCACGTTCGCACACCCGACGATATTCAGCTTCTGCGCTGGGTCTACAGCATCCACACAGCCGCCACACAACTCCACATCGGTGACCACAGCCGTGCCATCGCCCTGCACCAGGCTCAGGCTGCCACCAGAACCACTACGCACGAACACACCGCTGCTAGTCGGATTGCCGCTGCTGTCCGAGGCGCCGCTTCCGACAGTCACGTCACGGCCCGCACCACCGCTAGACGATCTGCCAGACACGAGAACAGCACCGCCAGCAGCCGCGAGAAGTTGAAGAACCGCCGTGCACCTCCACGCCACCGGAAGAGCCCGTCAACTAACCGCTGCCGCCGCTCACAAACACACTTGCTCCGGATCCCGCCGCAGCGCTGCAACCACCTGTCACGCACAACGCACCCGCGACACAGACCTGTTAGACACCACCACGCCACCAGATGCAGATGCAGACTCACCGCTTGCCGCACCACTTCCAAGCCACACAACGACACTCGATACGCTGCCAGCACCGCAAATACCAGTCACCGCGCCGCCTGATGACGAGCTGCTGGCGCCAGACGATACAGACACACCGCCCGCCGAGGTAGCCGCAGAGCCAGCCAGAATTCACTGCCACATCGCCGCAGCTATCTACAGTCCAAGGTCTCACAGCCGAATTCACAACAGCACGCACGCCCAACACCGCATCCGCCGACGAGCCGCTACCGACCCTCACGAAGCCACTCAAGGCGGTCCCGCTCGCCGAAACGCCGCTTGCGACGTTCACGTCACCGCTGCCCAGCAAGTCCGCACCAGACGAAAAATTCACATCGCCGCCAATACCGGCCGCACTGGAGCCGCCGCACTGGCACCGCCGGCCAGAGAAATGCCTCCTCCTGCCGCAGCGCCCGTCGAGCTCGCGCCATCGGACAAGGCGACAGCGCCTGCAACACCCGCAAACGCGTCCAGAGACCCGCCACGCACGCTCACACAGCCACCGCCCACCACACTGTCTGTAGTAGCGCCAGACGTACAATCCACCGTGCCACCGATGGCGCTGCGACGAACACCGCTTCACAAGCTCACCACGCCGTCCTCGCCGGACGACACGGACACAGACCCGCCGCGACGGCTCGCGCTGCCAGTCGACCCGCCACGGATATCCACGCCGCCCGCATCCGCCAAGCTAGAATCACTGCTAGCCACCACCACAGAGCCTCCACCCTGCACGTTCGCACACCCGACGATATTCAGCTTCTGCGCTGGGTCTACAGCATCCACACAGCCGCCACACAACTCCACATCGGTGACCACAGCCGTGCCATCGCCCTGCACCAGGCTCAGGCTGCCACCAGAACCACTACGCACGAACACACCGCTGCTAGTCGGATTGCCGCTGCTGTCCGAGGCGCCGCTTCCGACAGTCACGTCACGGCCCGCACCACCGCTAGACGATCTGCCAGACACGGGAACAGCACCGCCAGCAGCCGCGAGAAGTTGAAGAACCGCCGTGCACCTCCACGCCACCGGAAGAGCCCGTCAACTAACCGCTGCCGCCGCTCACAAACACACTTGCTCCGGATCCCGCCGCAGCGCTGGAACCACCTGTCACGCACAACGCACCCGCGACACAGACCTGTTAGACACCACCACGCCACCAGATGCAGATGCAGACTCACCGCTTGCCGCACCACTTCCAAGCCACACAACGACACTCGATACGCTGCCAGCACCGCAAATACCAGTCACCGCGCCGCCTGATGACGAGCTGCTGGCGCCAGACGATACAGACACACCGCCCGCCGAGGTAGCCGCAGAGCCAGCCAGAATTCACTGCCACATCGCCGCAGCTATCTACAGTCCAAGGTCTCACAGCCGAATTCACAACAGCACGCACGCCCAACACCGCATCCGCCGACGAGCCGCTACCGACCCTCACGAAGCCACTCAAGGCGGTCCCGCTCGCCGAAACGCCGCTTGCGACGTTCACGTCACCGCTGCCCAGCAAGTCCGCACCAGACGAAAAATTCACATCGCCGCCAATACCGGCCGCACTGGAGCCGCCGCACTGGCACCGCCGGCCAGAGAAATGCCTCCTCCTGCCGCAGCGCCCGTCGAGCTCGCGCCATCGGACAAGGCGACAGCGCCTGCAACACCCGCAAACGCGTCCAGAGACCCGCCACGCACGCTCACACAGCCACCGCCCACCACACTGTCTGTAGTAGCGCCAGACGTACAATCCACCGTGCCACCGATGGCGCTGCGACGAACACCGCTTCACAAGCTCACCACGCCGTCCTCGCCGGACGACACGGACACAGACCCGCCGCGACGGCTCGCGCTGCCAGTCGACCCGCCACGGATATCCACGCTGCCCGCATCCGCCAAGCTAGAATCACTGCTAGCCACCACCACAGAGCCTCCACCCTGCACGTTCGCACACCCGACGATATTCAGCTTCTGCGCTGGGTCTACAGCATCCACACAGCCGCCACACAACTCCACATCGGTGACCACAGCCGTGCCATCGCCCTGCACCAGGCTCAGGCTGCCACCAGAACCACTACGCACGAACACACCGCTGCTAGTCGGATTGCCGCTGCTGTCCGAGGCGCCGCTTCCGACAGTCACGTCACGGCCCGCACCACCTCTAGACGATCTGCCAGACACGAGAACAGCACCGCCACAGCCGCGAGAAGTTGAAGAACCGCCGTGCACCTCCACGGCACCGGAACAGCCCGTCAACTAACCGCCGCCGCCGCTCACAAACACACTTGCTCCGGATCCCGCCGCAGCGCTGCAACCACCTGTCACGCACAACGCACCCGCGACACAGACCTGTTAGACACCACCACGCCACCAGATGCAGATGCAGACTCACCGCTTGCCGCACCACTTCCAAGCCACACAACGACACTCGATACGCTGCCAGCACCGCAAATACCAGTCACCGCGCCGCCTGATGACGAGCTGCTGGCGCCAGACGATACAGACACACCGCCCGCCGAGGTAGCCGCAGAGCCAGCCAGAATTCACTGCCACGTCGCCGCAGCTATCTACAGTCCAAGATCTCACAGCCGAATTCACAACAGCACGCACGCCCAACACCGCATCCGCCGACGAGCCGCTACCGACCCTCACGAAGCCACTCAAGGCGGTCCCGCTCGCCGAAACGCCGCTTGCGACGTTCACGTCACCGCTGCCCAGCAAGTCCGCACCAGACGAAAAATTCACATCGCCGCCAATACCGGCCGCACTGGAGCCGCCGCACTGGCACCGCCGGCCAGAGAAATGCCTCCTCCTGCCGCAGCGCCCGTCGAGCTCGCGCCATCGGACAAGGCGACAGCGCCTGCAACACCCGCAAACGCGTCCAGAGACCCGCCACGCACGCTCACACAGCCACCGCCCACCACACTGTCTGTAGTAGCGCCAGACGTACAATCCACCGTGCCACCGATGGCGCTGCGACGAACACCGCTTCACAAGCTCACCACGCCGTCCTCGCCGGACGACACGGACACAGACCCGCCGCGACGGCTCGCGCTGCCAGTCGACCCGCCACGGATATCCACGCCGCCCGCATCCGCCAAGCTAGAATCACTGCTAGCCACCACCACAGAGCCTCCACCCTGCACGTTCGCACACCCGACGATATTCAGCTTCTGCGCTGGGTCTACAGCATCCACACAGCCGCCACACAACTCCACATCGGTGACCACAGCCGTGCCATCGCCCTGCACCAGGCTCAGGCTGCCACCAGAACCACTACGCACGAACACACCGCTGCTAGTCGGATTGCCGCTGCTGTCCGAGGCGCCGCTTCCGACAGTCACGTCACGGCCCGCACCACCGCTAGACGATCTGCCAGACACGAGAACAGCACCGCCACAGCCGCGAGAAGTTGAAGAACCGCCGTGCACCTCCACGCCACCGGAAGAGCCCGTCAACTAACCGCTGCCGCCACCGCTCACAAACACACTTGCTCCGGATCCCGCCGCAGCGCTGCAACCACCTGTCACGCACAACGCACCCGCGACACAGACCTGTTAGACACCACCACGCCACCAGATGCAGATGCAGACTCACCGCTTGCCGCACCACTTCCGAGCCACACAACGACACTCGATACGCTGCCAGCACCGCAAATACCAGTCACCGCGCCGCCTGATGACGAGCTGCTGGCGCCAGACGATACAGACACACCGCCCGCCGAGGTAGCCGCAGAGCCAGCCAGAATTCACTGCCACATCGCCGCAGCTATCTACAGTCCAAGGTCTCACAGCCGAATTCACAACAGCACGCACGCCCAACACCGCATCCGCCGACGAGCCGCTACCGACCCTCACGAAGCCACTCAAGGCGGTCCCGCTCGCCGAAACGCCGCTTGCGACGTTCCCGTCACCGCTGCCCAGCAAGCCCACACCGCCGCCAGCCAATACCGGCCGCACTGGCGCCGCCGGCCAGAGAAATGCTTCGTCCTGCCGCAGCGCCCGTCGAGCTCGCGCCACCGGACAAGGTGACAGCACCTGCAACGCCCGCAGACGCGTCCAGAGACCCGGTACACACGCTCACACAGCCCGGATAAATCAATACCGCCTCCGCTCCCGACCTTAGATGCTCCACCGGATAGCTTCATAGATCCGCCTGTGACTGAATTGTCAAAGTTCAGAACGCCAAGCCCGTCACCTCCGAAGATTTTGACATCACTGCCACGTCCACGAGTTTGATCCAGTCCATTGCCGGCAGAAATCTCCACCGCGCCGCCAGGCATGTTGAACCTATTGTCGTCGCCACCGCGCAACTGGATACCGCCACCTGAGTGCACGGCCACAGCCGACTGGTTCACGATAAGGGAGTTGTTTGTCGAGTGCTTGGTAACACCCGTGACGACAATTCCCTGCAACAATGATCGTTTCTGTGCGTCATGAAACAGTCGTAGAGTCTGCATTAGCTATCTGGTTTCCTTTCACAAAAGAAACCCTGCTCACATACCTGGAACAACCACTACTGGGCATGGCGCCTCACTCGCCAGCGCCTTGCACCCGGAGCCGTAGCCCTCTTCCACCGCCATGCACGATGCGTCGAGGCACATCACACACACTCGTCCGAAGCGGCGCAGCTACCGCAGTCGGTGATGGTGTCGCACCGCGGGTTCACAGGGCAAGCCTCCGCTTCCGGGATCCAGTCGCTGCACCAAACCTGGAAGCGGTCGTACGGCCCCTGGATGTTGCCAGCGACGCACGTTAGCGTCGACCAGCAGAAACCGCACGACGGCTCCGCGGCGCAGGCATAGCACCGATCCATCGCGTCCCAGAACGAAGTGTCCGGGGGCGGCGACAGGGCCGAGCAGTTAGTTAACCGTCGTTGCGTCGGCCTCGCCACGCACCCACGTCTTGACGTCCGTCGGCGCCGTCGAAACCTGCAGCGCCCGAAGACTCCACACGCCCAAAAGACTCGCCGCGCGCGTCGCGCCGCTCCAGTTGCCTGGCATCACCTCTCGCTGTTCTCCTACGTTCACTAAAAGGAATACAAACACACCAAGATCAATCACCCCACGTCCAAGAAGAGAGAGGCACGGGCGGATCAACCTCCTCACAAGTCACAACAAACTCAAGACGTACTTTCTCGAGGGAAAGTCGCTCGCCGCCCGCGAAGTGCTCTCCGCACGCAGAGGAGGCCCTCCCGGACGCGCACGCAGCACGGAGGGAAGCTTCTCTTGGCGCTTGGTGCTCGGGTGTCGCTCGCTGTGTCCGCTGCTGCTCTGGTCGTCCGTCGATGGGCCGCTGCTGGTCGCTCCGGCCGCTGGTCTCCCTCGTTCGCGCCTGGCGCCTCCAAATGAAGAATGAGCAGCCTGTAGGAAAGCGCGCTACACAAACCTCGAGATAAGGGGGCACAACCTCCTCGTCGTACTTTCCGGCACCTGTGAGAGGTTGGCCATTCAGTTTGAGAGGGAGGAGGACGCCAGCACTGGCGTTTGTATGGATCAGCTCCCGCTCCGCAAACAGATATGGAAGGGTATCGGAAGACACGCCCCCATTTACGCCACTGCACCTCCACTGCATCGCCAGCTATCGGCGTAGTACTCCACTGCACCTCCGCTGCGTCGCCAGCTATAGTGCGCCGTCGCCTCCTTCGGTGCACTGTCATGCTGAGCAGCGCAGCCTGCACTCGGTGCCCCAGGCAGCGCGGGTGGCAAGCACTGCAACCTTGCCTTCCGCATTTACCCCATTTCTCGTGTTTGCCACACCATCTTATATCTCGTGTTTGCCACATCACCTTAACTTCAACGTGGTTGACTGGCTTCGGTCCATGCTATCGTTGCCATCGCGTGCTACCTGCTAGCTAGCTAGCTCAGCGTCGCCCTGGGGGAGCATTTGCCTGCATGAAAACAACATCGCTGCCGATGTCTTGGCCGCTCGTGTCGACACGTTCGCCGTTAATTGCACGGTTTCGGGGATTGGCTCCATCGAGACCGCGCCTAGTAAGGAGTAAGCAGCCGTCAAGCTGTCAATGTGCGATCCGCCCGCAGGACGACGGGTGTGTGCTGCGTCTATTGGTTTCAACGCACAGCAACTTGAGTAAATACAATGTGCGAACAGAACCCGCCATACAAAGTTCCTTGTTGCTTGCATAGCCGAGTCTCCAGTCAAACCGCTGGATGACGACCACCTCAACGCGCTCAACGATGTTCCCTCCGATTTGCTCCCGCCACCTTCCGCCTACCATTTCCAGCTTTGCCGGCGGCGATGACAGCGCAGCGAGGGTTTCCCAAGATGTACGGCGCCATCGGCCACACTGGAGTGGTGACCCCAACGTCTTGCCAATGCTCGGAAGAGTGGAGCGATGCCCCGTCACAGCCGTTACTCTCCAACACCGGAACGCCAGCTGACGGGATCAAGTCAACTGGTGGACAGCTGGAAAAAGTGACCAACTCGCTGCTCTACGGCGTCGTCAACTCCGTCCGAGCCATCCCCACCATGTACGGATACGCCGTCATCATCTTCAGCCATCCAAGCTTCGGAGCCTTCATGCTGGCGCTCTCCAAGCTCGTCATCTTCTCCAGTGCAGTGCACCAGCTCATGTTCACACTCCTGAGCTCGCTGCCTTTTGCCATCGGCCAAGTTCAAGACGCCGGTCTCATCTTCTTCAGCGCCATGGCCACGTCCATCTGCAACTCGCTCGGACCCGAGACGTCTCCGGAAGCCAAAGTGGCCACCACCATCGTCACCATCGGGATCGCCACTGCGTCCTTGGGCCTCTGTCTCGTCGTCATGGGGAGGTACAAGGTTGGCGGCGCTCGCGTCGTACCTGCCCATGCCCGTGATCGGCGGGTACTTGGCCTTCATCGGCGTCTTCTGCCTCTACGCGGGACTCGCACTCAGCACGGGACTTGTGATCAACGACTTCTCGTCCATGGTGAAAATGTTCGACGACGCCCACAACGTCTTGCTGTGTGCGCCGGGCTTCCTGGGCGGCGCCACGCTGCTCGTCGTCTCGCAAAACTTTAAGAACCCGTTCGCGCTGTCCACCGCTATCATGGTCATGCCCTTGTTCTTCTTCCTTGTGCTCGCGGTCGGCAGCATTTCGCTCGATGAAGCACGGAGAGGTGGCTGGGTCGACCCCGTCCAGAAGTCCGCGTCGATCATGGAGCTCGTCGACCTCTTCGACTTCTCACTCGTGCACTGGAACCAGATCCCCAAGCAGATCGTCACGTGGCTCGGCATGGTCTTCATCGTCGCCTTCTCCTCCAGTCTCGACGTGGTTGCCATTGAGATCGACATGGGCAGCAAACTTAGCATCAACCACGAGCTCAAGACCGTCGGCTGGTCCAACATCGTGAGTGGTTTGGTCGGCGGATGTTCGGGCTCTTACGTGTTCGGCCAGACCATCTTCACCTGCCGTTCCAAGACGAACTCACGAATCGTGGGCGTGTGTGTCATTTTCGCGGAGCTCGCCATTGTGGCCGCCCCGGTGTCCGTCCTGAGCTATGTGCCGAGGTTCTTCCTCGCAGCAACGCTCATCTTCATCGCCCTGGACCTCATGCTGGAGTGGTTGGTGCTCGCCTACCGCAAGATGTGTGTGCGCGAATGGGCTGTGGTGTGGCTGTCGTTTCTTGCCATCAACCTTGTATCGCTGGACGTGGGAATGATCATTGGAGTTGGCGTCGCAGTTCTCAACTTTATCCTGAGCTACGTGCGAGTCCCGGCCGTGAGTCGTTGTTCGATCACGTCTCCCGTTGTACGGGACCTCACGAAGAGCTCGATGTCTACGAGAAAGCACGGCGCCATCGCGCACTTCGAGTTCAGCGGATACCTGTTCTTCGGCTCAGCAGTTCAAATTATCGACGGCGTACAGAAGGCCATTTACGTTCGCAAGCAGCGCAAGACTGGTGACCAGCAAAGCTTCCTCCCAAATCGTGCGTCGAACCACGATATCTACGTTGAATGTCTGGACGGTACTCCAGCCTCCGACCCCAAAGTTCTGCCGACGCAGTACGTGGTCATGGATTTCAGCCGTGTCACTGGAATGGACGTCACTGCAGCTCGAAGTGCCTTCCTGATACTGAAAAAATATTGCAAGAACCACGGCATCACGCTTCTCTTTGCGAGTGTGGTGCCTGCAATACGCACCTTGTTGCTGAAGAATCAAGTGTCCAGTGAACGCAACTTTTTCGATTCTATTGACTCGGCGTTTGAGTTGTGCGAGGGACACTTGCTGAATAGTGCAGTCAAGACTCAGCGCCATAGTACCAGCACATGAAACTATCACTTTACTGTTCGCAACTTGGAGCCTACCGGGAAAAAGTGTGCCTGCTGCATGGTATTTTACCATTTGCAGTTCAAAGTTCCTGCTTGATACGAGTTCTACAGCGTTGTGCAGACTCCAAACTGTTTCTACGAGTTTCCAAGTTGCCGGGTTACCATCTCCATGACTGGAAGAGTTTACTCAAGCTGTGCCGCAAGTGAAGAATAACACCCCCGGCTTGCAGCCACATTTTGGCGAAGTAACCTTTTTCAGCTGACTCGTCCGCGGTGTTTGAGATGCCTCGTGAGTGCTTCGAAGCCATGCACTTACATCCTACTACTACAGTAGTAGTATCACAGTCTGCGTGACACAACGGCGCACTATATGGCGATGTCTCGAGCCAACCAAACGCTGAAATCCACTCCTGAATACAAAACTATCCTATCTCTACAACTACATGTATTAATACATGTATCCTGTACACTGTAGTATAGTACGTCGCACTACCTGTACCGCTTGTGCTTTATCAGCTTTTGCTTCGGTTTTTCCATATGTACCCGTATAGGTACGATCCGAACACCGACAAATTCTAACTACATATTTTTAAATATTAAAATATGTATGAATCCTAATTTTCATTTTTTGATTCGTCACTTCTTTCAGATGAAAGTGTCGACTGCCGAGGAAGAGGAGAAGGGGGAATTGCCGACTGTCGACGATACCACTCCACTTGATCGAGGCGACGATGAGCCCTCTGGAGAGACATTGAAGTTCCCCACAGACTTTCCTATGGAGAATAAATACCTTCCGAAAATGTACTACGTCCGCGCGTGCTTTCCGATCTACTACCAGTTAATCATGGACAACCTCGTGAATTCAGACGACTTACAGTTTATTGCTGTCACTGGACCATCAGGTACGAAGGACTTTACGACGTATCTCTACTAGAGATATATGGTAAACAAATACTGACGTTGATTCGCTCCTGGAATTGGCAGGAATCGGGAAATCCGTCTTCGGTGGATACTTTTTCGATCGCTTCCGACGTGAGCACCCCGAGTTCACTATCATTACGGCATCGTTTGCGGCGAGCTCTGGGCTTATTAAAGCGACCGTGTTTGAAAGCGACCGGGAAGTGGTCATCAGGCATGGGGTTGGTGCGTACGACTTTATGGGGGAGGCTTATGAAAAGGCCCGCCCCAAAGTCCTTCACTTGTACGATGGACCGCCTGTAATCCCCCCACCGGGTCAAATGGTGTGCTTCACCAACCAGGATTCGTCGTGGCACAAGATTTGTGCTGATAACGAGGCAGCCGACAAATTGTGGCTGCCGTTGTGGAGTCCAGAAGAGCTGTCTACAGCAGCAACTTGTCTCGAATTGGATGTGACTCAAGACATGATTGAAGACCGCTTTTTCAAGTTTGGTGGAGTGGCTCGACAGTGTCTTGCAACTGATGCAAGTGTCGTGGTTAAGGAGTTGACTGCTCTTGATAGCGCTCTTGATGGTATGGAATGTTCTGGAAGAGCTACGGGGTCTGGTGTACGAATTCGGACAAAGTGCTGTGCACCACCGTTTGTGCCACCATGAACCATCTCGAGAAGAGCCGTGGTTTTCAGCAATTCGACTTGCATCCAAGTATATTTCTCTCCGTGTTTTACAAAAAATTGGAGATTCCGAAGCAAAACTGAAATGCCGAGTGCTCCAGTTTTTATATGGGATTCCAGAGGAAACCGTGTGTCGTGCTCATTTATTTGAGATGAAGGCGCACGCGTTGTTGGCACGCGGAGGCCCTATTTCTGCATATCATCTTGACGACCGGCGACGCTCGACGACGACGTTTACTCTTTCCAGTAGTGAGTTCTGCTTTTTCAACTCGGATATTTTTTCTTCGTCTTCCGAGAGCGGGTCATACCAACTTTGTGGCACGTCCATTTGCCGATCGATTGACTCGTTTTACTACCCATTTGTGGAGAAGAAATGGTTTGGATTGAAGGTAATGAAGGAGAAGATTTTACTTTTCCAGGCACTCGTTGCTTCGGCGCGTGCCTTAAACGGGAAAGATATCGCAAACACTCTGGAAGATCTTGGGCTGCTGGAGGCAGCGATGCATAGCCCAAGTTGTGTCTTGTTAATTTTTATCGTTCCGAGTTCTGACGGTGACAAACACACAGCCAAGCAAATCATTCAATGGGACGAGAAGGCAAATGTTGAGAGCATTCGTGTACTTGCCAGCCTTGCCAGCGAAGAAGTAGATCATTTGCTCAGCCTCGATATCGAGACTGTTGGAGATCTTCGCAAAGCTGTTAGCAGTTCATCCTCACTGCATGATGAAATTTTGAAGTCTGCTGAGATCAACGAGTACGCGCTGCACCTAAAGAACTTCGATGATCTCCAGAAAGTGAAAGGGCAGATGCTTCAGAGCATTTCGCAATACGTATGGGTGGTGTAGGTAAGATCTTTCGAAGTTTGGCAGATCGATCTACATAATTCGAGGAGGCGAAGCTTGCTGAGTGATGGCATTTCAAGTACGAAGCTTACACAAGAAGTTGGTGACCAACACTTAGTAGTTTTAACTAACCTACCTAAAGACCAAAGAAGTGAACGAAGTTTACCATCACGCTACTAGTACTTCGGAGTTTAATTTTCTGAAGTTAAAAAGATAGTGTTTGACATCTTGGTAGAAAAAAAATATGGCCACGATCTCTACAACTAGTACTTGATCGTTTTCAGTTTTGTCAATGAAGCTTTGTCATCTTCAAGAACCTTCAAGTTGACCTTCCATCACATTTTTTCCTCTACGGCTGCTAGAAAAGAAGGCGATGGCAAGGCACTTCGTTTAACCGCATCAAGATCGTCAAGCAGCGAAGGACTCACCGATCCAGAATGCGGATCTGCAACTTGCTGCCTGTCCAAAGGTATCGGCTCCATAATCAAAGGCTCCGAAGTGAGACCGCGTGACACCGCCCAATTGCAAGTGCTGCGTATTGCAATGAAGGTGCAACGAACTCGATCAAACTAAACAAATAAACACCAGCATTATACTTTTCAAAGCACATGTACACGAGTTTGTGTTGCTTTTTGTTTGCAGTCCGAGGCTGTGCTGTACAACCCGAAGCTCTTGGCTGTCCAACCAAGATGAGACGGGTCGTGCCAAGTTAAAAAACGCAACACGGTGTGCACTTGTCATTGGCGAGTTCATCGCACAATGCACCGACCGGCTCTTCAACTCCCGGGTATCATGCTGTAAGAGCTTGGCATAGGGAAGTTCCTCCATCTTCAGGATCTGCTTGGTCCATTACCAACCTTCACCCGATCCCCGTCTAAAATTCCTGAGCGACATAGTCTGCATCTGCACTTCCGAAGTTGCAATCCCGCCTTGCTCTTGCTGATTCTACGTCATGTCCATTCAGAGCCACTTTGCGTTCCGCCCCCGCTTCGCGAGTCGCTACTCCCTCAGCGGTTTACTTCCAACTTCATCAAATGGCGTCCAAAGTTTCGATCGAACATGACAAGAGTCATATCACTCCATCCCGAGCTTTCCTACTTAGCTCCGTGCCCAGGTCCTCCGCCGGTAAATCTGTCAGAACCTCGCACAACGTTCACCCAATGACCAAGTTGTCGAACTCGTTGATGTACGGCATCGTCAACTCGATCCGAGCCATCCCGACCATGTACGGATACGCCGCCATCATCTTCAGCCACCCCGCTTTCAGACACTACATGCCGGCGTTGTCCAAGATCGTCATCTTCTCCAGCGCTCTCCACCAGCTCATGTTCACACTGCTCAGCTCACTACCATTCGCCATCGGCCAAGTTCAGCACATTGGGCTGATCTTCCTCGGTGCAATGGCGACTTCCATTTGCAACTCACTCGCGCAAGACGACAACGTGACAGCTGAAGCAATCGTTGCCACGACCATCGTCACGATCGGTGTTGCTACGGCTTCACTGGGAGCGTGTCTAGTTATCATGGGGCGCTTCAAGTTGGCGACGCTGGCGTCGTACTTGCCCATGCCCGTCATCGGTGGATACCTAGCGTACATTGGCATCTTTTGCCTCTACACGGGCTTCGCGCTGAGCACGGGGCTGACCATCAACGATTTCTCGTCCATGTTGAGTCTCTTCGGCGATGCTCACAACGTTTTGCTCTGCTTGCCTGGACTCCTGGGTGGTGCAGCTCTACTTGCGATTTCAAAGAATTTCAAGAACCCGTTCGTGCTGTCGGCGGCTATCATGATCATGCCTGTGATTTTCTTCCTGGTGCTGGCCGTCACTAGTACTTCTCTGGATGAAGCGCGTAAGGATGGCTGGGTCGACGCTGTGGCGAAATCCGCCTCCGTCACGGAAGTTGTCAGTCTTTACGACTCCTCCTTGGTGCACTGGGACCAGATCCCTAAGCAGATTGGTACGTGGGTCGGCATGGTTTTGGTCGTCGCCTTCTCCTCCAGTCTGGAAGTCGCCGCCATTGAGATTGACACGGGCAGTAAGCTGAACGTCAACCACGAGCTCAAGACCGTCGGCTGGTCCAACATCGTGAGCGGGTTATTCTGTGGTTTTAGTGGGTCTTACCATCTTCACCAGACCATCTTCACCTGCCGTTCCAAGACCAACTCGCGCGTCGTCGGCACTTGCGTCATTCTAGCAGAGCTGGCGATTTTTGTCATTCCGGTGTCCGTCCTGAGCTACGTGCCGAGGTTCTTCCTCGCAGCGACGCTCATTTTTGTTGCCTTGGACCTCATGGTCGAGTGGCTGGTGCTTGCCCACCGCAAGATGTGCATGCGTGAGTGGGCCGTAGTGTGGTTGTCCTTCATTGCCATCAACTACTTCTCGCTCGAGGTTGGTATTTTGATCGGCGTGGGCATCGCTGTCCTCAACTTTCTGGTGAGTTACATGCTGGTCCCTGTCCTGAAGCCGCGCTCGAAGCCCTTGGCTTCTGTGCCGAACTTTGGAGAAAGTGCCATTCCTCGTTTTTCAGCGGCGGTGCCGAATTTCGGAGAGAGCGTCATGAGCTTCCGCCCCAACGCGTCGGTGGCGGGACGAAATCTCGCGCAGAGCGCCGTGTTCAACAGGAACCAAGGTGCGATCGCCCACTTTGAGTTTTGCGGGTACCTGTTCTTCGGCTCCGCAGTCCAAATCTTGGATCGTGTGCAGAAGGCCGTGTTCGTTCGCAAACAGAATTTCGACGACGAGGACACGCGGGGAACGCAGCGTGAATCGAGCTTCCTCCCGATTCATGCTTCTGTTTGGGATGTCCCCGTCGAGTGCCTGGATGGAACACCAGCTTCGGATGACTGCATGCCGACCGAGTGTGTCGTCATGGACTTCACGCGCGTGTCCGGCATGGACTCTACGGCAACGCGAAGCGCTTTCCTGATCTTGCACAACTACTGCAAGATCCAAGGCATCACTGTTGTCTACGCCAACGTGCCCCCCAACGTCCGTAGTTTGCTGCTGAAAAACAAGGCTGCGACTGAAGGCAGCTTCTTCGCGACGGCCGACTCAGCACTCGACTTTTGCACCAAGAAAGTGATGGCTAGCGACGCTGCTGCTGCTGTGCCTCAGCCCCGCGGATACAAGAATGAGCCTATTAGTCTTCTTCTGCACCGCTACTTGGGCGAGCCGGACAACTCGAAGCTGCTACAGGGCGTCGACCGGTTCTTCCGTAAGCTCGAGGTGCCCGCCGGACACGAATTCTACCGTGTCGGGCAGTCGTCCGACAACTTTTACTTCCTCGCTCGCGGCGGCGTCACGCTGTTCGTGAACGACGACGGTAGCGTCGCCCCCAATCAGCCCCTGACTCAACTTCAGACTGTGCTTCCAGGCGCCATGTTCGGTGAAGTTTTTTTCTTCAGCCAGCAGTGCCGACAGACGACAGCCACCGCCTCCGAGTCGTGCACCGTGTTCGAAATGAGCCGCGAGCAGTTCGACTCCATGAAGGTGCAGAACCCCTCACTCTCCGTCAGCTTCCTCGATGTGGCGGTGCAGTCCATTCTCAAGTAGTCAATGGAAACTACTTATCTATCAACCCCCACTTGCCATTTTGCAAGTACCAATACCAATACCTACATCGCCGGTATCAAACAAAATACACCACCACGTCGTACACCATTTCCCTCGCTTCTCTTTCTTCAGCTTTTGAAATTCCTACAAACCAAAACTTTGTGACATAAAATACCACGTCAGAAAAACAATCATGTGAAATTTATTTTTTTAAATTACGCGTAGCATTTCTGCTTCCAATTCTCAGACTGAACTTGACTAGCAAGCGACTGCGAGGGCGATGGCCATGTACGAGGTGCAGGAGCCGTGCTACTACTCGGTGCTGGACGTGGACACCGATGCAAGGTGCGTGCACTTCTCCTCCCGGCGTCGCGACGTCCATCCGACGTCTGTAGCGGTCATAAATCCAATATTAAACCCTAGTAATACTAACTGTATCATTATTCCCAGTGCGTCGGTCATTGTCAAGGCGTATCGCTCCATGGCGCTCAAGTACCACCCAGACAAGAACCCTAACGCTGAACCTGAGCAGTTCCAAGCCATCACCGAAGCTTACGAGGTGCTGTCGGACCCGGAGAAGCGGCGGCTGTACGACCATTACGGACCGTCACTGAAGCCCCGACTGGGGGAGACGTTCGCCCAATTGGCGCCGCTCCTGCTGTCGTTCGCGACGGGATTCATTGGCTCCAGTACCCGCACGTACAGTGGCGTGCTGAGTGCGCGCGCCATGTTCGGCTGGGAAGTATGTTTGATGGGCGTCGCGGGCATGTACTACTGCTACCGACCAGGCGAGACGAGCAGTGGGAAGCCACAGACCAAGGCCAAGAGAGAAGTCGTGTCCGTGTCGGACTACGTGACCATCACGTCCATGGGGCTGCTGATGGGGAATTTTACGGGCTGGGCAGCCACGTCCGTGCTATTGTTCTGCAAAGCGGTGGTGTTGGGAAGCTGAGACCACTTGGCACTGGTGAGTGGTCCTGAATGGAGGAGTGGGGTATAAAGGATGTGGGGATGGCGCGGAAGAGGAATAGCGCTGATGCCGATAGTAAATGCATTCACCAATTGTGCTTGTGGATATGTGTAAGGTTTTGTGAGGGAGGGATGAGGAGTAGGTAGCGATAGCGGTCTCAATTGTGAACCCGAATTGTTACGATCGCTACTCGTTGCTCGTCAGAAGATCAATGAATGCTGGTTCTGGCCGCTGGCGGATCTGTTTGGACTTCACCCTTTTGCCAGTCGGTTTGGATGACAATGTTTTTCGGTAGGTCGACCACTGGATTTCGCTCTCAAATAGTTATCATGTGGACAAGTTCGATGACCCTCGTCGCCTTTCGGTTTGTCGTAACACATGCAGTTGTGTTCCTCTCGAGCTTTGCAAGCATACACGTCCGCGCCCAGTAGGCTTCGAGCATGATACATGTAGTATCCAACGGGAATGTCCCGCTGAAAAACTATCAAACAGATCGACAAACCTGACTCGGTTCGCGTTGTTGCGAGGCGACAAAATAAAAGACTTCGACCGAAACCCAATCGCAAAGCTCGCGCTCGTGTACTGTTTAAGCATCGAAATTGTCTACATGTAGGTGTCCTGGGGGGTTGTGAGTTGAACGTCTGGCTTTTTGACATACAACGTAGACTCAGCGAAGACACCTACTGCATTATCTGGTTACCAACAGCGAAACCTGCTGGTTCTATGATTCATGCCTGCTGCTTTAGCTGCTGCTTGAGAAGCGCACTGGGATCCGTGCGTACGTAAGGAATTGGTAAAATATCCACTGCAACCAACGAGTTGTGCAGCCCCCAAAGATCTGCTCGCTTACGCCCCTGAACAAGCAACGCGCTAGCCCGCCCCATTTGAGAGTAAGCATGGGAACGATTGCTGTAGATTCTGACGTCTGGCGCGGATAACTCCCAGGATAATAAGCTTCGACCACAGTGCCGAGAATTGAGAGAGCCACAGAGTATAGGTACCGTTAGTGAGCCACAAGTCCCTCACTGTGAGGGACTTGTACAAAATGGCATTAGGCCGTCGGATGGCCTTTGAGGTCCGAAGCCCGCAATCGCTCAAAAAGGCCAGATAGCAAAAACCAGGAAGCAAAAGCAAGTTGCCTTTTTCGGTACTCGCCGAACAGGTGGTCCACTTCAAGCATAAACATTATTCGCGCTCTGTGATTGGCTCTCCCCAGCATAAACAGTGGAACTAACCAGCCAGATTGACGATCTTCAGTTCTTGGACCTCGGTTAGCGATTGCAGTTTAACTTGTCCTCCATTGCGCCCGCCAATGGTAAATGCTCGCCAGGGCATACGCGTTGTAGTTACAGCGCCTATTTGGCTCGCATTCGGTCTGGTACAGTACTTACTTGTTCACACGGCCAGCTGTACGGGCATCGTAACTGGCGACGCAAGACAGCCACGACTGATGAACATCATCATCGTTGAGAGCAGGGCGTCCTTTCTCGCTGTTTGCTTGCATGAGAGCCGCCTTGGGGCTCTCAGCCCCCACGAAGAGCGTGCTCGGTCATAAACTTCTTCAGTTTCCCACAGCTGGCGTGGGATCACGACTATAGTACTCGTCAAAGGAGACCGCCGGCACGATCCTCCTTTAACATCTGAAGATGCCCTGCCTTGCACGGCAACCATGCAATGGCCCTGCTGTTGAGTTGACTGTTTCAATCCAGTGCGCACTGCTACCTCTTGTCCGCGGCAGTCTCGAGTCATTTCCACTTTTGAGCTCCAGCGTCCAAGTCTCGCATCCGCCACGCCCCCACTTGACTCCGCCATGAAGACCTGCGCCTTTCTCCTCAGCTTTTCCGCCTGCGTGGCCTCGCTGTGCTCGGCTTCGCTAGTCGTCGACACGGCACCCGACCACCTTCGCGCCTACGTGCTGCCCAAGAACTACGGTGAAGCGGTGAAGATCGGCGACCAGGTCTACCGGTTCTCCGTCACGGGTCCGTCGTCTGACAACGCCTTCACGCTGCTGCAAACGAGCGCGCCGGAGTCCACGAGCCTTGGCGTGCTTCCGCACATCCACAAGACCCACTACGAGAACTTCTACTGCAATCGCGGCCGTTTCCAGCTCTGGGTCGAGTCGTACAACTCCACGTCCTCCGAGCAGCAGACTCGCGTGCTCACGCAGGGTGACTACGGTGCCGTTCCCCACAACACCTACCATACTTTCCAAATCCTGGACCCGGACACGCAGATGACCGGCGTCATCCAGCCCGGCGGCTTCGAGGAGCTCTTCGTGGCGCTCCGTAACTCGTGGTACAACTCCACCACGTACGCCAACTTCGAGCCTTCGCACACGAACTCGTCCGCCGGCTCCAACGCCGACACCATCTCGGCGCTGGAAGCGTACGACGTCTACGCTCAGCTGACGTGGGAGACTCGCACCGACACGGTGAACGGCACTGCCGGAAGTGGCAACTGGCACAACGGCACGAACGAGCTCGCGGACGACGGCCACACGCCCTTCTTCGTGGCCAAGAACTATGCGCAGAAGTACCTCAACTACGAGAACGGCTACAAGCTGCTGGCGCCCGTGCAGAAGGGTCCGCAGAGCGGCGGCAACTTCACCATGGGCACGCTCACCATGTCGCCCAAGACCGAGAACGAGACGGCCAACACCATCACGCCCAAGCAGCCGCTTGCGTTCCAGCTCGAGGAGGGCCAGCTCTCGGTCGAGGTCGACGGCGAGTCGGCGCAGCTCATCCAGGGCGACGTGCTCTTCGTGCCGGGCAACACGACCTTCAGCTACTACGCGACGGTGCCCGTGACCAAGCTCCTGTACGTGAGCGGCGGCGCCGACGGCTTCGACCAGGACCTGCTGCGCAACAGCGTCGAATGGGACTACGCCGTGTACCCCACGTACGCCGGCTACTCGGCCTAGACTTTGCGTCGTAACCTTCTTGAGTAAATACATGCAACCAGTTCAACCTCATCAACGCGAATGAAAGCGGAATAGATACGCACATCGTTAGTCAGCAGGTAGTCAGCGTCGAACGAGTCTGACGTTGTCGTGGCGTTGTAGCCAGATTCAGCCAATCGGCGTGTGACACTAGAAATAGCCTCCGTTCCGACAGTCTCAATTGCCCACAGTCCCCATGGAGGTCAAGAAGGCGGCGGAGAGCGGCGCGGCGCTGCGGAAGCTGCTGGTGCAGGGCGTTTTCCTGTTCACGGGCGTCTTCTCCACGTGCGTGGCGCAGTTCGTCTTCTACCAGGGCGCGGGCGACCAGAAGGCCATGCTGCTGCCGCTGTGCAACTACTTGGGCATGATGCTCGTGGGTCTTTTACCTGCTGTGGGCGTTGTAGCAGCCCAGAAGACGACGCAGAAGACGCAGAAGCAGAAGGGAACGAAAATGGAGAAGCAGACGCAGCAGCCGCAGGTCAGCAGGTCTCCTGAGGACGACGTGGAGCCCGAAGTCACCTCGGCTCTGACGCCCACGAAGAGACGCTCCGTCGACTTGGAAGCGCTGGATATGGAGCTCACGCGACGCTCTGCGGTGCTGGAGGACAATCAGAAGGAGGAAAACGAGCTGCTGCTATTGGAGGAGGACTCGGACAGCAGCGACGACGACAAGAAGCCCGGACTCGGCCTCCGCGTGACGAAATCGTCCGTGTCCTTCTCGCTCTCCACTGTGCAGCTTTGCATCGTCGTGTCGGTCGTGCTGGACTTTGCAGGCTGCATCTTCTCCAATGTGGGACTCTCCATGGCGGGCAGCGGTCTGTACCAGGTCGTGTACTCGTCCGTGATCTGCTGGTCGGCGCTCATGTCGAGATTCATCCTCAAGAAGATTGTGTCCAAGGAGGAGTGGTTCGGCATTGCGCTCGTGACCTTCGGACTCGCGTTCAGCGCTCTCGGCGAGTCGGCGAGTGGACGTGACAACACCATTGTACTCATGGGCTGCCTCAACACGCTGATCGGTGCTGCGTTTTACGGAGGAAACTACGTCACGGGAGAGTACACGCTCAAGCTGGCGGAACGACCTCACCCGAAGGAGCTGTGTTTGAAGATTGGCGCGGCGTGCGTTGCTATCATCGCAGTGTACCAGAGTATCTTCGTGCTGCCCGAGTGGGACGCACTGGTGACGAAGCCTATCGCTGAGGCCAACGGCAACACGACGCACATTGTGACTGCGCTCGTGGCGTACACGCTCTCCCAGTTGGCCCACGGACTCACGTACTTCGTCATGCTCGGCTCCAGCGGCGCGATCACGACCGGTATCATGCAGAGTTTGCGCGCCGTGTGCGTGTTTGTCATCAGCTCGATGCTGTACTGCAGCCAGCAGGAATCGCAGTGCTTTGACACCAAGCGCGGCGTCGCCACCCTCATCGTCGTGAGCGGAGTCATGTTCTACTCGTGGGCCAAGAGCCAGCAGGGCAAGGCCAGCGTACTCGCCCCGCCAACGTCGCTGCGGCGACCAAAGAAGGATCCCAAGACGAAGATGATCGCAGGCAAGAACTACGTCGTCTAGGTCGCGCCGCCACTAGCGTAGCTGCGGTTGTATCTTAAAAAACAAGTTCATAACAATATTTCTCCTCCACAAGGAAGCACCCATTTCTAGTCCACTAGCAAGCTCTCCGTGAGCGACTGCAGCTTCAGCAACCGCAAATTGACGTCCTCAGGAGACAAATGCGTTACTGCAGCGTTGGTAGGACGAGGCTTCCCGACTCCGTGGTGTAAGGAGTTGTCATCGCCATCGTCCCCGTCGAGTGAATTTGGCGTCGAGATTTCATTGATGCTCATTCGACCGCCATGGCCGTCTTCTCGCTCATATTTCGCACCACCTGCAGTTGGGGTTGTTTGTGACGCCACTGTCCTTTGCTTCAACGGAAGTGCTTCTTCTGTCTGTGTACTGACCGACTCGGTGGGTGTCGGCTCTATCGGCGCAGCCACCTCGGCCAGTTTTCGTTCTTGCTCTCGCAGGGAGCTCAAGATCGTGTTCCGTTCGCGTCGTAACCGAGTCAACTCTGTGTCGCGCCGACGCACTTTTTCCTCCAGACTCGCCACACGCTCCGTCTCGTGAGCGAGAAGAGCCTCTTTCTGTCGTGAGAGGTCCCGCTCGAGCTGTCGAATGCGCACCTGTTGCTTGCTGTGGTCAGCTTGCAACAATGAATGTGCTAAGCGCACATCCTGGATCTCTGCCTGCCAAATCTCCTGCTCATGCTGCAATCGCTCGAGTCCTTCAGCCTCAAGCTTCGTCTTGTGCTGCTCGAATTCTTGCCTTTGAGCTGAAAGCTGCTCGCGTAGTCTCTGGATCTCCAGTAGAGCCTCGTCCCGGGCAGCCTCCGCAGCTTCCTGTTGTTTCTGGGTGCGACGCAACTCCTCATCTTGTTCGTCTAGCTTTCGCTGGAGTATGTCTTTCTGATGAGATAGTTCGCCGGTTTTCGCTTCCCATTCCCGACGAACGCCGCGCACTCGGTCTCGCAGATCATGGGCATCACGCGCCAAAAGTCGACGAAGGCGCTGGCGGTCAGCTAGTAATACAGTATTCTGCTGAACAAGTTCAGCGTGACTCAATGCCTGCATTATCCTTCGTTCCTTCCGCCGATTGATCGGGATTTCAGCTTCAGACTGCTTTGTTGGTTCCTCAGAAGAGTTAAACGGCCAGCTCGGAAAACAGTTGCTTTTGACCGCGGTGCAGAGTACGCAGGAACCTCTTTCACGCGACAGCTCCAAGTCGCCCCCGCTTGGCTTCACAAGCGCTATGTCACCACGATCCGTCGAATCACCGTCATTATCTTGCAAAAGCGCAGATATCGACACAGAGCTTTCCGGAATGAAGAATAGCATAAATTCGCCCCAAGTAAGCGTGGCTGTCGCACCACCAGCGAGCGATAACTTCCGTATAGCAGCTTCCACATACGTTACGAGCTTTGACAACTTCTTCGGACCACCAACAGCACTAATCACGCCTGGATCTCCTCGCCGAAGAGCTTGAAGCAACCCTTGTGCACGTATTAAACCGGTATCGTAAGAGTCTAATCTGTGAAAGAGTGCACGCAGCGCTGTCTCGGTTGCTGGTCTCAAAATCTTCCCATCGCCAAGCGGGGGTATTACAACGTTAGCCCTGCTGCCTTCGTTCTCCTTCTGCGACGTCAGCTTCTGCAAGTTGCACATCTGTTCCAGCCTATGTGCCCAAACACGTCGCTCAGCCTCTAGTGCAGCTTCACTATTGCGTAAGCGCGCCTCTCGGTGGGCAACCAGTGTTGCGGCTAGCTCGATTCGGTCCTTGGCGAGTGATAGGCGTCGTTCCAGTGCTTCTAGCCGTGCAGATCCACTGGACAATTGTTCCACCTTGTCGCGAACAAGACCACCTGTAAACCGAACTACAGATTCAGCCAAATTCTGAAGCTTTTCACGTTCCAAAGCCAAGCCTCGCACCGCTCGAACAGCCTTAGAGTTAGCTTGTGCCTGCCGTTCTTCAGCTTGACGCGTTGCTACAGCCTCCAGGTCACGTTGAGCTTCATAATCAGCGGCCCGCTGCCGCCACATTTCTAGCTGCTCTTCGCAACGTGCAAGCTCGTTACCGATCTGGGCTTCTTGCTGCCGAAATTCTTGGATGCGAGTTTCATGCGCAAGCTCGCTTGATCGGGTTTGCACCAGGAGGGCAACACATTTTTCACGCCACGCTGCCATTAGTCGAGTGTATACTGCCGCCGCTGCTTCGACCGTCGGTACAACACCACTGCCATTTTTTGAAGCGATATTCAACCGAGGGTCTGCAACTTGCCCTCCAAACCGAGCTAGTGTGTGCCTCATGGTTCTATCTTGCACCGCCAAGATGCCCTCCAGCGCTTCCACGCGGCTTTTTAGCAAAGCCTCTTTCGTTCCTGATGCAGATGTGGTTTTATCGTCACGAGATGAGCTAGTAGCTTGGTGGTGGGTGTCTTGAAATTCTCTCTTGGAGTAGTAGTCACTCTGCTTTTCCACAACGCTCTCGTTGCGTCCACCCGGTCTCCTAGCAGACAACACCATTGCTGGGCCCTCAAATGTTGAAAAAGCAGACGTCATTGTCGGCTCTGTCGTTGTCACCATCACCGATGGCGTCGGTTGCTCATCGACTCTGTCAACGTTCGTTCTGAAGTCTCGATCGTCCTTCCTCCTCGCTTCCTGGTCCTCTTCCTCCGCCCCTCCATTATCCTCCACCCTGAGAGACGCCAACGGCATCCGTTGTACCTGTTCCTGACTCCTCTGCGTCCGCAGACTGTCGGGCGTCAACAGTCTCGTGGGCGACGGCACTGGCGACGGGTCGTTCGGTGGTGTAAACCCTCCAGCTCCTCCATTAACGTGCGTCTTGAGCTGCAACTTGGCGTACAGCTTCTCGCCCGCCGTCACGTCCTGTCCGTCCAGCGACTGCAGCTGTGGGAGCATGGCGAGCGCCTCCCGACGGTAATTAGCCGTCTGCGCGACGGGGTTCCCGTCCATCGAAAGGTGTCGGAGCTGCGCGAGCGGCTGCAGGAAGCGCAACTCGCTCACGAGCGCCACGCGGTTGTCGCCCACGTCCAGCGTCTCCAAATGACTGCAACCGGCCAGCGGCCGCAGCGACTCGAGCGCGTTGCCGCGCAGCCGCAGCAGCCGCAGCTTGGGCAGCCACTCGCCCAGCTCGGACGGCAGCGCGTGGAGGCGGTTGGCGCCCAGGTCCAGCTGCGACAGCGAGCGCGGCAGCAGCTGCAGGCGGCGCACGTCCCGCAGCGCATTGTGCGAGAGGTTGAGGCTCTGCAGCGACGGGTAGTCGGCCGCGATCTGCCGCGCCAGCTCGGGCGTGAGCGACTGCATTCCGCTAGGCATAAATACCAGTACCGGTACTGTACCGCTCAATAAAACACAGTATGTCGACTGGGTTTTATTGGAATATAAAACACAATCCTGTTGGTGCTCCCTTCCCGCACAACCCAATCAAACGCCGTAGCAAGAGGATGCGGGAGCGCGTGGGCAGCGGCGGGTCGCGTACGTCCGACATGGACGAGCTGGAGGACGCTCTGGAGGTGCGCATGACGGGCGGCAGCAACGGCAGCAGTAAGATGCTGCTGCCCCTCGTGTCCTCGCGCTTCCCGACCGCAGACGACGACGACAATGACAAGCGAGGCAAGAAACGGCGGCGAGGGAGCGTCCACTGGCTCAAGCGCCTGCGCGGCGCCATGCTCTCGTGTCTGCTGCAGACGCCCGGGGGCGCGCGCTCCGCCTGGAAGTGCGCGCTGCTGCTGGGGGCGCTGGCCGTGCTGGTGCTTGGCGGCTCTGCGCTGCTGGCGCTCGAAGTCGTGGGGCGTCTGCGCTTCAACGGGTACTTTGTACCGCAGCACTCGCACAACGGACAGTTGGGCTTCTACCATGAGATGGACGTGGACATGCAGACGCTCAAGGACGCCACGAAGCGGCCGGACGGGAAGCTCTTCCCGGCGTCGGCGCTGAACCCGAGAGAGGTGAAGGCGTGGGTGGCCGAGCGCAGGAAACGCACCAACGGACGCAAGTTCCTCGTGGGCTGCACGTCGCACTGGAAGGGCTACGTGCTGCGGTCCTTTCTGTCGCTCTTCCAGGAACTCAAAGGCGAGCACGGGTGGGAGGACCTGGACACGTCCAAGAACCCCATGAAGATCATCTACGACATGGACCGCAAGCGCGCACCGAGCGTCATGCTCTTCTGCCTCAACTCGTTCTACTACCCCATGGCGCTACTGCAAGAGTACAACGCCTACTTCCACGAACTGCGCGCGCTCGGCACGATCATCGCCGTTTGGAACGACGACCTGCACTACTACGACCAGTTCAACCCCGTCACGCTGCGCGAGCAGATTCTGACCAAGGTCGACGTGCTCGTGGGCACCTACACGTACTTCATGGACGACTACTTTGCTCAAGTCACGAACACAGTGAACGAGCGCGATTTGCCGCTGACAGTATGGCTGCCGCACTCTTCCGGCCCGGACTTTGTCAACGCTTCGTTCAACGAGTACCCCATCAACAAGATCATCCTGTCTGGCAAGCTTGGCTCCAACTGGTACCCGTTGCGCCACTGGCTGGGCATTTATCAGCAGGACCACCGAGACATCATGGACGTGTATCAGCACTCTGGGTATTACGTAGCCGACAACCAGTCCACCATTTACGCGTCGTATCTCCGCTCGTATCGCACGGGTATCACCACAACGCTGATCTTCCAGTACGTCATTGCCAAGATTTTTGAGATCCCTTCTACTGGAGCACTTCTGGCCGTGAACCGTGACGTTGGCACCGCTGCTCGCTGCTCTGGGCATGAACGAAGGCGAGCACTATGTGGGCTTTGATCGGCAAGACCCGGAGGCGCTCATTTGGTGGGCCAATGAGCTGAGCAACTGGCCCGAGATCGACCGGATCCGCCTCGCTGGTATGGAGCTTGTACGGGAGCAGCACCTCGTGACGAACCGCGTGAAGGCGCTGGACTTGTTCATGATGGAGGGCGAATCCGTATACCAGAATCCTCCGGCGCTGCGACTGACGAGTCCGTGCCCGTCCAAGGCGCTACCCGACGAGGACGAGTGCCAAAAGCGGTTTGACCGCGAGTCGTTCTACAAGTGCGATCGCTGGTTCTGCGGCGCGCACTCGATCGTGCCGTTCTGGGACTGAGTAGATAGATCACCTTCATGTGCGTTAATAACCAGTATACCATTTACTTCAACCATTTACTTCAACTTATGAGCTTTTCGGCATTTAAGCCGCTAACTTCGATGCTTTTAATGGAGCTCACACGAGTGCAAGAACTTCAAACGTTGTCTAGGAGGCACGAGAACGACACTAAGACGTGATGAAGAGTTGGCAATCGTAGGAATGCTCCTCGGTTTTTTGTGTTCACGTCACAAAGCACTTTTGAAAGCTGTCAGTTCTTAGGCTGCAATTGGCGTCAAGATTAGCGGCTGCATCTCGAGGTCTCCGTCCTCGTCCGTAGCGTGCGAGTAGTGCAGTGCACTGGGCCTGGAGAACGGAGAGAACTCACCAAACAAATGGGGGCTCTTCTCCGTGCCCGAGAACGACGGCATGCCTCCGACTGCGAGTGGAGTTCCCTCTGCACGCTGGTATTTGAAGCTCGTGAATCGAGCAACTCGAGACGGACGAACGGTGCGGTACGTCGTGGACAGAGCGCTCTTGGTGCCGTAGCCTTCTTCCAGCTTGGCATCCAGGTCAATGTAGGGGTTTGTCGGGCGGTAAATGAAGTAAAGCGGGAGCTGCACGCCGCTGAACAGGAGGCCGATCACGCTCGGAATCAACACGAACATGTCGTCGTCCACGATGGACGTGGCCACCCACATGCAGCAGTTGAGGAAGATCATGGTGCACAGATTAATGGGCAGCGAGGCCGACGACTTGGTCTCCAGTACGACCTTGATGGTGGCCAACGGCGACGCGTACATGCCGACATTGATGGTTGCGCCGATGTAGCCCAGGGTCTGCACCAGTTGGTCGTGGGTTTGGCCCGTTCTGCCAGCCATCCCCAGCACCACGTACAGCGTGACCAGCGCCATGCCGACGAAGGCCGCGAAGCATGTCCGACGCGTCTCGAGCGTGTTCCGAGCCCAGCGGTAGTAGACGGCGGTGAAGACGATCCCCGCGATCTCACCCACGAGCGCCGCGGCGCAGAGCGGGAAAATGCTGCCGGTCAACAGTCCGTAGAGCAGCCAGAGGTGGTTGTTAAAGCACATGAGCACGAGCGGGAGCAATGCCAACTGCCCGGTCGTCTTGAACTGGTGCACCCGATACATGTCCGGCGCCGAACTCAAGTTCATGCCGATCTGGATGGCGGCCGTCGTCATGTGAAGCAGCGTCACGAGTGCAGAGGAACCCATGGCGTTCAGCCGGGGAGGCGAGAGGGTCGAAAGACTCGACGGAGGGGGTGAGGAATCGTGGTTGGCGTTCAAATTGAAAAGTGAGGTCAAGGCGACCGAGCCAACAACTTGGTGGTGATCGAGCAGCAGCAGCAGCGAGACATTGCGAGGACAATTATTCGCGATGGAAAGTCTCAGCTTGGCACTGGGCTGGAAGCCTCATCCGTCAGGCTCACTCTGATTCACCTCCGACCCGATACTTTTTCCGAGCTGCACGAATGCTTCAACCAAAAAAGTGCTTGGTGATGGTGAGCTCGAGTCACCTGAGCATCGAAACGAGAGGCGGAGCTCCAGGGCTATCGCGGTTGTCCTTTTGTCAGGTCGATCCAGCCACGAAAAGCGCGAGCGAAAGAGGATAAGAGGTGCTTGCTGTCCTGGCGATGCGTGGGCTCTCGCTTTGGTGGGCGACAGCGTGGATACCGCGAAATTTCGCTCCGTTAACACGGCAACCAGGGCGGACCAATCGTCAGGATCTCGGAAGAACACTAGTACACGGATCGTTTGCATACCGGTGCATGCACTTCATCTCTCTATCCAACCAAGGCGCAAGCAGCTTCAGCAGTGAGATTGGCAAAGCAATGTACGATGCCTGCAGCTCCACCCGCAATGTCCACTGCAGTGACCTGAACTTGACAACTAGTACAATGGTGAACAATTACACCTTGGTCTGCATCTCCCTGCGCATATAAAACCAATTTAGAGCTGCTTGGATTGAACGTTACATGTACCATGACGGTCTAATTAACCTATTCATTAACCCAGTTATATCGCCTTAAATAACCTGCTCGCCCTTTCGTCGTTCACTTGGCGTTTGTATTGAAAAGGGAGGAGGCTTCCTAATTGAACTTGGAATCAGAACCCCCCGCATCCATCCTGCCGCCAGGACGACGCCATGCACTACGAGTTCGTGGGCGCGCTGGAGGTGACGTACGGCAACGCGCTGGCGGTGGGCGGCGGCTTCCACCGCGTGACGACCGCCGAGGGCGCGGCCGCCGAGGTCTCGCCCCACACGTATCTCTGGTACAAGCTGCAGTCGTTCGAGACTCAGACTCAGACGTCTGATTCCATGGCCATCACCCAATTGCGCATCGGAGACGAGCAGCCGCCAGCAGCAGCAGACGAAGAAGAGGAGGACACGTGGACCAAGTTGGACAAGTCGGTGGACAGATTGAAAGGACGCTTTCTGTGGTACCAAACCACGCAGTTCACGGCCCCAGCGTCGCCCTCGAGTCAGCCGAAGCAGCTGCTGCCGCTCAAGGAGATTCGCGTGGTGCGGGACGTCAAGGACGTTCCCGAGGGCTTCGAGGTGCTGGACGAGCCGCTGCTGAGCGCCTCGGAGGACGGCAGTAGTAAGAAAATACTAGGAAGTACTATTACTATTATTTGAGGATCGGGAGAGTACTAACATTTTGTTTTGTGTTGCAGAGGAGCTGCGGACGTATTTGTGTTTCCGCAGGCTCAGCAGTGAAGACTTTTCCGGCTCCAAGTGGTCCATTTTGAACCAGAAGGCGGGCAATTGGATCGATGTCAAGGACCTGTCGTCCAACAAGTGGAGTGTGGCGCAGATTTTGCACCACTCGGCCTCGGAGATCCGAGTGCATATCCCGACGTGGAAGAAAGGGCGCGACGAGTTCTTGTCGCGGTCGACGTGCCGCAATCGCGTGGCCAAGCTGGGCACGCACACCAACGTGTACATGTCGCCGGCCTATCCGTTCCCGCGGAAGCAGGGCAGTATGTGGAATGCCAACATGAAGGACTTGCAGCAGGCTCGTGAGCAGTTCGACAAGTACTTTTACGACCGGGAGAAGCAAAAGTCGTATTTGCCGCGACTGCTCATCCCGTTCATCGAGAAATCGCTCTTGTGCACGTTTCTGTCGAGTGATCTCGCTGACGAGATGAACGCGTTCCACCAGCATGTGCTGAAGAACGTCGTCGCGTGTATGCTCGGCTACGATGCCGGTACAGTGATGGTGTATATGCTGTCGTTGCTGCGCATGATCCTCAACGGCCACAATTCGTGCATGTTTTTCTACATCAAGTACCCTGGGAGCTACACGGCCGCAAAATATCAGCGGCTTGTGTATACGTCGTATTTGGTGAGCCCGGACGCGCTGGCAGCGATCCCAACTCGCCACCCGTGCCGGTCATTTTATTTCATTGACAATGTCGATCTATTTGTGCAAGCAGGAGGCTTCCGTCTCATCCTCCAGCGCCTTGCCGATACTGATATTGCGCTGACAGAAGTGCTGCTTTATTGCACGATCCTTAACGAAGCGAAGCCATGTTTAACGCAACAGAAGCGGCGCCGGAGCTCGTCCTCGAGTCGCCGCCGCTCGACAACGGAAGTCCAAACGGAAGATTTTTTCCGAGAGTTTTTGAACGCTGCGTTTTCACGGCTAAGGCGAATGAGTGGAGAGGAGCTTAAAGATGACGACGGACTCATCGATCAGATCGTTGGCGTCTTGGATATGCTTTGTCGAGACGGGCTACTGCTCGGGGGTCGAAATGCCGAGGCAGATATTGATGAGTCGGCCGCCTCCGATGGTTCTGCCTCCTTGTGTGACGTTGAGTTTGCTGAGGCAATTGAGATCTTTCATTTGGATCTCTCCAAAAAGTTTATTTGCTGTCCGTATTTGTCACAACGCCTGCTGGGCATTTCGCGCATTACCGATTTAATTTCGATGGCTCAGCGGAAGGACACTCTTCAAAGAAAGGCAAGCCTCAGTTTGCGGCGTAGTTCGTCATCATCGATTAGTACTACAACGTCGTTAAGCGCGAGTACGTCGAGTCCGGACCTATCTACGACTTCAGGCGACCAAACCGTAACAAAGTGGTTGCGTACGAAGTATATTGTGGAGTGGTTGGCAGCCTCAGATATTCTGGAGGTGATCCTAGGGGACCGAGAGAGTTGTGGAAAGTACTCGCTTCAGGAAGGAACGCATCTGGAAATTCTCAAACGCTCGAAAAGGATTTTTGGATTTGTTGCAACGCACGGCCTCTTAACAGAGCAGCATATTGTATTAATGTGGAAAACAGCGCTCAACCAGCTCCAGTCAGGCAGAAAAACAGTGTTCGATATTTTGATCTCCCTCTGCGGAGTACTTTCAGCTGATCTGATGGATGTCATCGGGATGCTACTGACTCAAGTTCCTCTAAGTGACTATGATGAACTGGTCGTCAACTTTATCAAGCGTGTCATCATGATTGCGTCTAAGCTCGTCGTTGATGCCGAGACGGGTGGGTTTAAGATGTCCCTCACGTCTCTCGTGAGCGCTGCAGCTGGCTCGCGACACAAACTTAGTGTGAGCGCTCAAAAAGACGTGGAGATTCTCAACAAAATCGTGGGTTTATGTTGCACCCTGTACTGGAACGCAATTCTTCAAACCGAAGCACCAAATAGTAGTGCTTTGGTGCTTCGTGGGTCGATGCGAGCTGAAGTAGAAGCGGCACTTGCTGACTCATTGAACCATGTACAAAAGCTGTGGATTTCTGCGGGATCGTCATCGTCTACATCAGCGAAGGAGCAACAGCAGCTACTGAGCGAATATCTACGGAAATGTGCAGAGAACATTGAGTCTGGAACGCTGGTGGAGACATCCATGAGTTTGATTCAACGAATCGTGGATGGTTACGGTAGTGGTAGCTCTTTCTCATTGGCAGCTTCGACTCTGTCACTAACAAGAGCGAACTCCTCCTACAACGTCCAGCGAGCTCCTGAAAGTGCTGAACAATGTGCATAATATTGTGTCTGTCGTTGTCGAAGCGATCAAGGATTATGTTGCTCAGTCAGATTTCAAGAGCCGGAGACAAGCCGCACACCTTGCTGGAATTCAAAAGCGCTTGTCGTTTCTTGGATATATTGTGACAAAGTCGGATCTCAAGCTGCCGTTCAATGCTATTTGTCAGTTATGGGGATGCTTTAATGGCCCTGATAGCACGATGGAAGAACGCGAAGTGTTTTTTGCATGGTTCACGATGGTTATTCCCGACCCTAACAATTTCGTTCACCGGGCATACTCGGGGCACACGGGATTTTCTGAAGCCGTGGTGAGTGAGATTTTCCAGTCTTTAATCGGGCAAGCTCCCGGTATCCAGAATGGAAGTGCTACTGAGATTCGTTTGGATATGCAGACAATGAGCAAGGAGTCATTTTGGGCGTTGGAGCGGTTATTTCGGTATGTTAACACAAGTAGTAGGCGTATCTCCTCTACTGCTGTCGCTGGCAGTACTTCTTCACGAGGGGGAACCGTAGTCGGTAACAAGGAAAACGATGATCTTTTCGTCGTAGAAGCAATGGATCTACAAGGCCTGGAGACACTGTATGACGTAGCACTGCGCGCAGAGAGCGACGTCGTCAGTCAGCAAGCAACAAATTACTTGATATATCTTCAGCTTCACGTAGGTTCAAAACTCGTGCGTCGCGAGGTGTGGGCCGACTTCGTGGAAAGGTGCCTTTGGCGGCTTAAGGAGGAGGTGAAACGCTCTATTGATGCGTCGAAGACACGAGAGGTACTCCGTCTGTTAGTGCTGTTGAGCACTTTTCTCCACCAGTCAGTCGTGCAATCACGAGACAATCTTGGTGGAGGAGCTTTTGATGGTCCGGAAGAGCTATTAGTTTATGTTCGAACTCAAGGCGGCCGCGTTGCAGCGCCATTTCGGTATCACCTGAGGCGTACCTCACTTGTATCGGAGCTACGTGATCGAATTGCGAAGGACACTGGCCACCCTGCCGATCGAGTTCGTATTGTGAACTCGGCGAAGACTAAGCTAACAGCCCAGGGACACGGAAAATTCACTCTGGAGAAGGCTCGAGTTTTCAACTTGTCACTTCCGTCTACACGATCATCTTTGGGAAAGATGTCGTTGACCCAGACAGCCCCGGCACCTTCGCGAAAAGCGTCAAAGCAAGCCAATTTCGTGGAGGCTATTCTACTATCTAAAGTAGAAAGTGATACCAGCGGTCACACGAATCGCAGCGTGCTAGACTTTCACGGAGCAACTGGAGTTGCCGCTGCTGCTGCTGCAGGCGTAGGGGGTACTGGAAACAACAGCAGCCCTGAGAGCGACTGGCACGCGATAAAGACCGAGCTTTCAGGAAATGTCACCTGGATTGATCTTTTGTTTAAACTGCTATCCTATAGCGATGGTATAGCTGAAGAAGCCTGGAAGGTGTTAAAGTTGCTTACAACCGATGAGGAGATGGAAAAGCAGACACGTACACTAAATGGTGTACTGGCTATTGATGGATCCATCCGAAAGCCCCCGAGCTCATTCGAATGGGACGTGCTGCTTGATTCAAAGTGTCCTGCGAAATTGTTGTACCAACTTGAGTTAGTGGAGAAATTCGCGCTTTGTGGTGACGAACGTGATGATGAAGATGACGACGATGATAATGAAAACGACAGCAAGGTTAATGCCAACGGTGCGAGTGGGATGGATGGTTTGATTGGTGCAGTGAATACATGGAGTGTATCTTTCCTAGAGCTAGGGGGTCTGACGCAACTCGAGAATTTCGTTTTATCATCGAACCCGCGTGAGCTACTAGGCCAAGGAACGCTTTCTACCATGTGTTTATCAAAGCTTCTAAAGCTTCTCCGCCATTTTGTGTTGGTAAAGTCCAAACGAGCAGAAGAAATTGGAGATATTCTCGAAGGAAACCCCCAGCAGCTCATTAACAAACTCTTAGAAACGCTGAGCACCCTTCAATCTGGCAATAGCGCAGCCAAAGAGGCCACTTCGGCTCCACTCATCTCTCAGAGGAATGTGGTATCAACGCAACAAGCTCCAGCGACGGCGGATGATCAATCGAAGTCTACGCAGCCACTTATGCTTACAGTGTATGCCCGCCCACAAGTTGAAGACCCAGACAACACTGACGATATTCCAAGCGACGCTTATTTGATGACTCGGCTTCTAGCTTGCATTGCTAGTTGTAGCCTTGTTGCAAAGCAAGATGCACTACTGCTTCTGGAAAGTTATCAAGGTCATGGTGATATCATTTTGCGTTGTCTAGTGGAAAGTCGTTTTAAGCCTGTTCGGTTGGAGGCTGCCAACGCGATTGCTGCTCTATCCACGACTAGAAACAAGCTTCAAGAAGACCGTGTGCAATGTTGCAACTATTTTCTGGGTCTTTTGGGCGAATACTCTGGGCCAGTGAGTGACGAAGAATACTACAATGTATTTACACTACTTGTTACCAGTGCAGAGGATCTGACAAAATTCGCGCTACTCCCGTCTTGCCGAATCTTGTGTCATCGGATTAAGGCTTTCGAGATTACAGACGATGTCATGGGCATCGCAACGCCAGGCCACCTGTCACAATCTGCTCGAAAAAGTAGTATCGGTGGAAATAGGCGATGGTCTCTTGCTGGACCTGCAGCAAGCAAGCACGTTTTCCCAACCCGCACCGGACGTGCTCCTGGAAGGTCAGCTGTCCACACTTCTTGCCATTATCAAACGGATTCCAGCCGTGCTAGCGGATGGTCTTCTTGATGTACAATGTGACGGGCGCAGTCTGCGCGAGGTTGTGGCGCCTATACTTCATGAGCAGGAAGGGATCTTGAACGAGCTGTTTCACGAGTGTCTTTTTGCTACGCCTGATACGCAACTGAATGGAGAGGTTCAAAGTGGAGGAGGTGAAGGTGGGGCGATTGATTTACAAGCATCTTCTTCTTCACAATATTATCTTCGCCAACCCAAGTGTCGCAGCGACTCGTGCCGAGGAATTGCCTTTGACCTTCTAGCGGAGCTCTCTATTGATAATACGGAGGGATTACGTTTTCTGCTTACGCAAATGGCGAATCAGCATACTCTGGAGCGTCCTCCGGACCCTGTAGCTTTAACCAATGCGGTCTCCACGTCGAAGCGGAAGGCCTCAAAAACGTCAAAAGATCAACTGCTGCAACGATCCAAGTATCTTGGTTTAAAAAATCTTGGTTGCACTTGCTACTTGAACTCGACCATACAGAGTTTCTTTATGATGCCGCGCTTCCGCCGACAAGTCTTGCGCCTTCAATCAAATGGAAGTGTCAGCGACAAATCTGAACCAAAGAGTCTGACGTACGAACTTCAGTCGTTATTTGCTCATTTGGAGGGCAGTGCGAAGCCCTACTACAACCCGCGCGCATTCACTCGCGCCATGAAGACATGGGATGGTGAAACCGTGGATGTGAATGTCCAGCAGGATGCCAGCGAGTTTCTCACATCTTTCTTTCAGCAGATCGAGTCTGAAATGAATGGCATCAGTGCCGGGAGTAGTGATCACTACACCAGTGACGAAAATATCCTGAACACATTTTTTGGTGGCGAGTTTAGCAACGAACTCGTTGCAGAGGGTGATCGCTACAGCGAACGCTTTGAGCCATTTCATTTCATTTCAGTGCCCGTTCGCGATAGGAAGAACTTAAAAGAGTCGCTAGATGGGTGGGTTGAAGGTGAAAAGGTAAGTTATACGTGGGAAAAGGGAAATGGCTCGAAAACTGAAGCTGGGGCCGAGGAAGACGAAAAGGTGACTCTGGAAACCCACAAGCGTATCTCGATTTCGAAGCTACCTGCGTATCTGATTATCCATCTCAAACGCTTCGAGTTTGATTTTGAGAAGATGCAGCAAATCAAACTTCATGATCGCTTTGATTTCCCTACCGAGCTGGACATGTATCCGTACACCAAGGAAGGCCAAGAAGAGAAGAGAAATACGGCATCAACTGATGATGGGTCTACTAGTCACGACATCAGGTTGAGTACGTCCTCAGACAACACAGACGGCGGGAGATCGACTGCTCCAGAATACTCTCAGTATGAGCTGGTGGGAACTGTCGTTCACCTTGGTACTGCACACTCAGGTCACTACTACTCGTTTCTGCGTGACCAGCAAGTACCACGTGACAAGAACCAGTGGTATGAGTTTAATGATACTCTGGTGACCCCATTTGACCCTGCCCAAATTCCAGATGAGTGTTTTGGGGGTGAGGAAACGACACGTGCCCGCCATGGCTCAGCTAGTAGTGGATCTTTCTCGCAAGAAGACGATTCTTCCCTACCATCCAAGATGAAGAATCGCAGCAGCTTTATGCTGTTTTACGCAAGAGTGTCTCCTGAGCTTCGTATTGTGAACAACGAGGATACACCTTGCATCAGTTTCTCCAGTGCTGTGCTAGTGGCTGCGTTTTGCTCAAGACTGAAAAGGCGAGCATCGTCTCGGTTAGCGCGTTTGCGCAGTGTTGCCCAAGTGATTGCACCGGAGCCAATTCGCAAACTCATTGCCATGGAGAACCGTCTGTTCTGGCGAAAAAGATATCTGTATGACACTCGGTGTCTGAAGTTTACGTACAACCTCCTGCGATCTTGTCTCGTGGGTCTAGAGAGCGCCAAGAATATGGCCGTGATGCCGCGTTTTGAGCCGGTGGAGGTTCAGTATGAGGCCTTGCAAGTAGCCACCAAGTTTGTCTTTGGCACATTGTGGCAGGGAGGTGACGTGAGCAAGGTTCTGGAATGGCGTCTGATTCTCCAGTCGCTGTATCACTCCGATGTTGGTGGCTGTCGCTGGTTCTTATCGACTATGGAGGCCAATGAGTCACTGCTTCTAGAACTGCTAGTATTTAACGAGCACCGCGAGGTTCGCGAGCTGATGGCGAATGTGCTCTCGGAAGCGATCGTAACCACGTCAAACACGGAATTTGAAGAGGAGGCAGCTGTAGAACGGTCGATAGCTTCCCAGGACATTCGTGAAGGGAAGAAGCGGTTACCCGCCTCTTTTGAGTTCATGTTCTTCCTGATCCAGCTGATGCCCGCGTTGCTCTCGGTTCCCGTCCACCACCATCGCCAGTACTTCCTCACCATGTACGACTTTGTCCAGACGGGGCGCAACGAAGGATCTTTTCTCGTGGTGAACAGTGTCGTGGGTGCGATTGTAGCGCTCCTCACTGGACTTGGAAGCACACAGCCTCTACTTCAGGTTCAGCTGAAGAAGCACAAGCCGAAGCAAATTCTCAAGCGTATTGACCTCAGTGTTACGATACTGAAGCTGCTGTCGGTTCTGGTTCGCTGCAGCTTACCCTGCAATGGACGTGAATTCGGACGCTGACCACCCACTGATTCTCCCGGGTAACATGGTGCACGACCATGTGGATCTCACGCCAGCAGACCATGACGTGCTTCTTAATGAGCGGTTCATTACCTTGCTCACACAACGTGCGAATCACTACACCAAGGAGACGAAGCCACTGGAGCAGATTGTGAGTCATCTCTGTTGGGAGAGTAGACGCGTGACTGCAGCATTCTTGGACAAGATCATGCATGGCGTCGAAGTGGAGGATCACCACGACGTCAAGCCATATTTCCGTACATTTAATTCACTACTGAAAATTCGAGACTCGCTGGCTGCGGAACGACTCACAGATGGCCTCACGAAGCTACTTGCTGTGATGGCATCGCAACAGCGGTACTATAAGGCCACGGAGACGTCGATTGACATGCTCGCAAGGCTTGCCAAACGCCATAGTGGTGTAACTCAGTGGCTTCGGGACAACCACCAGAGCTGTGTGTGGATGGAAAAATGGCTAGTGGCCCACCGCGGGGCAGAGGGATATCTACAGCAACGCAAGACCGTTCTCGTAAAGCCCAATAGTACATCATCGTGGGTAAACGTGGGTGTAACGAGCTCGGGCCTCATCAAGGCGGTTGACCGCTCCATCGCGAAATTGTTGCCACGTATCCGCAGCATATTAGATCCAGAAGCCAACGTGGAAACCTTCTACGATAGTGATGACAACCCCCAACGCCTCGTTGGAAAACGGGTGCGCGTGAAATGGGCCAAGGACAAGTGGTATGAAGGTACTGTTCAGCAGTTTAATGAGGACACGTACGAGCACTTCGTGGCCTACGATGATGGAGACAAGCGGTCGTACCACATGTCCGAAAAGCTTTTTACGTTGTGGACCTGACACCGTCGCCGAAACCGCGCAAGAAGAAGCAGCAAGCTTGAGCCCCTGAAATGTGACAGTTGTAATAAGCCACTTAATGCATGGCAGCATGAAAATTCCTCTTGTGCGCTAACCTTGTTTTGCCCGCAGTGGATCTGGACTAGTAAACAGAAGTGTGTGGAGTGCATTCGTGTACAAGTGACCTCGCCATTTTTGTCGCCAAAGTTGCAACGGCCAACGCTTATCGGTCTCGGCAGAAATAGGCTTCCAGCGGCGTGGATCAAGGCACAGCACTTTGAGTTTTGGTCGCTTCTGGAAGCAGCAACATGACTATCAATCCGCCAAAATGTGCTGTGAATATGGAGCACAGGTTGGCAGCGCTGCGACGCGATCAAGAAATCGACGGGTTGAGGGTGTACCTCATCAAGTACAACCTCTTTCCGCGCAATCGAGACCCGCACAACTCGCCCATTCGGCTGGAGGAGCTGAAAGAGCTCGTCAAGCATTGGAAACTTCACCGGCAGCGCGGGTTTTGGCGCGACCATCCGGACAAAGACGACCTAGTTCGAGCTCTATTGCAGCATATCAAGAGTGAAGCAGCCAACAAGAAGCGGCGCCAAGAGGCACAGGACAAATATCGTAGCAAAACCTTGAGTGGAGCCGACGATGCAAGTCCTGGCAAGATGCGAGACTTCACAACGTTTTTTGGTGGTGGTAATGCAGAAGGGGGGCTTACTAGTGGTGAAGATGATCGAGAGCAAGCAGTGGCTGTTGCTAAGAAGAAAAACTTCGGCGGCGATTTGTTCTACCAGCGTGGTGACTACGACGAGGGGCTGATCTACTTGTCACGAATCGACAAGTCTCGTTTCCAATCTGAGAGCCACAACCCATGCCAAGATCTTCTGACGACGTCGGCGTCAGCGCCAACTCCTTTGAACCGTTTACTGCTTGGATCTCCTGATACTAATCTCAAACAAAAAGGTCCTGGTGTCACGGCAACAAGCGAAAAGGAGAGCGAGAAAGATCAGATGCCGTCGGTGACGCTAACGTCGGTCCCAACTGGCACCGTGAACACTGCACTTCTAACGAAAGACATGAAACTCAAGTCCGTCGAGGGGCTTTACAGCATTTCGTGCCACAAGGGGTACGAGGCGCAACTTCTGCGTGAAGGTGCACTCGTCACCCTTTCCAGCGTACTCAAGCAAGATGATCCAGCCATCCGTCTGTACGCTGCCGCTGCGATATTAAACCTCACCCATTACGTTCCTGTTCCTCTTTCACCTCTGCCAACGCCCGTGAAGAAAACCCAAACGCAATCGTCATCATCGTCACTGCTGGCGATGGCACCTCCACAAGCCACAAGGGATTTATACGCGAAAATGATGGACGAAAGCGTCATTGCCGCGCTTCTGGATCTCGTTCATACCCCCCACCCAACGGTAAAAGCTTTGTGTGCTCGTGCACTACTACGCTTCACTATCGATGAGACCCATCACTTTGCCATGGTGCATGAGGGTGTAGTCACCGCTCTCTCGCAAATTATGGCAACGGTGACTACGACTGTGACATCGCCTTTGGCCGCACCAAATGACGTCAAGCTACTCTGTGTCTTAGCGCTTGTTAATTTATCCGGTGTCCCGCGTGCCGTCACGTGTGACGCCCTATTGAACACGGTCGTTGCGCTGGCAAGACATGGAGACACTGCAACGCGCAAAATTTGTGCCCAAGCACTGTTGAACCTCTCCATTCTCCCTACAACGCGCAGTGTAATTGTGGACGAAGGGGCAATAAGCGCACTCGAAGTTCTGGCAAGTGTGGCGATGAAGCCAATGCAGCTTACTCTCTTGGAAACTATTACGTGTGCACTTTGCAACCTGGCCGCGGTGAAGACAAACCAGGACTCGTTGACGAAAAACAGCGCACTCAACATTTTATCGGATATCCTTGCTAGCGTTGGGGCAGAATTCCGCCAGATGCAAAAGACAATCAACTCTGACAAAGATGGTGGTGAAGGAGAAGCAGAGGTGACTTCTCTCCTTTGTTCAATTCGCAAGAACTGCGTCAATGCTGTCGCGATGCTTTGTTGCAACCCGAGGATCCAAGTTCGCATACGCAATGCAGGTTTTATTCCAAAGCTCTTGAGTATTCTCCAAAATGACGGGTATGTCGACGCGGAAGACGACTATAGTGACGATGATGAATCTTCTTTAACTGCTGGTGATCGTCGTGCGTCCACTACGTTTGATATGGTATCACTCCAAAACAGAAGGATTGACCCTGAAACAGAAAAACTTGCTGTTGTAGCGCTTGCAAACCTGGCATTGGATGATCGATGCCGGCCGACTCTCGTGCAGGATGGAGCTGTGTCGATTTTCCTTAGTTTATTGCACGCTCCAGATGTGATGGTCTCAGATGATACGCAAGCCCAACAAAATGAAAGAGCTCCAGTCAATCAGGAGGATACACGAGTTGCCACTTTGTTACTGAAGCTGGACTGTGTCACAGCGTTGAGCAACCTGCTACTCCATCCTGCTAATTTCCAGGCGTTGGTCGACGCGGGTGTTGTCCCTGCATTTTTGGACCTCATTCGCAATGAAGAAACGGCTGCACCTGGTGCTAGCAACAGCAGCAAAGAAATCCAAAAGGCTTGTGTGTATGCAATGCTAGGGCTGGCAAAAGACCCGGGCATGAAAACACGACTTGCTGAGGCTACGCAGAAGAGGTTTGATGGAAAGGATACAGGGGATCAAATTGGCGCAATCCCGACAATGTTAGCATTTGCATCAAGAAATCTGGCTAATGCTGAACTGTGCGGGGTCTGCATCAGCTTTTTGCATCACTTGTCCTCGCGGGCAGAGAACCACGAGCTGCTTTTCTACGAAGGTGCTGTGGGCCTACTCGTGCGCGTGCTACAGAAGCCAAGCTCAGCCGAAGCACCGGCCACAATTTATACTATCTGGCTAAACTGCTTGACAACGCTTTCCCACCTCGCATCTCACACAGCTAGACGCCAATCCCTCCTCGACGACGGTGTGCTTGAGGCTATTCAGCACTTTTTGATAGTCTCAGCTGCCGACCAGCGACCCCGCGATGCACTCACTGACCGGTGCATTATTAAGGCCCAGTATGCTTCATCGCAAATTGTCTACAAAGTGCACGAGCTCTGCAGTGGAAGTCCTGCCCCAACAGGGACCAGTAGCTCTGTATCTGGCCCAGTTGATGCACCGGCATTTTTTGCATGCCTTCTGTTGCTGGCCACGCAATCAGCCTCCAAGAACTCACGTCTGTCCAAGTCAACGGTGGCCTTGCAGCACCGAACAGCTCGGCGAACCGCTCTTACAATCGCCAAAGTAGCGTTGGCTGTACCCCAAGGGCCGAGACTGTTAGCAGAGCACGCTGACATCCCGCCTGCTCTTAATATGGTCATGCGTACGGGTATACACGAGGCTCAGGTCTGTGCAGCTGTTGCTCTGTGCAACTTGGCAGCAGAACGATTGACACCAGCAAAAGGCAAACCTTTGCCGCGGGTATGGCGCGATGCTACTGTTGACGACTTCATCGTCATTACACTGTTACGGGTGAATAGTCCTCAAACCAAGGGGATTTGCGCCAAAGCCCTCTTTAACCTGCTTACTCACGAAGACGCCCGTGACCAGCTCATGCGTGATGGAGTACTCTATGCCCTGCTAAAACTTGCACGGCTTGAGAGTGATTCAATTCGTGACTTGGCACTTCGTGCCCTGTACAATATTTCTCTGGACCCTAAGAAGACGGCACAACTACTGGAAATGGAGCTCGTGCGAATATTAGCGAAGATGTACCAAGCCGATTTGAACAAGACCATGAAGCGACTTATGGTTGGCATTTTCAGCAATCTCTCGAGCGCTTCTAGTATTCTCAGTACTGCTGCCAAGGATGCGATTGAAAGCGGGGAAGAAAACAAAAATGGTGCGGGGGGAGTTAGTGCTATCGAGCATGTTGAGTTACAAATGCTTCAAGAGGGCATTTTGGGGGTACTAAAGAACCTCGCCAAGGTTCGTGACCCAGAGATGAAGTTGTACGTCGCCAATGTTCTCTACAACTTGTCATGTGCTAAGGAATCTCGCGTCGCTGAAATCCTAGTTCAAGACGAGAGTAACGTGTTGGGAATCTTGGTGGCGGAACTCAAGTCTGAGAGTAAAGATGTGCGGAAGTATTCGGCCAAGACCCTAGCCAACCTCAGTGCGTCTTCTGTGGCTGTACAGGTTATGACGAACGATGCTGCCTCAAGTGTTGTGACTGTGATCAATGATGCCATGAAAGGTGGAAAAAGCAAAACCGGGTCGACGCCGACGGGCGGTGGACCTTCCACTGCCTCGCCCTCCTCCATCTGCGTTGAAATGAACTGCGCGTGTGTATTCACGCTGCGAAATCTGTTTTCACTGGAACTGAATCAGCGCAAGTTCATCGCGTGCAATGGACTTCCAACTCTAGCGGCACTTCTCACCAGCCCGGCGATGGCTTCAGAAGCTCCAACGCTACGCGTGGCAACCGACATGATCTGCTCTCTCGCTAAACTGAATGCTGGGTCTACCGGAACTGGTGTGAATGGGGGTGAAGTGACGTATGAAGAGCGACTCGTGAAAGATGGTATTGTCCGTGCCCTAGTGGCAATTGCAAAAGGAGCTATGGACGGATCCACCTCACGAGCTGAAGAAAATGCGGCCTGCATGAATATTGTTACCTCTTTGAGCAGCTTGTCAATGCATTCACGGTGTCATGATGGGATGTTGCGTGATGGAGCTCTGGATGCACTCGCGGTATTGTGTGCGACCAACGCTGGAGATCCACGTGCCCCATTCAAAGGTTTGATTGGTGTGCGTGGTGAGGCGTTTGCGCTGCACTGCATGGTCGTAATTCGGAATTTGTCACGTCAAGAGCCTCCACCACCGCCATCGACAGCGGGGCCTCCGTCAATCGCCGCAGATAATGGGAGTGATGACAGCCGTGGCATGACAAGCAAGGCCGAAGATATTCGAAGCCAGAGATTAACCTCCCAGCCTGCATTGGTGCCCATCGTATTGACCTTATCGCAGTCCACGAGCCCGCAGACACGCGAGCACGTTGTGGTGGCACTTTACAATTTGGCACGCTTACGTCGCAGCAAGAGGCAGCTCATCAAGAACGATGCCGTAAAAGTGCTTTTGAGACTTGGGATGAACGCGGTTCTGCCTTTTAAGCGGCACGTGTGCTCGTTAGCATTACAGGCACTTGCTATGCAGCCACCACCTCCGGTTCCAGCACAACTACCCAGCGGTTCCGATCAAGCAGCGGCTACTGCAGCTGCTACTGCAAACGCTGCTGACTGGGATGAGCCACACGTTGATAAAGTAGTTCAAGAAGGAATTGTTGCCGCGATCGCAGCACTTGCAGACTCGCACCAGCATGATTTACTGGTTAGCGTGTCGACAAATTTATACGCCATCGCGGACCCTCCTCCAGCAGTAACCGAGTCGGTGGTACTCCTTCGCACCACGAATCGAGCGATTGAACAGCGTGGAGCTCCGCCTGACTGGTGCAAGGTGGTTATTACGGATCTCACTTCGTGGCCCGAGATCGAAATGGGTAGTAGCCGATCGACGACCGCTGTTCGAATTGACAGCGGATTCGCGCTTGGATCAGTGTCTGGTGGTCTGCCGGGGGACGATCAGGGCGAAGACTCGTACTCGGATGCCAGTGACGATGAAAGTCGGAAAGGCTCATCGATGCTACAGGGTAAAACTAGTGGCACCTCTGTGTCACCGAAGAAGCAGCAGCAGCCAGGACATAGTTCGACGTTAGCTCCGCCACGAATGTGTAGCTCGGACGCTGTGTTGGGCTGGTTCCAGTTGCTAGCTGATCCAAAACCGGAAAAGGTTCGGGTGAACGTCGACTACGAACTCGCAGGCAGACGAGCAGTCACACCCACCCCAGGAAGTAGCAACACGGCTTCATCTGCATCCAGTGGTGAGGAACTGCCAAAGCTCCGCCCTGAGACTGCTCCAGAGGGCTCAACAGAAGATATTTTGAAGTTGGGTGGACGACTACGTGCTGGTGGAGTGTCGACACTTACACAAGTCCGTCAGGATGTTGCAAGTAGCAACACTCCCAACTACCGACGTTTGACCAGCAATGGCGTTTATCGCGGGAACGATGCGGCCGCGTCTCCGATCAAATCGCCTGCAGCAAAGCGGCGATCGCACCAACTAGAGCCTTTGTCTTCCTTAAATTAAAGGCCGCGCGGATGATCTCTGAAAGTTTTAAGGGTAACGCATTTCATACCGGGGGGATACGAAGGGCATCACAAACTTTAATTCGGCCAAAAATGTATTCTGAGTTACAAGTAACATTTCAAAAACCTTCTCACAACCTTCATCTTCCAGCTTATTTCACTCAACACACGCAACATAGTGGCCACGGGCTTCAGCAAGTTAGCACGGCGGGGATGGCTTGCATCACACACTACGAAACACCGAAGTCAACGCCTGACATCCCTCCCGGTCTAAGCGCAAGCGATCTAGTAATTTAAAGGACTTCCCAAATAAAATTGGGGAAATCCCGACGTATGTATTTTTTTGAAATAATTCCAAATGATATCCATACAGTACAGCACCTCAAATAGTGGCCTCTCTACTAGAGGATTGGGCTGGTAGTGTTAGGGTACCGGTGATGTCTCGGTAGTTGTCCACGTGCCTCGGTGTGGCAAGTTGTCGCCACACCGAGGCACGCTGACAACTGGCTGACATGGAAACCTTAACGTATATGCGCATAGAGATTAGAAGTCCTTACAGTAATCTGCGTCAATACCGAACGGGTCATCAACTAATAACCTGGGATAGCTTATATTTATGCGATTACGATGCGACGTGATGAGGATGGGCAAAGGTACTGAGGGTACGATGAGTAAAAAATCCATCGGCTTGTTTGGCCAATCACGTGCCGGCCGAGAATTTGAAAAGTGGCGGGCTTTGGGCGATCTTCCCCTTGGATCGGAAATGCTTCCTCACTATCAAACTAACCACGAGCCTACTACATCATCCATGCCCTCCCCTGGAACCAAGCGTCTCCGCCTCACCTGGGCCGAAACGGTCGGCATCATCAACAAGGCAACACACTTCCCGCACATGTCCTACAAGGACATCGCACACTGGTCTGTAGAAGAGTTCAGCCTCCCCAGCACCCCGGGCAAGACCACTATTTGCGACATACTTCGCTCTCAAGATGCTCTACTAGCACGACCGACTGAAAAGGTCACTCGCAATAAAGCCCAGCGCCACTGCCACCTTCTTCTCGACGAGAACGTTGTCGACTTTGTCATGCTCGCTGAGGCTGAGGGCGTAAGCCTCAGCGGAGCTATGATCATTGAGCACGCCAAGAAGCTTGTCGCCAAGCTCGGTATCCCTCCTGGTGAGTGCCCCCGGCTTGGCCCCTCATGGCTGCGCTGTCTGCAAGATCGCTACGGGTTGAAATGGCGTCGAGCCTTCGGCGAGTCCGATTCCGCCAAGATGGACGATGCTGTGGACGAAACCAAGCGGCTCAAGAGCATCATCGACACGTACTTACTGCGTGACGTGTTCAACATGGATGAGAGTGCGCTTTTTACAATGCTGTGCCGCGAGACTCCATTTGTAAGAACGCTGCTCCTGCACTTAAGCAGAGCAAGGCTCGAGTTACGATGGCCGTCTGTTCAAATGCAGATGGCTCTGAAAAACTGCCTATTCTCTATTTTAAGTACGGCGACAAAGCCTCACTGGTTGCCTAAAAAGCCTGCTACGCTCCAGTACTTTGGTACGGAAAAAGGATGGATGACAAGCTGGATGTACCTATGGCATTAGACGAAGCAATGCGCTCTCGAGGACGTTCGATTCTACTGCTTGTAGACAACGCTTCACCACACCACGAAACAGGCCTCGCCCTGACGAACATTCGGGTGGAGAAGGTGCCCCCAAACACCACGTCGAGGATCCAGCCAATGGATCAAGGGATTTTACATCGCATCAAAAGATACGTCCTATCGGCGAAAATGATGCATGCTCTAGATAAGCTAGGAGAAGGACTCAGTGAGCCATATAAAGTAGACATTCTCACCACACTGATGTGGTGCGAGGATGCATGGTCGAAGGTCAGCCCTTCAACCATACAGTATTGCTGGTTTCATTCTGGTCTAGTTAGCAAAGTAAGTGTCAGCTTCCTGCTCAATTAAACTAAATCAATATACATGCATGTACCCCTTTCTGTGTTTCCTTTGTCGTTACTTTATACACCATCAGTCCTAATATATATCAGGCGTTCAGTATTGACACAGATTACTGTAAAAGGAAGCCTCCTACTTTTGGTACCTGTCTTATATTATGGAAAATATTTTTTTGGATTATCTCTCATTATAATCCTGAAAACGTCCAGGATTTCAATACAGAAACGCGGAAGGACCCCCCCCTTCCCGCCGACAGTATCGCTCGACGCACAAGGAACTTGCGGGAGTCGTCCCGCACGAAGCAAGCCAGCGCAGAAGACGGCCGTGATGTAAGCAAGAACAATGGTGACGACGACGGCAGTGAAAACGAGGAGGGTCGTGTCGTGAATGAATCGCGCGAAGGAGCTGACGCTGAGCAGGAAGAAGGCGAAGGTGTCGACACAAACGAGGAGGCCGACGTCGTGGAGGGAGAAGAAAAGGCGGTCGATGCAGACATAGAAGAAGGAAGAAGCCAAGGTCGGCGCTGCAGTAGAGGAAGAAGATGGCGGTGATGTTTCTGATACTGGACACGATGGCGATGGCGGGGAGCAGGGTCACCAGGCTGCTAATGGCCAGGATCTCGACGAAGAAGAAGAGAATACAGTTGAAGGTGAAGACAATGATGCTGCATCGAGGGTGAAGACAGTGATGCTGTTGATCAAGATTCTGACGCTGAAGATGAAGACGAAGAAGAAGAAAAACCGGAGAGCTGTGGCGTGGAGTTGCATGATGTTGATGCTGAAATGTTGGAGTTGACTGCAGATGTCGAATTGTACCAGGATTCGATACAGGACGATGTCCAGGATTCGCCTGCTTCGACTACTGGTGGTCGTGGACAAGCTGAAACGGCCAGAATTGGCGTCGTTGCACCTACAACGTGGCATGCAGATTGGGCTTCGTGGCAGAGATACTTCACTGAGTAATGCGCGAAGACCATGCATTAAATACCATTCCTGTAGAGCGTAACGGACGCGTGAAGAAAACCAAGAAAGGACAAGACGATTCCGCATTGTTGCCAGAGGGGCTAGATCCATATCAGCGCACTTACATCTGTAAGCACGGGTGGCCGCAACGAAAACCTCGTGGATCAGGCAAGCGCCCAAGGCAACACATTCGCCTAACAGACTGCCTCTTTCGCTTTGTGGTTCAGTGGCAGCGTCACAAAGGCAAATGACAGCTTGGAGTGAAACGCGGAAGGTTCTACCACAATCACTCTGTTACAACAGAGACATACTCTACGCATTCGCCTAACAGACTGTCTCTTTCGCTTTGTGGTTCAGTGGCAGCGTCACAAAGGCAAATGGCAGCTTGGAGTGAAACGCGGAAGGTTCTACCACAATCACTCTGTTACAACAGAGACATACTCTACGTATCCGTGGAGTTTCAGATGTGGTGGTTGGTGCACGTGTGGAAGGAATGTTTGCTGTTGGTGCAGAGCGGTCTAAGATATACGACTATTCGCTAGAACGCGACCAAAACGTGATCAGTGTTGACGTAGATAACATAGTGCAGGACTTCACAAATTCGGCGACTTCGCTGGATGATGACGATGCTACTGCTGACGAAGACCCGAGCGCGCCATTGGTCCTCGGCTGCTTCCTCGCTCGTCGGATTTTTGATTTTGTGTGAGACTGCGTGTCTCTTCCATTCTGCGGAAGTATTTACTTTATGTTCGGTCATGGAAAAATCCTAGTTGATAATCCTGGTTGAATCCTGATACAAAGTTATTGTTGGAATCCTGGACTCCAGTGTTTCCGTAATGTTTTTATAAATAGTTACACTTGGGACTTGGGACTTGTATTCCGTTGAGTGGTGTACAACACACTTTTTCCCGGCTCGAATTAAATCTTTTTGGGCTGTATTGTGGAAACCGGTTAGTTTGTCTTACGATTTGGCCAGCTTAATCTTAGCGGAGTGGTGTATAGATAAATATCGTAAAGTTGCCGACACCATAGTTTTACCTTTGTTTAACTATAGGCAGGTCGATTGATAAGCTCTCTTACCAGCCAATGGCGCTTGATTTTGGAATCGATCCGCCAATGGCATTACTCTGAGTTAGGTTAAGATGACGCCGACTGAAGCCGACTTATAACGTAGGCAGGACTCTCAAAATGCGCCAGGAGTAATACTAGCGAGTCGTCGAACGTGCATCACTCGCATATTTGCGTTCTAGCCGACGGAAGACTCTCTTTGGTTATGAGTCTTCAAGATCTCACTCCAGTCAATTCACAGTGCGCTCGGAAGACAGCGATCAATTCGTTTAATTGATTCCTTGCTGCCGAAGCTGTATCCACGGAGTTCATTACAGCCACCCTTCTCGGCGGTGCAAGTGGAGCAGTGTTTGTGAAGCTTATTGATCGCTTCGGCATTCATCTTGCCTTCGCCGAGGGCCGTGAAGAAGACCACTGGCCAAGGACTCCGTCATGAGCTACTTTCGCCACGTGAATAACTGGTTACTCGACGCATCCCCGAAGCACAGGGCATCCATCGAAAAGAAACTGCTGAAGATGGGTCAAACCCTTGAGCGACACTGCTTCAAAAGAGTCAAGGAGGAATGGTCAAAATAACGCCCGCTTGTACGAGAGGACCTGCGTGTTCTCATAGATGGACTCTACTTCGATGCTTCTAGCTCCAAGGACTACCAAGATACAGCAATACTGGCCTTGATGTGGTACGCGCTTGGCTGTACTTCGGACCTGGGGTTCGCTGCGAGGATCAACGTATCTGTTAACGCTGACGGAGTGGTTCTTATTCGGCTCATTCGCGTGAAGACAGCAGAATATCGAGGCATCTCTCTGTTCCCTGATAAGGATAACTTCGTCACGTGCCCTCTTCACGCTATTGCAATGGCACTAGTGATGCAAGATTCCCCGTGCTTAACTGCTCGACCGCCCGTATCTAGCCTCAGATAGTGACGAGGTAGTTCCAGCTCGGATGCATGGGATGATGTTAATCATTGTACTCAACAGGTTTCACCGCAAAATAGCAAGCTCGAGGAAAGTACGAAAATTTATGCGTACGTGAATCGGGTTGTCAATACCGCATCATCCGCCCAGGAGAGAGCGGACACCACAGCAAATTTAACTTCTCACTCCTTCCGACGTGGTGGAGCGCAACATGCTAATAGTTACCGCTGCTGAGTCCGCAGTAGATCTTTGATCGGGGCTTCTGGAATATGACGGCTACAAGCAAAGCGTTCCCTTATGTTTCAATACAACAACTGAGAACCAGGAGGTCGCCCGCATGTTAGGTGACTGGGGCTCGAGCACAAGCCAACCATCCTAACGTTATCCTGGTTTGGCTCCGCAAGTCGCCATAAAGTGTTGGGGTTGGGAAATCTTCTGTTTCAGACGAGTGTCTGTACACAAGACCCTGGAAAAAGGCTTGACGGGTGTGTAGCAGAAGTACTTGCTTCTTCATTAATCCTGCATTTCCCCGAGGTACTAGATCGCTACCCAAAGTGTTTATATGCGTTTAGAATGCGTGAATGTCTGATGGCATTGGGAATACCAAAGTCGGCCGTTTTAGCCTGGAGCTCTGAATTGCACAGGAAAGCGACAGAAAACGAAGTGAAGGGATCTCAGCAATGCTCAGAGATGTCTACCAGGGAGGTGAAACATATAAACCACCAGAACTGCATTATCTCGGAGTTAATGGTAATGAATCAAGCTTTGGCGGATCGTTTCAGCCACCTGAAAAGGGAATGACCGCGGGCAAGTTGAAAACACATCGACTCCACCAGATTGTCGAGAAACGGTGCCAGGCATTCGTACTGAATGTGTTCCTTCTTCCAAGAAGTGCGGGACGAAGGCACATCCAAACGGCCCTGCTACGATTTGGTTCGAGTGGTATGCCAAGACGCCACGTATGTGGGACGTGCGCTCTAACCGCCAAAACAAGTCGACATACAAGCAGACCGCCAACTATATGAAGCTGTTCCTTCATAAAGGGTTTATGCTGGATCCTTCTTTTGCTTCGTATAGTGACCAAGTGCTGGCTGTGGGCAAGGAGGCTGAGCAGAAATTATTCTTTTTTTCAGTTCTTGTGGGATCAAAGGCAGACACAGCTCTGGTGTGCTGAAGCAGCTCAGTAAACTACATCACGATGGAAAGCTAAACCAGTTAATCGACGAGTATGTTGCCCGTGTCAACATAGGCAGTATTAGTGATCCAGCACCCACTCGAGTGAAGGAACTCTTTGTGCGAAAGTACATAGAAGGTTCTCAATAACACGAGCTCGTCTTGGGCTCGTATTCAACAAGATTGTCAAAAACTCGATCAAGATTGGCAATAAGTCGACCAAGATTGGCAATAAGTCGACCAAAATCGGCAATAAGTCGACCAAAATTCTCAATAAGTCGGCCAAGATTCTCAATAAGTCGACTGGTTGAGTTATTGCTTAAAATTATGCGCTCGCTCTTAAAATTTTGCTACAGTCCATAAATCAAGGCATTACTGGCCACATATGTTCACTTTTGACATCTCTTTCATTTCAAGAAATCGCTTTCCGACTTAGCAAGGCATGCTGAAACATACCAGTCCGGGGGATAGCAAATCTGCGAGTCTGGAAGGAGCATCCTGAATGGACTAGGCAAGATGCGGCGCGAGAGCTGAATGCGAAGAAGGGCCCGCTCCTGGGTTGGCGCAAAAAAATATTCGAACCCCCAACTAAGCGGGGTTGGTGACCGGAGTCGTGAGTAGGGTGGCGGACGAAAGCACAAGATGACGGCCTACGAGTTGCGGGTACTTGAGTTTTACCATAATTGTACGAGAGAAGGGGACCCCCGACGCATGCGGAAGTGCTTGCATACTGCGCGCAATTACCTGAATTTGCGATTGAAAAGAAAAAAAACAGCAGGTGCGCGACTTCATTAAACGCTACAAAACCCGGCAGCAACACGCCAACTCCTCCGGTCGCTGGTCTGGGTACACCAACCAGCCCTCCAACGATTGTTCAATCTGTCTAAATCCAGAACAATTTAACGCCCGTCAACCCCTCCGATTGAATCGTAGGCGGCAGCTTCATCGCCGTGCAGGAGCAACCTTCCAGTAATCCTACACGAGTCGATGCGTCAGGTCAATCTCAAGACAACTGCAGAGAAGCGTCGCCGGAGCCACCTGCTACCATCCAGATGAGCAACGGCAAGAATCATTCAAACCGCCGCCCCGGTGCGATTTTACAGTCTGAGAAAGAAGATTTTGGTGAAAGTCACGACAGTGGAGAATATGACAGTGGAGGAAATGACACTTCAGATGACGGTGAGCGGCACGGCTCCGATATCAGTGATATCAGTGAGCTTGCCCCGAAAATGATTTTGAGCTCGGTGGTGGTGTCGGAATGATTCGTGTACAATTCGATTTTTTCAGTTACACAATCCGCCACTACGAACACGATAATCCTGATGAAACCACTGCAAGTATGTGATGGCTACCGATTTAGACTTGGCGGCGAATCTTGTTCACATAGTGGCGAACAACTAATTTGAGGTCGTACTTGTTTTTTTGAAGAGGTTTAGTTTTGTAGGAGTACGCCTTAACACCAACACGAATAGGCGTACTCCTACAAAACTAAACCTCTGGCGAACAACTAATTTGAGGTCGTACTTGTTTTTTTTTTGAAGAGGTTTAGTTTTGTAGGAGTACGCCTTAACACCAACACGAATAGGCGTACTCCTACAAAACTAAACCTCTTCAAAAAAAAACAAGTACGACCTCAAATTAGTTGTTCGCCACTATGTGAACAAGATTCGCCGCCAAGTCTTTCAGACGAAGTCAAAATCACTACGAGACTCGGTAGAGAAGGTATGCTCTGGGCTCGGGCCTGGAAAAGCCGACCGATCCCGAGCTAGGCTGCATGAGCAATTGGTGCACAGAGTTAAAGAACCAATTGAGATAGATTAGTCTGAATTACAGGAGCACCACTCGATAGTAGCACGATAAAAAAATGCATGCATTGCTCCCTTGAAACCTGCATCGCAAATTCAAAACAAAATCCTTTGCAAAGTGCACCTGGTGCAACGTGCTAAACAACAGAAGCAGCAGATATCAAAGGAAGCAAGACAAAATATAGTGTCTTTAGAGTGAAATCAGCATAAACAAATGCACTGGGAGCTCTTACTTGCTCATCAAATCTCCGCCCACGTCATCCACGATCCGGAAGGGAAACGGCGTGCAGCTTGTACGCCTCCTTCTTCTCAATTTACTTCCGCTTACGTACGGCATGTCGCCGTCGGCTTTGGTGGTGCGCTGACTTCGGCATCAGACCTAGATGATGCGCAAATGCACACAGATGAAATTAACACGCGGGGTAAAAAACGGACGTCTTTTGGATTTCCCCAAAAAAATAGAGTTTACCGTTACCGACTGCAACAAAAAATCTATGCAGGCATATTCGCCCTACCTTTGGCTTAACCAGCATCTGAAATAATAATAGAGTTCACTCCGTTAAAACCAACCCCATCTAAAGGGATACTGTCATGGTTCAACCCATAACCTTGCCTATTAGCTTGTACATGATGCCGGTCCACAGACACAGCCATAGTAGGGTGCCTGATCCTGGTAGTGCTACGTCAGTAGTACGTACAGCCAACTGGGATTAATTCATGGACTGAATATGTGGTCCACAGATTAATTAGGTACGGAGCCAATACAAATTTCAAGTGAATAATCCTTATATTTTTACGGTTTCGTATAAATATCACAGGCTTTCTAATTGCTACAGGCTTTTTTCGGCTTTGCACAGCGAAAACAACCGGATATGTATTTACACAGGAATAGGGATACAAAGCCGATATAATGTATGTATCGGTTTATAAAGGGATTGAAATGCCAATGTGCGTGTCCGCGTAGTGAGTGAGTCAGTCGGTCTCCTGGACGAACAAGTCGCCGTCACCCAACACGTCAACGTTCGACTTGCGCGCCAATTGAGCCTGCAATTAGCTGGCTGGGACAGGAGTGTGTGCGACTCCTTGTCGGCCGATCCTGTGGTAAAGCACCCGTGATATACACCGACGCCTCGAGTTTCTGAGCATCAACGTCGCCTGTGTCCTTGAGGCTCAGAAACTCGAGGCGTCGTCGTCAGCCGTTAGTGAGGCCGTGACCAATGCCACAGATCCGCTACCAGCGAGTTTCACGTTGAGGCTACCTTCCAGAGTCACCGAGGAGATCTTCAGCTGCGCCAGACCGCTGGCAGCCACCTCCACCTCCAGTGTCTCCAGTGTGGCATTGGAGCTGGGTTACAGGTTGGCGCCGCCCACACGCGCGAACTTGACGTCCGCCTCGGCATATCGATTGTCACCACATCGTCGTTCAGCACGACATCGTGGTTTAGCACCACATCGCCTGAGAACGCCGTAGCCACGCGACGGAGCAGGTTCACGCTTATTGGGCGGGGGCTGCTTTGGCGAAAAAGCTGGCACGTGTGGTGCGCTGCTGCGTGATGCACTGATGCGTGTATGAGTAGGAAACGAGTAGATTGAAAGTAGTGATGCGCGCGCCTCGCTCAGCCGCCACAGCAGCAAGTATATACCCTTTTAGGGCGGGGGCTGCCATGACGAAAAAGCTGGCACGTGTGGTGCGCTGCTGCGTGGTGCGCTGATGCGTGGATAAGTAGGAGACGAGTAGATTGGAAGTAGTGATGCGCGATGAATATGGCACCTCGCTCAGCCGCCACAGCAGCAAGTATATACCCTTATAGGGCGGGGGCTGCCATGGCGAAGAGCTGGCACGCGTGGTGCGTTGATGCGTGGATGAGTAGGAGACTAGCAGAATGGAAATGCTTCTGGGACCATCCCGTTGGTTTTCTTCGAGAACTGTAGTCAGTTTTTGTCTAGGAGAGATAGAAAGTGATATTTGTGTTGCTTCAATACACCAAAATATTTACTGTTTAAACCCGCGAACTTTGGCTATAAGGCAAATCAGCACGGGGATACGGCTTGTATTACATGTATACGACTTGTGTCCGCACTACCAGCCCAACCCTCTAGTTATTCGCGGTGAATAAAGACACTAAATAAGTGCACAAATGCGTAAAAACAATTCAATTTTTCTCTTCGGTCGCTTTCTCCACGATGTTGCTGTCGGCGTCTCAACCGGATACGACGCGCATGTTGCATTCACCTGTCGCGTATAGAATCACCTAATTACTATAGACATTCCTGTTGTACGCGTCCACCAAGTAGTATTGTGAACTTCCGACCAAACTTGCCGTCTCGGGTCGATTCGTTCAATCGTCTAGTTCAAATGTTAAGTCATTTTGTAATCACACCAGACCCTTCCTTTACTTTTGAGCACTTCCACGGACTCATAAAATTATACAGGAAGAGAATAAAGCGGGCTAGAAAAAGGCTGATTTCGACTAATCCTCGAGTCAAATTTAGCTGCAGGATAACCGGCGACTATTTTGTTCACTTGGTTTTTGTATAGTTTTGTCAAGCTTTTGTTAAGGTTCTGTTGAACTGTTAAATTTCAATGCGCCCGGCTACGCCCGAATTTGACTTTTCTTTAGTCCAAACCGGTGGAAATGCTCTTAAGTTGGTTGAGTACTTGGTGGCACCTATACTGAAACCAGGCAAAATGGCTACCGCAGTCGAATGGACGGTGATTGATTCAAACATTCGACCGTGGAGACTTGGAGTAGATCTCACAATAACTGCCTCCCTTCGCGAGCTCAAGATCACATCACGTGGCTCCACTGTTATTCTAAAGCACCTTCATGGCCTCCACGCTGCTGGAAATCTAAACGCCAAGATTGTTCACTACCGGCGTCTAGTTAACGCTGATGTTGTCCAAGATCCAGATTGACACGATCTTCTCAACCTGTGGCTGCAGCATTGTAACACAAACACATTAGTTAGATTTGCAATATTGGAGATATCGTACACGCTCACGCTGCGAGAAAGCGCCCGCTGTTTCAGTACTGCAAACGAATGGCAATACTGGTATACCGTATAGTGGACCTCGTACAGGGTGTCACGTAACCCGTACAAGTGCATACAAAAGGTGTCGAATATTTCGTATAAAGGCAGTCGTGTAACCCGTTCATGCGTCGATCAACCTGTACAACACAAACAAATGGTGCCACGAAACCCGGGAACGTGTCATGTAGCCCACAAGCGGTGTCCTGTAATTCGTATGTGTGTCGTGTGATCCATTCAAGGCGCCTCTTTTACAATTGGAAACGTATAGATGAACACTGTACATCCGTTCTCCGTTTCGCAAAAAATGGAGCCCCTTGCCCTCATTGAGCTAGACGGCTGGGGCTCTTCAGAAGTGCCACGTCAGCTGTATAACATTCGGTTGACTTTGCTCGAGTTCGTCGCGCAAAAAAGAAGCGTCATACTAGAACTGGCAATGAAATTGCAGTCAATCCTCGCCCCGCTCCAAGACTTGTGGATTTGAAAAGCAAATCGTTAACATGATCAAGTTGTTCGGTAGTTGTGACTCAAACTTGACTCCTAGTGCTATTCTTAAAGCCTGTGCTCAAAAGATTTATGAGTTTAAGAGGTTATCGTGTGGAGCTCGACGCCAGTGACTTTCTCGAGTTTGAAGCGCCACAACCTTTTGGGTCACAATGCTCTTCCCAATTTTGGCCGGACATCACCTAAGGAGAAGAGCTGTGGGATTCAAAGTATTGAGAAACATGGGGATGAACCTGGCGTTTCTAAATGATCAATGATGGTTTTTTATCACTAGTGGATTTCGGTTGTGATAAACAGTCAACGGCGATTTCTGAGTCTCGTTTCCACTGTGACGCCTGTTTTTCTGGCATTGTTTCGCTACTTGACGACGATGGTGAGGTCGATGGTAGCTCAGAATTTGTTGTTGCGTCTCAAGTTGTGTCTGAGACACAGACTACATCATTCGCACGAGGCAGAAACCAAATGGGTCTCGTATTTCAGAAAAAGGATATCAAGAAGTTGGACTGTGATATGTGGCTTAACGACGTGATCAGTACGTATTACATAAGGGGGTACATCCCTGTGTACAGAAGAGTTTATGATTTGGATGCGTATATATTTGGACATACTTTTTCCCTTCAAGTAGATGGGTCGGAATGTGTCGGAAGCTCATCCAGCCGTTTGTGGGATCATAGCTTCGTTTCCGTACTAGGGACATGGTCAGCTCATCTCTCGTTTCTTCAAGTTCTAATCGAATAACGATCATACCTCAACCTGTATGGGATCACACTGGACTTTTGCAGTCGTTCACAATCCAGTACTTGCTGACGAAAAGCTGAAGTGCTGCATGGCTCGCGTCGGCTCTTACGGTATCACCAAGGTTGAAACCGTAAAAAAGTGTTGGGCAACTATTTAGATGATGAAATGAAGCTGACGTATCCTGAGAAGAAGGCGAATGAACTTAGCGTCCATGGTGTTAATACAATCCCAAGCAAAAGAACAGATTAATGTTGTGTCTTCGCCATCTACTTCCTGAAACGAGTGACAGATTAGCTTATGGGAAAGGGAACGAGCTGCGCCTTCGTGCTGAAGAAAATATTTGCGTAATTCTAAGATAGCTCGCTTGAGTGCATCATCGTTCAGGATTAAAATCTCAAAAGTTGCTGACCGAAGGTAATAAAGCAGTATTTAGCGCACACGTGTGATGATATTTTTCAATTAATTCAGTTCGATTCCTACATTCCCGTTCTTACTTAAGCCTGGAGCACTACAGCTAATAACTGAGGAGCAGCAGTGCTGCGATTTTTGAACGTTACGTGAGCCTTGCTGTGCGTTAAGTAGGTTAAACTCGAAATTATATTCAAGAATAAAATTGTACTATATAGAATATTTATGACGCTGCCAGCGGTCAGTCCCTGCGCCAGCACACGAGGGATCAGCGTTGGACTGGCGGTGGCGGCTTCGCCGTCGGTGTCGTCGCTTTTGGTTCGTGCCGTGACTCCTACAGGTGCACACCCAATGGGCAGCCTGTCGGCAGCCCTGCCGGGCAAGTCACTAAACTCCTCGGTGTCCGTGGGGGTTTCCCTGCCGTCGTCGGTCTTGTGAGAAAACGTAAAGGAGCGTACTGCGGTGACCCTGTGCGAAGCAGCAGGCGGAGCGGGATGAGCAGCCAGTTTGGCTTCCAACACCCCCCACCCACCCACCCACACAACACACACACACACACACGCACAGCACAGCACCCACTCGCCACCTTCCCTCCCCTTTTCCTCCTCCCCTCTCACACCCTGTCCTGCTCCGCTTGCTAGCTCCAGCCGCTTATCCCGGCTGCTGCCTCTCCCCGCCCCGTCCCTGCTCTTGCCGTTCCGCCCGCGTCGCCACTCCTCGCTTGCCTGTATGTAAATGAAGATTGCGGGCCACAGCATCTAAGGCGCGGCCCACAACAACATAATGTATCAATGAATATGTTTGACAGATCACATGGTATCGTGTACCCTATTTTTGGTACAGGTTAGAGCAGTTGAAAAATTTACAGTACGTGTAGAGTCTCATGCGGTTATACATCGTCCTTCCTTGTTTCTTGCGCCATGAATGCGTTCCTTGTTACAGCCCAGGCGTTCGTTGCGTCTCACATGCTCAAAGGTTCCGCAAAAGTATCGGTTTGGTTTGCGAGCCACGCTCCTCCAACATTTCTTTGGCATAAAAAAATGAATCAACTTCAATGGCGAGTCAACCAAGCTCAACATTTCACAGTTTGTCTATATTCTTCAGCCTGTAGAACAGGATATATCTGAGTTCCCATCGCGAGATTTTTCTGTGTCTTCGTCCGTCTAACTTATTTAACTATCGTGTTGATCGTCAGTGTTGTACGCATTATCATTCCCTTCCTCAAATTTGCCTATTTGACTGCGTATCGTGCTGCGCGCCCGTCACCTCCAGCCCTTGTAGTTTCTCGTCATCGTCGTCGTAAAAAACTGCATGCAAGAAAGCCTTGCATCGATCTAGGAGTCCCTGCTGATGACATTTACAGATTTCTCCAGATGTTCTTTGGCAGCGTTGTACGCAAAGGGATTGAGGGCATATCTGACAGCTGACTGCGTTGATTCGGAGTTTGCTGCTGCCATTCGTGCTCAAGCATCAAGAGATATTCCTGTCCAATACGGTATCACAAAGTTCGACTCGCCTCGAAAAGCATCGGAGCAGCATTCAAACGGTGTAATCAACCGTAAATCGTCTGCTCTCCAAACTGATATAGTGTAAATAGTCCTGGGATCTTCCTACGAGCGTGACCGAGGGCGTTCGAGGCGCATAGCTTTAACCACCACTTAAGCGGCACCAGCGAGACACCCACGCCGCCTCCTGACGCGCTTCCAGAGCAGTGTCTAGCAAAGAGAATCCAGTTTCATCACCCAAAAAGGTACAAGATCAGAATAATGGGGAATAAAAAGCGACCACGAGAAGCGGAAGATATGTCACAGTAGACGGTATGATTAACCGATATATCGTAAGTAAGGTGACGCTTTGTGCCCAGTACAAAACCCAAGTGTTTCTGGCCTTACCATCGGGTGTAAGGACGCAACAACCCTGGGTTTTAGTCGCTGCTACATCATTTGGCCCTTTGTACAAGGGCAACTGTCGAGCCCGGGGCTCAAAGCCCGGCGACGGTTCGCGCCGGTGCACCGTGGGACAGGTCTTTTCGGTGTCGAAACCGAACAGGCTGTTCCCACGATGGGTTCACGAGTACAAGCCCAGACATATTAAAGATATTTATATTGGTTTAAGTATACAAAATGTTAAGTGTCTTATGTGTAGTCTACGGTACTACACCAAATGACTGGCATAGAGTCACGCCTTGCCTCCCAGAGGAAAACACTGTGCGATGAGGAGATAAACGGGTAAGGAAGCGAGGACGGTATCCTCACTTCCGCTTGTGCTTCAGTCTGAGCACGACTGTAGGATAGCAATAGGATAGCGGTATAAGGTTCAATAAAGAGCACTGAACGCCAAAAGGTCTTTGATTTACTTTAACATTTCAAGTAAGAAGCACAAGCATCAAAGCAAGATGGCTGCTAGTCAAGAGAGCACGGGTTTTAACAGGCTCGTCTTCCCAAGGACACCAAGCATTTCGGTGTCTGGAAGGACCTCATCATCGGTCACCTGCGACAGAGAAGCACGGCGCTGACGTGCGAGACGATGATGAAGCACCACAAAAAGCCAGCGTTCAAGTAATAGGCCATGTTCGTAACCAGCTGTGAGGTGCCCCATCCAAGGGATGAGAAGGACGAAGAGGCCATGAAGCGCTACGATTGGCAGGTGGTGCTCCTGAGCGATCAGGAGAGCTACATCCGGAATCTTCTGAATCAGACGCTGCCCCGCAGCTACCTCGAGTCACGGGTGGTTTCGTTCAACGACGCGGCGCTGCCCGTCGCGTGGCGACAACTGGAGAGGGATTTTTGGCCAATCCAACGCCCAGGGCATGGCTCAAATGATCACATCGTTTAACCAAGCTATGTCTCAGGATTTCAGCTTGGTGCAAGACCTGATTTGCCGTGTTAAAGAAGTGCGCAACCTCGTCAACAGGCAGTCGCGCGAATCGCTGAGGGGGGTGACGATGATCCCAAACCATCTCGCGACAATCAAGGTACTGTCGCTCTTTTCAAGCAAGTACTGGGGCAATCAAGTGAATTACAACCAGGAAGGATTCCACTTGGACAAGATTGAGGGAATGCTCCGCAGTGTGTTCATGAACAAGATCCGGAGCCAGATTAAGGCAATGAAGACTCAGGCTGTTCCTGCCTATCATGTGGCGCCAAGTCGGCACTTGGGCAAGCGCAGATAGCGTGGTCGGATGACTGCTACTACTGTGATGGGACGTACAATGAGTACGGCCTCTCGCACATGAAGCGTGACTGCCTGGTGATGATCAAGGACAGGATGAAAGGGGTGATGCGTTCCAAAATTTATGCGAGCGGCACGATGGTGAAGGTTCCGTCCAAGCTCATAAGCGTTGCTCATGTGAAGGGGACAAAGAGCACCGCAAAGAAGAAAGCCAGGGCACCTCATGTGGAGATTCCTGCGGACGTGGCGATAATGCAGCTGGTGAGCAAGCCCAAGCGTGTGGCGGCAGCTAGGGCAACGAGAGAAGAGCCAGCTCCAAGCCGAAGCGACACGCTGACACCGGAACAGGCGAAGGATGATGAGGATGCGCTAATGGTGTCCCCCCCCATCATCTCCGGTGGTGTCGGACACCGCGATGAGTGACGAAGACGACGTCGACGACTTCGAGCCAGGAAATATCCAGGCTCTTGCTGGACAGGTGTCGGAAGCTTTCAGCACGATTAAAGAGGCGTCGACAAGCATCGAAAAGGCGGTAAGAGATTTGTACCCTGAGCTGATACAAAGAGATATGACTGGCGTGGCGTGTTCTGATTGGGTGTTAGACTCTGAATGCGGCCACGGGCTAACCGCTGACAGCTCAGTATTTGTGCGCAAGCTGCCAAACGAGCAGTTTAGGTTTACGCTTGGAGCAGGGACTAAACTAAACAATACATATGTTGGCTCAGTTCAACTCTATTTTTCGAGTTCGGGCGGTATCAGACCGTTTCGCTTCGATAATATAGCACTAGTACGGGGAGCCACTACGAAAATACTCAGTGAGTATTGGCTAAAGAAAAGAGGGTATCAACTTATAGAGAGTGCTACAGGTGGGTACAAAATTGTGCTGTGGAGGCAAAAGTTGGCTATTGTAGCCATCGCAGTAAACGGAGCCTACTATACACATGCACACGCACTACCTGAAAGGAAGATTCATTGCTCGGTCGTAAAAGCAAGACCTATAACGTCCCTTCGGTCGGTAGGATAGACACAGGTAACGGCGGCCTTTATGGACTGGCACGTAAAACTAGGACACCTGAACAGGCACAAACTAATTGAGGTGGTGAGTGGCAACCTGATCCCCGGTTTGCCAAGTTACAGCAGAATAGCGCTGTCTGGAGTGCCGTTCTGTCACACCTGCACGGAAATGAATATGCGCAGGATGAGCTACAGAAATATGGTTGGCACTAGAGATAGCCGCCCTATCAGCACCATACACATGGACACGAACGTACCCATAAAGACACTGGGTGTGTATGGAGCCTTGGGATCTATTTGGTACTTTCTCAGTATTATAGGCGACCAGACATCTTGGCGCTGGACATACGTCCTTCGCAAAAAGTCAGAGGTGCAGGTAAAGTAAAGGAGCTGATGGCTCAGCTCGAGAGAGAAGAAAAGTTTACGATGAGACGCATCCGGTCGGATGGCGCACAGAGTTCGTAAACGAGGCGTTGAAAACGTTTTGCACAGGAAAAGGCATCACGTTTCAGACCTCCAATCCGTATAGTCCAGAGGAGAACGGAGCGGCAGAAAGAGACCACCAAACGAAGATGGGAAAGGTACGGTGCGCTCTTCGTGATGCAAGCATGCCCGCTAAGTGGTGGCCAGAGGCGATAAAGTACATGACCTACGTACAACATTGCACTCCAATGGGTCGTCTAGAGAACAGGACATCCTACGAGCTATAAAAAAAGGTCAAGGGACTGGTCCAGATCCGAAGACACTACAGGTATGGGGATGCGTGCGCTTTGTCTGCGTGCCAGAAGCTGTTAGAAGGGACAAGAAGCTAGCTGCCCGGGCAATAAAGTGCAGATTCCTCGGGATCTCGGTAGATACGAAAGGGATTCAGACTACTGGGCGTGTACAACAACAAATTCATTGTTGCTTGATCAGTCACCTTTGCTACGGAAAACTGCTCCAATATAATAGCACGATCTATAGAAAATGAACCGGAAAAGCTAACTGCAGCAGAATTGCAAGAGATTGACTTCCCTGATAATGAGCCGAATATAAGGCGGTTGCGAAAGAAACACCGCCCGAGGCTCAGACATCAGATCAGTTGCCAGAAACAGTGGGAGCCAAACGCAAATGACCTACGTACAACATTGCACTCCAATGGGTCGTCTAGAGAACAGGACACCCTACGAGCTATAAATGCCGGTAACAGTGGGAGCTAAGACCAAATCCCGCAGAAAGGCTGAGGTCAGAGAGCCAGCCACTTCACGCCCACAGCGGACGCGTAAAGGCCCTGCGAGATATTCCGACTACAAGTGCTATCAAACGCACATCGATAAGGAAATTGCTGTTGATCAAATCAACAATAGGATCGCAGTTCCCAAAAGTCTTAAGGATGCTTTAACGGGAGCACACAAGAAACAGTGGCGATAGGCACTGGATTTTGAGTATCAGTCGCTCCTGGAAAATGGCACCTGGAAGCTAACTCGGCTACCGCCAGATGAAAAGGCATTACCATGTCATTGGGGTCTTGCATTAAAGTACAACTCAGACGGAACGATAGAGCGGTTTAAAACACGGCTAGTTGCACAAGGCAATCGCCAAGAGTACGGAGTGAATTGCGATGACGTGTATGCCCCTGTGGCTCGCTTTGGGTCATTAAGTCTCGTTTTAGCCATCGGAACCATTTTGGACTGTCATATCCACCAAATGGATGTTAGCGCCGCATTTCTAAACGGGTCTACTGACGGTGAACAGAGGCTGCATATGCACTAACCGCCAGGCTACAGGATAGCAGGTCACGAACGCCTTGTCTGCGAGCTCAAAAAGAGCATCTATGGACTCAAGCAAGCTCCGAAAATATGGTATGGAGTACTGCATAAGTTTTTCACAGGACTGGGTTTTGTCCGGTGCAACAAGGAATGTTGCATCTATGTCCAAAAAAGTGGGAGTGGATTGAACCATTGTGGTTGTCTATGCAGATGACCTTACAATCATGTCCCGTAATATGGAGCTGATAGACCAATTAAAGCGGGATCTCTCAGCCAGATATAAGATGAAAGATCTGGGGGACATACACTATATCCTAAAGATGGAGGTCCGTAGGAACCGAGAACAAAAGACGATGACAATCTCGCAGCATAAGTACATTGAGGAACTTCTGAAAAAGTTCAATATGGAAAGGAGTGCACCGGTTGCAACACCACAAGTCAAGGGTGTTGAACTGGGAGCGGAGACAGAGATGTTAGCTCAGCAGCCCAAACATTTGATTATCGTGGGCTTGTCGGATCGTTGCTGTATCTGGTCAGAGGAACTAGACCAGATATCGCCGACGCGGTAAGAGAACGCTAAGAGAACGCTAAGAGAACTCAGAGAGTTTCTGTCGTGTTACAATGAGGCGCACTGGGTGGCAGCGAGGAGAGTGCTCAAATACTTGAAAGGGACGCCAACGTACGGTCCTTATATTGGTGGGAATTTGAGAACGGTGACGTATGACTTGTACACAGATGCAAGCTTCGCGTGGTGGCCCAAAGAACGCAAATCAGTTACAGGGCGTATGTATGATCACCATAGCTGGAACCGGTATCTCGTGGTGTAGCGGCAAACAGGCTTCAGTATCGTTATCGACTGCAGAGGCAGAGCTCATTGCGCTTAATGAAGGAGCAAAAGAAAGAGAGTGGCATTGGTATCTACTCAGAGAGATGGGATTTCCCCAAGAGCAACCAGTGCAGGTTTGGTGCGATAGCAAGGCAGCAATTAGCACGGTAAAGAACGCAGGGAACAATAAGGCAACCAAGCATGTTCAAATTAGATACTTATTCACTAGAGACCTCGTGGGGGAAGGAAGACTAGGCATTCACTACTGCCGAACCAACGATATGGCAGCAGACGTCTTGACAAAGGCTCTACCACCGAATCAGTTCGTGAAGCTCAGAGCGCTCATAGGGGTGAAGAACCTTAAGAACACAGGAGACACTTAGTGGGAGTGTTGAGCCCGGGGCACAATGCCCTGCGACAGTTCGCGCTGGTGCACCGTGGGACAGGTCTGTTCGGTGTCGAAACCGTACAGGCTGTTCCCACGATGGGTTCACGAGTACAAGCCCAGACATAGTAAAGATATTTATATTGGTTTAAGTATACAAAATGTCAAGTGTCTTGTGTAGTCTACGGTACTACACCAAATGACTGGCATCAAGCCACGCCTTGCCTTCCAGAGGAAAACTCTGTGCGATGAGAAGACAAACGGGTAAGGAAGCGAGGACGGTATCCTCACTTCCGCTTTTGCTTCAGCCTGAGCACGACTGTAGGATAGCAATAGGATAGCGGTAACAGGTCTCCATCGTCGGCAAGATCACGAAGCATGCAAGTATGCAGGCCCGCCACTGAGTGGGCGATATAGGATATAGTAAGGGAGATCAACGCTAAAAAAGGGACGCTGCAAAGCTCGAGATGAAATACTTCGACCCCACCGGAAATGCATAAGAATTCCGACCGATGCAGGCTATCGCATTAAAGTAAAAGGCTACGGGTGCAAGTATAAAATTGCTTCCTACGAATTCCGAGTGTTAGAGTTCTACAACAGTTATGCAAGTGATGATAGAGCCCTCGGTCATGCAGAAAGCACTATCTTACTTCAAAAAATTTCCAGAGTTTGCGTTAGGTAACGACAAAGACCAGCGCTCCTATACAAACGCCCTTTTCGCTGAATACAAACCGCAGCCGTCAAGGCGAAACATAAGTTCCGAGATGGAATCAAATTAAACCGACGGATACACTGCTAATTCTGCTGGTTCCAACGAAATTCGCGACGGAAATCATCCTATGAAAATTCGGCTCATGTTGCCGATTTTGCCGATGACGATAAATGCACACCATTCAGCCTAAATATTCGTGTGACCTAAATAGTCCTGCACCCGAAATAATTACTCCACATGTTACATGTTTTGAAAAACTTTCTAATATAAGCCTAAACGCGGGAAAAATGTTTTGAATGTCTGTGTACTCCGTGTGTACTCGACTCTTTTCGATTTCCATGGCTGCTACCTCGCAGCCCCCCCATCACCATCACCACACACACGCACACACCTTCTACTAAAAACTACTCCATGCAAGTATGAACGTACCAATTTAGGGATATTGGCCCGGACGACCAGTTTGTTGTCAAACGCTTTATCCCCATTTATTCATGTTATTGTCGCGTGCAAAGCCTCCTCAGAACACCTGAGTGATCCAGGCCACACCAGGATCGACCTCCTTCTCCACCGAGGCGACACCATCGGTGGATTTCATTCACCGCTCTTCGCGATCCTTCGGAGTGTTGTAAACATCCGTAAAACCACGACACAAGCAACCGGACTTTGCGGAGTCATGCGGCATTTGACGTCCGAGGAAGTGATCAAGCGTGTGCAGTCGGTGACACTACGCCAGCGGCAAACGCAGCGAGCTCTGGTTGCTGCGTCTGGCACGCCTCGAGCTACGCTGTAACGCTATCTCGCAGATGGCGTTCTGTGTAGCGCGTTTTCACGCGTGAATACGACACTGACCGATTCTCACAAAACCTGCCGTCTTCAATGGGCGCTCGCTCATGTGAATACATGAACACGTATGGCTTTAAGTAATGTACAATATCACTACATTCTACAATATCACTACGTTCTTGTATTATTTTACATATGTCCATATTTGTTCGCTTATTTTTAGGGAGTCGGGTATGTCGCATGCATCACATGTATGACACCGTTCATGTGGACGGAAAATGGTTCAATCTCTTCAGGGTACTATTAAGTATTATTTAAATGTGACAGAGCACCTTCCATACCGTCCAAATTCTGACTCGGTCTGACCGAATCCAACTGCTACCGGGTGGAGGCAGCCGGGGAAGCGTTGGACATGGTGCTGGCGGCGGCTGGCGCGGCAGCGGGCGTGGTGCGGGTTGCCGCCGTGATGGCGTACTTGGTGCTGGCACTGATCGTGGTAGAGGCGACCGCTGTGACGGACTCGGTGCACTCGCATCGGACGTGGTGCTGGTATTGTGAAGGCATACGCGGTGTTTATGGATCGCGATGTTACTAGTTGACGATCGTTTCGGAAGAATGCAGCAGTTTTATCTATTGACTGGTCCGACCCCATTATTCGTCGTTTGTGCTTTAAGAGGAGCGGAAGGTGTAGGATCAACGACGCTTCCGTTGTCGATGCGTGCGTGAGAATCGCCAATGTACAGACCAAGATTTTCAGTCTTGTGAAGCTTCCGAAGGGCTTTCGTAGCCATACCTGGCGCATCAGCTGAAGATCCATGCGCCTTTACGAAGGCAAGCGTGTTCTTGTGCCGTCTCACCAAGTGAAAGCACCTAATTTTTGAACGCAGGAGATGCAGCTTGAAGGGCAAAACCCTGAGGTTAGAACACCATCATGTACGATATATAATGCCTGAACTCGTAAAGTGTTGTCTTCTTTACAGATCGTGATGCGTACACACAAGACTCGGTCGTAAACCACGCATACCATACTGTCGACAGCGACTGCGACCCTTTCTTCTTGGTACGAACTGTTCGAGGAGACTGCAGTGGTGCAAGTGTGGCTACATGTTGGTTGACCGATAGAATTCCTGGACTTGGTCGAACGTTTGCGTTGCTGTGTTTACCAGAAGTCACAAATGCTCCTCAACTCCTAGCAACCGTTCCTCTAGACGCTGGTTTTGCAGGATAAAAATATTTATCTGTTTAGACTGGTGCTTGACCAGATCCAACGCCGCTGAAGTATCGCTGTCGCTGCTACTGGGCGGCGGTGTGTCTGTCGCCGGAACGAAGATGCACCTGATTTTTTTTTGTTGCACTCCAGGTCAGCACTTCAGCTTCGCCTATAGCTCACGCAGCCATGGCCTTCCGCATTCTGACGATGAATGCGCTGCTGTCCAAGAGCAGCAGCATATCCAGCGTTGTCTTGTGCCGATTTTGGTGAATCAATACATTCACCCACGCTACCTCTCTGCTGCATGTATATCTAGATGCTTTACTCACTTTTGGTGCGATTGAGCAGGAACTGGTAGTGCTGACTGGGGTGGCTGCCAGGACCTCCACGACATCTTCGTCAAGGTTTAACGAGGTGTCCGAGAAAGCTGACGTGTTGGTGAAGAGCTGGGTCGGGGGCTGCTGAGCCTGTGCGAGGACTGGCTGTTCGAGTACGCGCAAGAACGGACCTTCCTTAAGGTTTCACCGGCTCAAAACACGTGCGACCTTCTGGCCTGCCCGGGTTGTATCCAACATATAGCCGAAAGCTATGTTCACCCAGTCGAGTTGGCAGCTACCACGCTCGATTATCCAGTTCTCAGCTAGACTTCCGTCGTTGGTGTTCATGTCAGCACCACGGGGAACGCACGCGAGGTAAGCCCCCGTGCCAGTCTAATTTGCTACTCTTCGGCGGACTTTTTGACTCTAACTAATAACCTGTTAACTTAAGCTTGAGCTCCTGGGACGGCTCGATTGGGCGTTGACTTCGGAGTGTCCTGCAATGACACGAGACCGTCTTCGGCTTCTAGCAGTTCTACGAGGCTCAGCTCCTCCATACCGTCAAAATTCCCACTGTGTGTCTGACCAACCCCAACCTGTACCGGTAATCAGCGTATCAGCGTATTGGTACACATCGTGGACGACTGAGCAGTCCAGAATCTCCCCCTCAAAAACAAGGACTCAAGTCTCGGACAGCAGATTGTTTGGCGAGCAGCAGCGCTGCGGGCGCGGATCAGGCACAAGCGCGGAGATGAAGACGGCAGTGGCTCCATTCATAGCACACGAAGGGCAGTGAGGTAAGCGTGGCATTTTAATGCAGCTATGGGATGGGGTAGTGATTACGTTAGGGTGGACGCACAGTCGTGGCTGGCAAAGCCGCTGGCGTAGATGGGCTCACAATTACGTTCAATTCCTGCGTGATGTTATTATAGGACTTGTGCTCCTGGTGTTTGCAGAAGTTATCCACCGTTGCAGCTCTGACGCTACAATGCAACATGCTGCGGCTCTCGTGGCTAGCGTACTTCCCAGTGGGACTCCTGCATATATTTGGCTGCTTCCGCGCCCCGGAACATTTGCAAAGAGTCAACAACTAAGCAGAACGTGCGAAAATGGTGTTTTCTGCTCCAAAGGTTAAGTGTACAGCACCACAGAGAAAAGATGCTTGGTAATTGTGTGTGCTTTACTTGCATCTCTCGTTTTTCGTCCTCTAACTTGCTGTCCTAGTTATGGTTGTTATACATCATGATTGTTATAGTGTGAGTGCCAATTTGTGCTGTTGCGAAGATATGTGGTTATTCTTTGACGATGTTGTGAGTTCGATCATGCCGGGGTGCCATGTTGTGCCTTTCGTAGTGCAGACACCACTACAACTCAACTCAGTACAGGCTTTCAGACGTATGCATCCTGGCACGGTAGCTGGTGGTGTTGGGTCGATGATGACCCCGCTCTCAGCACGCTCGTGGAATTGAGCAATATACTCGTTAAGCTTTCCAAGTTTTTGCGAATGTCGAAGCGCTTTTAACGAGGTGCCCTGTGCCACTGCTGAAGATCCGTGTGATTTCAAGAAAGCTAGAGCATTCTACTGTGCTTTCTCCTCAAGTGCTAACACCTCGGTTTTGTATGCAGGCGAAGAAGTGTCGAGCGCGAAGCCTGACGGTAAGAACAGCATCATGTATCCTGCTATGCGTCTGTACTCGTGCATCGCTGTTTTTTTGCAGATCGTGAAGCGTACACGCGGGGCTTAGCCTTAGCGGTAAACCGTTCAAACCAAATGGACGCCATTGACTTCTTCTTTGGGCGAACAACTCTAGCGTCTGGTGTGTGCGGTCGATCAGTTGCAGCAAGCTCTGTCTCGTTACAGGCCGCGGCTGACACTGTGGTGTTTGACAGTGTACGCAGCTGTGCTTCTACATCTGACATCCGTTCTTTGAGACATTTGTTTTGAGGAATCTGGAGGTCGATCTGCTCGGTTCGTCGCTTGAAAAGACTAACTATATCGGTTGATTGTTTTTTTCTAATGTTTGCTGAAGTTATTTCTCCTGTAGCGGGGGGTGGCATGAAGGCCTTGCGAATTGTCTGGCTCCACACTATTAGCTCCGACTCGCCTGTGGTGCGCTTATTCAACGCCTCTCACGTCTTTGTGATAAATGGACTACCGCATCGTCGAAGTCATAATTCCTACCTAATCTGTACGCGGTTGTGGGCTGCTATGCTCGCCATGGGAAAGTCCATTTACATGTGGCTACTGAATTTTTTGTAGCCATCTGGTAATATACATGATAAATTTCAGGCTGCACTATTCTCCGCGCCGCCTCGCTCCACCTCCAGTCAGTGTTGGACTGACCGCGTAAAGCGAATTGAGCGGGGGTTAGTGTCCTAAGAGGGTTGTCGCCATTTGGTGAATTCCCCGTCCAACACTAACATGGTGAGACCGCCCAGCTTCTTCTACTCTGTGCTACAAGTTTTTTAACATAATGTGTGTGCTTGCCTTTGCAGGTCGCGATACCTACCACCGTAGCTTAACGGAAAAGCGCCCTGAAAAGGGGAACGGGGTCCGGCTACCCCCGGTGGTCTATTTTCATCAGCAGAACGAAGAGGCGCAGTTCAACGCGAAAGGTCGCATTTCAGTGCTGGAGGGTGCAGTTCGGTGTTCGAGGGATCAGCTCGGTTAGCCGAGTGTGCAGCTCAGCGGTTGAAACCCGTAAGATTGGGTGCATGGTGCAGTGCCATAGCGTGTAGTAGAGCGATACTCGGCGCTCGCACTTGCTGTGATGTACAATTAATTAAAACAACGTAATAGCAGTCTAAGTGAGTTTCACGTTAGCAAGTCTTATCACTGTGCTATCTTTAGACACTAGCTTCTTCGTAAACGTCACACGTTTCCTCAATGTCCTTGGCAGCGTCAATAGCGTCGGCTTCGACCTCGCACGTTCGCAGGAGTGTGACGAACGAGCCCCAATCCTGCTCTTGGAGTGCAGGCATGGTGTTGTTGTTGTGAGCGAAGATCGCGTCAAATATTGACTTCCGAAAGCCAGCCTTGATTGTCTCCGACGATAACGCGGCCCAGGCATCCTTGATCCAGGCTACCAGATTGCGCCTTGATGGAGGCACCATCTTAAAAGCCACAGCTACACCTGCTGCGCGAACTTGGCCGACCAGGAAGTCCACCCGCTCCTGCCGCAGGCGAGCCTTAAAAGGTTGGTTCCAAGCGACATCGGCAGGTTGGCATACGTAGGTGTACCCAGGGGGAACCTTCATGAGCTCCACGTTGAGCAGCCTTGTGAAGATCAACACACCCACACGCCAGTGTCCGGAAAAATCGTCCCAGAGCAACAGGACGGGCTCATGAATGTTAGTTCTACCAAGGAAGTGGTAGCTCAGAAACGAGATAGAGATCTCACTGTTCCACCACGCAGTGGCATTACCGTAGATCTGCACACCTCGTTGCAGAGGCTCGAGCTTCGTCCACACCAACCTGCCGAATCCGTGACGCGAGAAGGCGTTCTCCATCGCAGAAGCTGCAACTTTAGACGGCTTTGTCTTGAAGACGAGGAAAGGGTCGTACTTGTTGCCGTCGCTGTCTCCTACCAGCATAGTCGTCACGCGCTCCTTGGTTTCCCCAGCACAGCGAACCCACACAGTCTTGGCACCACGGGCGGTGATCGTCTGGGTAAGGACGTACTCATAGTTGACATCTGGATAACCATAGTCAGATACCGTTATTTGTTCCAGAAATGCAAGAACCACAACAAACGCACCTGTTTGGTCGGCGTTGTACACCTTCGAGATCTTGACCTCCTTCATCTTGTTGCGCACGGAGATACTAAAATTCTCGGCCTGCGCAGCGGCGTCGGCAGGGGTCGTTTGGCCGATTCTTGTGCGGCGACGAATGGCCAGCTTGTGGCGTCGCAGGAAATGTTTACGCCAGCTCCAGGTAGCAGTAAAAGCACCATGAAGTAAGTTGCAGCCGCCGTACACCTCTAACGCCTGCAACTTCAGCATCAGCGAGGTTACAGGAACACCGTCGGCGCGGAGGCAGTTAATCCATTGCACCAGCTGCTCTTCTGCAGTAGCGGGTAGAGTCGCACCCATACCGCGGCTCCGGTCGCGGCAGTGAAGTCTGGACCCCCCAGCACACTTAGCTTCAGTGGTGGCACGAACCGCTTTCCAAGCGTAAAACTGACGCTTCTTGCTGCGTAGTTGGTCTCGTCCGAGGCCCGGGTAGAAGTGAGTGACAGTCTCTTCCATTGAGCCTTTGTCAAGATACATTAGCACGTCGAGCTTATGCTGGTACGAAACAGCAGTGCGTTTGTACTTGTTGGGCTTCGCCCCCTTGCCTGTTGTGCGCTTCCTTCCTGTTCTCGCCATTGCTGTTGCTGGTGTCAAATGCCGTAGTGTTTAGATGCGAGAAGTCCAAGCAATGGAGCTCGATCATGGGAACTATGATATCCATTCCAATGTAAATTACATGGATGGCTGTCCGTGAAAGCGAACTATAATATCAGTTTTGTAGTAAATTACAGAGAGCTTTGTGATATCAATTTCTGCGACAGGAAAATGAAAGGTTGTGATTGGCTTATCGACTGGGGGCTTTATGATAAATGTGCGAACTATGACTTCAACGATGCGGTACTGTCACAGAGATGTAGCGTGTCAGATAAATGCATGATAAGTGTCGCCGCCAGGACATCAGCCACGGTGTCATCAATGTTAAGAGTTTGGTCACCGAATGCAAATGCGTTGGAGAACAGTAGTAGCTGCATTTGGCGAGCGCTGCTTCGAATGGGAGGGTCAGGAGCATCTAGCGTTGGTAGCCGGGCGCCATCTTTTGGCTTCCAGCTGCTTAAGCCACAAGCGACTTACTGGTCTGCCTGTATAGTGTCGAGCATATAGCCAAAGGCCTTATTCACGCTATCCAGCTGCCAGTCTCCGCGCTCGATGATCCAATTCTGGGCAACACTGCCGTTGTTTGCATGGTTAGCCGGAACGAATGAGAGGTAAAACCAGGTATTAGCCGAATAGTACGCAGGTCTGCAATGGATTTTACCCTAACCAGCAATCTGTCGACGTATGCTTGTGCCCCGGGAGCTGATCGTATCCCTGTCGATGATGATTACGTGTCCTCCAGAGATGATGTGCTGTCATCAACTTCGAGTAGCTCTATGAGTATTAACTCTAGAACATCCGGTTTATTGGTGGAGCTACGGTGGGTGGTGGAGAACTTAGGGAACAAAAGTGGACTCAGCATTGACTGCATGACGAGAGCCACAGTCAAAGTGTGAATAGGACACGTGAGAAAGTTTGTCGGGTGTTTGAAAAGGGATCTGCCTCGAAGCAAAGTTATCTTGACTCGTTTGACGCGAGAAATAAAATGCCGCCTAGAATTACGGTGCAGTGTATGGTGCATTGTTTGCCTATAGTATTTGCCAGAAATGGTCAAGGTTACTCACCAGGCAATATTGATAGTTGTCGCTTTTCTACTTACTCGGCGTCTGAGCTACAACCATACAGGTACCACATCAAGACGACAAGAGTAGCATCGAGGTGTTCACTCTCAGTGAGTACACAAGACGAACCATAGCTTTCAAATCTTGTTTCGAACAATGCGGTGACTTCTTTTTCGTCAGCACAGTTCTAGTGATTACTGCAATATTTACTCAGCCTTGATAGAATCTTTTGCAGTTGTGCTTTAACCAGCGACCCTTGTAGTGGATACTTATCCACTAGCCAATTTTTGACGTTTCCATAGTATGCTACATTCACTTTCACCTTCGTCGGAACTGATGGGTATTATTAGAATATGTATTTGTTTTGAAATTTGTAAGGCGTTGAAAATAAATTGGAAAAAAAATCCAACGAGATGTAGTCGGAACGGTCGCAATAATGCTCCATGATATGGCGGCATATGATTGGTTAAAATCGATGTATTCGGACGTTCTCATAGGCCAACCTTTGATGCATTTGTCCTGCTTGGGACTACAAAAACAAGCATCGGTTGGAACATTATGTACATTATACCATACCATAAAATCTCTGACCTCCGGCCTGTATTAAAACTAGGGTACATCATGAACTGCCAAAACAAATATATTAATTCATACCTTATGTTGTGGGTCACACTCGGCATTTTCACGAAGACAGCGGCGGTGGATCGGCGACGCAGGATGTAAGTGCGGGAGGCGGCAGCGGCAGGCAAGAGCGGGTGGGTAGCAGGAGTGGATGGTGCTAGGCGCGGGTGAGTGCTCCTGCGCACCGGGTCACCGCGGCACGCGCCTTCGTGACCCCCAGTCAAGAGGGGCGCGACGATGCAGGAGGTGAAGCCTCCGCCGCAACACCGACCCTACACAGACCCTGTGAGCTTCCCAGCCTGCCGGCCGGCAGGCTGGCCGCCGGTGGCACAACGCATGCATCAACCACGCCGATTCGCTAGCGCTAAATCCCGTGGCGTAAATTTCCCCTAGTCTCCTCTAAATAGTTAATGGACTGTCGCAATGGCCTGCGCATATATATATATATATGCATAATATCGTAGCTAAATGCCGAGTGGGTTAGCCGAATAGGTACGGACGAGATCGGGGTAAGGAGTAAGCGGGTGGATATATAATAATAATTACTTGGGATATCTAATATATATTTCTGAGGCCCCCTCCCCGACCCTTAACTATGGAGTACCGTGAAAAAAGTAGGCGTAATCGGGACATATGATTGGCCAAAAATATCACAAGCTAATTATGTGTATTACGAGGATTATGTGACCACAAAAAATTAAAGACAACAATTTCCAAAAAGTGCCGAGGTACGACGAAAGAAACAGGTCCACCACGCAATATTTCAAGACCAGCTACGCATCATCAGGATGGAAAAATCGTACTAAGCAACATAGCGAGAAGCCAATGGTTCCCTTGCTTCCGCTGGGCGACATTAGTACTATGGTTGAAATTACAAGTTGCTCGAAGGCGCTTCACAGTTGCATGAAGTTGTGTAAAGTACAACAGTAAAACGCAAATGGACCACAAACAAAACGACCAAACGGTCCAAAACCAAACACACGTAGCATGCAGAAAGAGGACGCACAAAAGTTCTGATTCAGGGCTCCTGAATAGAAACTCTTGATGAGCTACTGCAATACGACCTTCACTTTAATTCACAGGAAGATCAAGCACTTATCAACACAGCAAACAGCCCGACAACATTATGGATTTACAACACCTAAGTAGTTTTGGTTAGCTTTTTCAGCAGTGATGTTCTGGCCTTCTCAGCGCTTGATGCATTGAATGGGCTATTTGTCAGGAGACCCAAACACTCACAGAGCGACCGCGGTTGATGTTTGGCTATATAGCTGTACACTTTGTACAAATAGTGCAGCATATAAAGTCCACAGTCGACCACGTTGGCTTGGCGTGGCTTGGTCACGTAAGATTGCGTTTTGGCAGGGCAGGCGCCGTCTGAACCGATACTGGAAAAGAACCATTGCAGCACTGGAAACAAGTACTCCGGGTGGTGAGCTCCAACAAGCGAGTTAACGTGAAAAAATACAGCTCCTTCAGAATTTGGTCGCTCAATTACAACCAAGCTCCAGTGGTCATTCAGATGCACAGGCATCAAAACGAAGCGATAATCACTCCATGCCATACCTCGCCCGTAATACTGAGTTCGTTCGATTTGGAAGGCGACTCACGCAATAAGTACGCAGCGTGAATCTCCTGAAACGCTGTCGAACCCACAGCGAACACGATCCCTTCAATAGTCTTGGTATAATTCGTCACACAGTAGTCGACAATAGCGTTTGTTAGCATCTTCCCGCGCCTGGCACTGGTCAAGTCGTCTCTAAAAAGCGGAATCGACACGGTTACTGGCCTCGATGCATCCGTCGGTTGGACGTGAATTGCGACAGGTACATTTGGATCTGGCCGCTCCCTGAGTCTGTATCCGCTTCCTGCCCGTCGTACAGATTCATTCACACCCACTAGTTCCATGTCGTTCGAGCTCTCTGCGGAATCAGAATCCGATTCTTGCATGTTACCCGAGCACTTGTCGACATCTTGAGGGGCGGAAAAGCTGCCAGCAGCGAGGACATTTTCAGTTATTACAGTCTCCTTGGGCACTTCTTGGGTACTTGGCGCTCCTTCTTTGCAGATTACAGTACTGGCTTCAACTTCCGCTCGCATGGATGCTGCCTGCCCCTTGTTTGGGTCGTATCGCTCCATGAATCGCCGTACACGTGTCCGCTGCGTGCTGTCTTTTAATATTGCGATAGCAGGAATTTTGTCTTACAAAACTCCAGCATTTCAGCAAAGTTCACTTTTCCATTCTCGCGAAAACATTCATCGTAAAAAGTCAGGACTTCAAACTCGTATGGGGCTAGCACGTATTTACGATCACCACCCTTGGCGCGATAGCAATCACCCGCGTCTGGTGGCTCAGACATGGTCCAATATTTTTTCTTCGAGCCCAACAGTTTCGACTTGGCGACACCTAGTTGTTTCACCGCCTCCTTCGTCGACCACTTGTGCTGCTTCCAACGCTGAATCATTGCCCATTGATCCTTGACCTGAGTTTTCGCCCTCATGCTTCTGGCGAACGATGACCGGCCCGAAATGAGCGGTTTTGGATAGCTCAGTCTTAACCGGGCCGGGGTAATTTAACGTGAACCGGACCGTGGTATTTTATTGTGAACCGTGACGATGGTCAGATAGTTGTGAATAAAATTCACATTGTTGTGAACAGATGTCAGACTGTTGTGAATAGAGGTCATATTGTTGTGAACGAAGGTCAGATTGTTGTGAACGAAGGTCAGATTGCTGTGAACGAAGGTCAGGTTGCTGTGAATCTTCTACTAAACCAGCGGAAGAGGCTCAATCGTTAGATGTCGGTGGAGTTAGTGCAAAAGGTACTGGATCTCCACCGCTCGTCTCGCTAACGGTGGACGTCCTGGCCTGCTCCTATGCCACACATGAGCTTGGGAATTGCTGTCCACTGGTTCAACATCACCCGCACCGGTCGCACGTTCAGAAATACTGATCACGTTACCCACTCGAGCCCCAACCCGGAGCTGTTGTGTAGCTTGAGCAGCACAGTCTTCAAATGGGAACGCTGTTGGAGGGACACCGACAGGTAACTCTTGGGTGCCATGGCCGGGATGTGTATCATGCAGTCGCGGGCAGCTAGGCTGGAAGTCAATCGATGTGTGTTCCGCTGCAATATCATTCGTTGGGATATCCATCGTCACAATCGGGCAATAACTTTCTAACTCCGGCACGCCACCGAAATTATTGAGAGAGTACCGATGTGATGCATGCCAGCCATGGTACCTCTTTCTTCGTTTAACCATGGAGTTGCAAGTTGCGCCCAAGCCGCAGGAAATACGTTCGGGTGTTCTAAGATCGTTCCAGTTTCAGCGATTTGAGGCGATATCGGCGCGGCCACTTCAACTACGCGTTCCGTCGGAGCATTTCGACGCACTCTGCGATTCTTGAGCTTCACGTTGCCGTGTAGCCCCGTGTATTGACCACTGCCCGATAGAATAAAGGCTGCAATGAGGTGGCAGCAATACCCCCATCTTCGAGAAGTATCGACACTCACACGTCTTCTCAGATACGTTCACGTCCCAGCCAGCCTCTGGCATCTTCATTCGATGCGCCATATAAAGCGACCACTTCATTGTATTGCCATGGACTTCAGAAGCGTTCCGACACTGCCGTCTACTTAGTTTTTCATCTAGTCTTCCCGTCGTGTTACTTGATATGAGACGTTGAAAGGCACGCTCGATGTTGGAGGGCAGCCGACTGGGGGCAGCGGCTTCTTGGTGGACATGCAAAATTCTCACAAAATTAGGATCGTTTCCTGTGAACATTGCAAGCCTTCTCGAACAGACTAACGCTCGCGCAGCCTTAGCGATCGCTGGTGGTGGTGCTGCGCATGAACTTGTCGGTTTCAGCCTGTGCGCCGTCACGTCCTCTAAGATGACCACGATTTTGCGCAACAGTCGTGTTGTATCAAACATCTTCCGCATAACGTGGCGCTTCGCACTCGCGTTGAATGTTTCACATGGGTTATTGGTGGTTGCGTAGCCCGTAGGCGAGTGAAAAGCTTGCCAGCGCCATTACCTACCACTTAGCCACTGACGTTCAAAATAAACTGCAAACTGTGTCAAAACTGCAATATTTTTCCAATGCGAAACAACCTTGTCCCGAACCTCGTAATACTCCAAAAGGCTCTTCGTATAATGCATGACAATGATTCCTTTGTACACGACAGCACCTGCGCTGTCCTCAAGTTGTCGTGTTCGCTTCCGCACGTTATACAAGACGTGGAAAAAGCACATGAGGAACTTCGCTTCTTGGAATTGCTCGATAGACTGAAGACCGTTGTATTGAGCATCTTCTTCGTCACCTAGAACCGCGTCAATCTTAGGCTTCATGTTGAACAGATTTCAGTACAAATTCAAATAACGCTGCCAGCACCCCGGAGTATCCAACATGCGTCAATCTGCTCACAACAACAAACATTGCTGCCAACTGATATTGTGAATTTCGCCTATATTTGCCGAGGTGGGCCGGTTTGACAAACCGCTCAATATAAAACCAAGTCAAAATCGAAATCGATCCATTCGTTTAAGTACGATACATGGAATCGACGTCGTACTTAAACGAAATCAAAATGGACTGACTATGCGCTCTATAATTAAAGCAAGTCACGTGGGCCGATTGGCCCAATCGCGCAACGGAGCGATTGTGTTGGCCCGCATTGGAAATTTGGAGTAGAACGCACAATATGTTCTTGCACAATCACTGAAACCACACGTAATTACGGGATACCCGATTTCGCTTAACTTGAAGGTAGTGACACGATGTGACCGGGATTTTTCCCGCAGGATCACCCGACTGACTTGATGAGTGGCTGGATGTGATTGAGTCCAGAAGAATCCAGTGAGAAGTCAGCATGGAACATGAATGTGGAAGTATACAAGCGTGGAGTCGACGTGGATGTGGATGCAAGGTTAAGTAAAGGCCCACAGGTTTGGAGGTGTCGGCTGGATGAGGCCTCATCCAGTACGCACAAGAAAGCACCCAGTCCGAACCGCCGAGTCCTGTACGGTAGGAGAAGCCCGAAGGCGTGCAAGTGTGTTCAGCGAACGTATCCTGGACACTGCCTGCTCTGACTTGACTGAGGCACCAATTGTACCCACCAGAAAACCCACACACAAGACCCACATCGTCGTGACCCCAAGAGAGACTGAACCTGGATCACGTCCAGTATCGACGGCGATGTTGTTCTGAATGAGTGCCAAAGTGAGGTACTGCATGAAGACATACTGGATGGGGACCACACTAGATGAGTTGGGTCATCCAGTATGATTCCGCCACGAATGATATCGTACTGCACCAGAGACCAAGAGACACCACAAGTCACCCTGAAGGAGTCCAAGTCCGATATGGCCAGTTCGACGAAGGGTCGCCAAGACATTGCGTTTCGACGGATCTGCTGCACAGACTGTCGTCATCAAGTGATGGGTGTACTGCCTAAGAGTCGACGTCAACAGTCCCCATACTCAAACCAAGATAAATCAGGGGTATCCACAAAGGAGAAAACAGAGAGCGAAACACGAAGACAGAAGATAGTAGAAGATAGCCAAGAACAGACAACTAACATTAAATCAGAGTTCAATTTGCCGAGAACAAGACAAGCGCCTTCGACCGAGCTTCGCCTGGGGAGGAGACGACTGCGTCCGAGTGCCGCGTAAGAGGACAAGCTGCCCAGACCAATTCCTGGGGGCCCGAAGCGCGGACGTTCGAAGCCCACCTGTTCGTAAGACTGGTGCGTGGCTCTCAAGTCGTTCAAGTCGAGATCAGAGCGAGGACCAGTGTTGTATCGTACCTGGGTTGATCCGCCTGTTCCATATCCAAATTGCCCGTGCGCCTCATTGAGTGAGCACCCATTTCATATTAACCCTGCGGTATTAGGAGGTTGTAGTAGTCACCCCTTGTACTCAATTGATTGACTATTGTGTGAAAGCAAATTGTATTTGACTGTAAGATTGTCCCGTATTCAGTACGGGTGGTGCGCGTGAGTGAGTGAGTATTCATCCAGGACTGACCAGTGTCCTGGGTGAGAAGCTCCAAGTAGACTGGTGACAGACCCCCACCCAAGGGTCTATAAGAATAAGTGGTGGCTGCATATAGTAGTGTATATCTCTGCTTTTCTCTGGTTAGTTTGTATATCTGGGAAGAAGGTCTGTCCGTGACCTCCTCATCCAGTCTGACACCAGTGGCTCATCCAGTCGGTCGAGTTCATTCGGTGCTCTGTATATCTCGATTTGTGTATTAACAACTCGTTCAGTGGTGAGATCTTCAGGATATTCCGAAGGTAAACGATACCTATAGGGATTGACACAAGGACGCACACGCTACACCGGGTGGGAACTTTCCGTTTCTCATTTGGTAGTCCAAGACATCCTCATTCAGTATTGAGGTGCCTCCTGGGCGCGCTATACAACCCCCTGGGTGATAAAAGCGTTCACCCGCCTCGCGTCAGCTGGTGCGCGTGCACGGATTCGGTACTAGAGGATTTTACTAAGAGTTGTTGTATATTGATTGAGTAAATAAGGGTGGTGATACTACTAACCTTCTGGTTCAGCTGTGGTTATGTCTGAACGAGGAGCAGCGCGCGAAGGTGGACGCGGTGCGGGACGCGGTGAGGCGTCGCGGCAGTCGCGTCGGTTGAGAGGGCTACCGCCTGAGGAGCTGAAGTCTCTGGATGATCTGGAGAGGGAGGCGAAGCAGGCTAAAGCTGCAAAGCTGAAGGCAGCCCGTGAGGAGAAGGAGTCGGTGGTCCAAGCACGGCCAGCCGCGGAAGAAGTCGTCCAAGATGCGCACCAAGCTTCGCTGGATGACGACTCTGCGAATGGGCCGGACAAGGAATCCGAGAGCGGCTCGGAAGATGGCTCAGGCTCGGAGACGAGTCTGAATGAGGGTGAGTCCGTACCGGATGAGCCTGTACAGGCGTCAGTGGGAGGCGCCGAGAAGGTTGAGGCCCCGGCTGTGGATCGAGTTTCGGACTCTCCACAACCGGATGAAGAATTGGAAGCACTGAATGATGCGCCGACGATCAAGCACGAAGGACCGTTGTCAACCGTTGAAGAAGACAACGTACTCGAGGAGAAGGTTGCAGCTCCGGTCTCGCCGGCAGATCCAGTATCGCTGGCACGAGTGAAGCAGGAAATCTCACCCAGTGTTACGCAGTCACGAGACGTTGTCAGTCAGGAGAGAGTGCTGAATGTCGACGATTCTACACTGGCTGAGTTCCGACTCAGCGAAGCTCAAGTGAAGGCGTACGTCGCGGACCAAGTGAGGCGCTGGGAACAGTTCCGCGCGGAAGTGGTTGTCCCGCTCAAGGTTCAGTACGCATGGCCCACTCCCCCTCCAGATTTTCAAGGGTAGTGGACTGCAACGCTGGCAACGTCCAAGTACTTGTATGACCGAGCGAATTCATCCGGTCAGGAAGGTGCTTGGCTCACTGAACTGGGCCTTGTACGTCAAGAGTTGTGCATGGCACGAGACATCACGGCCATCGGCATTTCACCTAGCCTGCTGACTCCGCGAGAATGTGTCGCCCTCATCCAGACGTTACTGTCTGAGTCGGGGTTCCGTTTCCAGAACCTGATTCCAATGTGGTTTCAGTCAAGGTCATCCAGAGTGGCGCCGAGTCTTGTGCGCTCTGTGGTTAAGGACCTGCAGCATTTTCTCTCGCTGGAACTTCTGGAGTGGCGAGCTGTGGCATCCGGTGTACCGAATGAGGTCGTCCTTGAAGGTGACTTTGCTGAACATGACACCCCAGACCTTTCGACTCAAGCACCTGTACTGGATTACCATGCTGAAGATGATCAAGGAGATCTATTGATGACTGATTATGAGGCTGGAATCCTGGGTCACGAGTATGTCTTGCGCCTGAGGATGGCCGGAGGTCACCGAAGTCGAAGTCCGCCGGGATCATCTGATAGCGAGCCGCGATCCAAGCGTCTGCAACGAGGACCCCCACGACCCGTGTCATTGTCGACGCCGTCGCTGAGTTCCTTGCCTTCATATCATTCACTGGATGAGGCAAGTCGAAGTGGGTCCACACTGAATGAGCGAGCTTCGACAGTTCGAGGACACTCATCCAGAACGTCGGACGCAGTGTCGGACTTGTTCGCTACGTCAGGTGGCTCAGACAAGTCTTTGGCCAGCGCTACGCAGGGGTCGAGGTCGTAGAGAGAGAGTTCTTCGTCATCGTCACTATGGTCCGGTGGGCAACAGCGTATGCCGTACGTTGGGTATGCGCCCATGGTCCTGACTGCTCAGGCTGGAGCCATTCAGTCTGGGGCGGATGTGGGTGTTCAGATTACGAGGACAGTCCTCCCGCTGGCGCCCGTGCCAGTGGATCAGGAAGATGTCACCATGTCAGAATCCGATCGCACCACCACTCGGAGTGCCGGAAGTCATCCCGAAGACGCATTACATCTAGTCGTGCAAGCTTGAGCCCGTCACCCAGTGGAGACCGTTCCAGTCGAGATGACAGACGAAGTCGTCGTACTCGATCGCCGAAGTCGAAGGGAGCATCTAGTCGGTCCAGTCATTCAGTACGCTCGAATCGATCGAGCCGCACTGGATCCGCAATGTCCGTCACGTCAGGGGCGTCCCAAGTGGCGTTGAACACGATGCGACAGACACAGGAAGCCTTGCGACGAATGGAGCTGAAACAAGAGCAGTCGACGGTCCAGTTGGGTCAAGGTCTACAGAATGCGTTCACCGCCATCCAGTCGCTAGCCGAACAACAAGCTGCACTGAGTACACACCCAGTAAGCCCGTCTGAGAACTACTCGTTTCCTCGGGAGAACACTGAGGCGGAGGCAGACCGGATGCAAGATGATCAGCGACCGATGACGCAGGCAGTCGACAAGGCGCGTGCTGAAGCAGCACTCGCTGAGCGAGAGCGCGCCGAGGCGGAGTTCGCTCAACAACTACGTCGTCAGCGAGTCGAAGAAGAAGCGAAACGGGTTCGTTGGGCCGGAGAGACTCAGTGTGCACTGAATGAGCAACTTGCGTCCCTCCAGCAAAAGATCCAGTCAATGGAGATCGAGCATGAGCGAGAGCGGGAAGCAGCGCGGAACCTTCAGCGGTTTCAGGCAGGACAATTGCGTGACCTTCGCGCAACACACGTTCAAGCTCAAGGTGCGCCCGCAACCTCCGGACCGGATCCAGCAACGCAAGTGAAGCCGGAATCTGGTCGCGCAACTTTGCACCCACAATCCAGTGGCGTAATCAAAGGTGGCGTAAACATACGACACGGAGAATCCAGTGTGCGGAACACCGACGAGCTTCTGGCAGCTCAATTGCAAGCGACCATTCAGGGCGTGAACCTCGCTAAGGCGAAAGAGAATGCGGACACTAAGGCGGCCAAGGCACAAGCTGCGGCCACGACGGCTAAGAACGGAAGCAACATCCAGGGTAACCAAAGCAAGCGCCCTCGAGGAACAATTCTTCCAGAGACGCAGTCGAGTCCAAGCCATCCGGTAAGAAGCAGCCGCAGAAGCAAAGCCTGTCGAGGAAGACCACACGTAGAAGCGATGATCCTCCCGATTCAGATCCATACGACGACGACTCCAGCTCTGACGAGTCAGACAGCTCACTGGATGACATCCCTACCAGAGCGACGGAGTCCGCTGCCGTGAAAGATGACAACTCGATGATCACTGTGCGTCCGTATGTGAATGCGGGGACACTGGGTGATTTCGATGAGAAGGCCCCGTTCACCGAACGAACTCGCTGGTGGGAGCGTTTCGTAGCAATGTGCATCCAGGGTGGTTGGAGCAACACGATGAAGATCTATGAGTTACGACTGAAGTTGTCGCCCTCAGCCCGAGATTGGCGCAATCAGTTACCACCACACGTTCGCCGTGACTGGGTGAAGTTCTCAAAGGAGTTCAAGGCCAAGTATTGCAAGTCGACAGTGTCTAATTCGGAGCGGTACTATTCAATATCGCAGAAGAAGGGCGAGACACCGTTGGAGTTTTTCTATCGACTGAATGCGGCGGCGAACAAGGCAGACGTGATCTACAACCGGTCATCCAGATCTCGGAGACACCACATCAAGCGTTTTATTAAGAAGTTGGCCTCATCCAGTCTCAAAACGAGTCTGAAGTGCCAGCTTTTCAATAGTGTGGAGGATTTGGAGACGGTGTTACGACAGCATGACGAGGATTTTCAGGATGAGGAGCATGAACCAAGTTCGTCCAAGACGCGGGACTTCCGAGCAAGCAACGCTCGCCCGCCGCAAACTCCTTACAAACCCAAGCACCCCGGACGAATGTACCTCACGCAGACTGAGTACGAACTGGATGGTGACGAGAAGCAAGTACACTTTCAGGATGAGGCTGAAGAGATTCGTTCTGACCCGTCCTACTCGATGAGTACTCAGGATCGATGTCCGCATGAGAATCATTCGGTCGGAGCACAGGACCGGACTATGATGGATCCAGAAGAGTTCACTCGTTCAGTTTATCGAGTGATGGAAGCCTCAGGGTGGCGACCTCCGCCCGCACCGAACCGTTCATCGCAGCCGAAGCCGAATGCTCATCCAGTGCCGCAATCACCGCGTCACGAGAACCCGGATCGCATGGAATTCTGTGAGAACTGCCGCTCATTTGGTCACCGTACCGAGAACTGCTGGGCTGATATCGTTTGCGATCGTTGTCACCGACGAGGTCATCCAGTACGTGTTTGCAAGACGTTGCCATGCAAGAAGTGTGAGCAGTTCCATGACGGTCGCTGTGAAGATTGGAAGACTTTCGAAGCCGTGAAGAACCTCGTTCGACAAGGCGCACTAAAAGACCTGCCGACTTCCTTACTGAATGAACTTCAGGAGGACAAGGCAAGTTCTGGGGAGAAACCGTTAAACCACTAAGCCCGCTGGATGGGGATCCAGTACGCGTCGGGCAAGAGAAAACCCCAGGATTGTGTGCGTTAGTTTATGTCGGACCCGAGTTGAGAACCAGAAACCAAGATAACCAACAATGCATGACTTCTATGATTCAAGACGAAGTTGTCCGACCTGAGGGAGATCATCCAGTATTCCCGGACCTTCCTCACTCAGGAGCGTACGATCCCGATGATCCAGTCGAGTTTCGACTCAACTTTGGAGAACGGTACGGTTGGTGGGCAGATCATGAACCAGAGAAGGATGTGCGTCAGGTTGCAACGGTACATGGTGCGGTAAATGATGTTCGAATGAAGCTCCTACTGGATACCGGAGCGTCGGTGAGTATGATCAGTTTGAATCTTGCGCGTAGACTCAAGGTCAAACTCAATCGACACAAACAAATTACGGTGTCTGGACTAGGTGGAGTAGCGACGAACATCTCAGCCAGTACTCAAGTCAAGGTGACTCTCGGACCTCGAGTGGTGTATGTTGTGGATCTGTGGGTCGCAAATATTGGTGAAGGCGTGGATGCGTTATTGGGTATGAATTTCATGTTCTGTGCTGGAGTTCGATTGTGCATTCGCGAAGGATTGGTCCAGTTACCGGATGAGGAGACTGTCCTGCTGTGTGGAGACATCATTCAGAAGCGCCAAGGCATCGACATTCCAGTCGACACGCCGGAGTGTATCTTCTTGAACCCTGGTGAAGGACAGGTCCTACGCATTCGGTATGGCAGTACTAACCCACAACATTCTGCTGTGTGGGTGCCGGCCGTGGCGACCGGTGGGTGACCAAGGTCATCTACTCAGGTCAATCACGGCCGTGTGCTGTGAAGGTGGTGAACATATCATCCAGTAGGTTGTGCCTGAATCCAAGAACCGCAATCGCTCGGGTCATTGAGCATGGTTTCTTCCCGGAAGCAGGCCGATATGCCAGGCCCGGTACGCGTGCTTACCGAGAATGGGAAGAGCATGATATTCGAGAGCACCCTCTCAAGACAGGGGCGCCTGCGGAAAGAGCGGATGATTCAGGCGTTGTGGGATCGTCCAACCACCCAGTGTACCAGCCCCAACGTATGAGTGGCCAACTAAATTGATGGTGAGACCTTCACCCGGTACTGCCGAAGTGCGAACAGTGCGGCTGCACGAGATGCCTGGCAAACAGTTGGTGTTTGACGCTGGAGTACCAGATGATGTACCACTGAATGAGGCCACACCCGAAGCAAACTGCCAAAGGATGTGAAGTTGACACCACGGTGAACGACTGTTTTGATACCTGTGAAGCCTGAAGTGCGAGAGCCCGGTGACTCATTCAGTGAAGATGAATCAGATGCTGATGAATTCTTCGATGCTATCACTTTGGATGATGTGGAAGATGCATTCAGTGTACTTTCGGACCGCGATGTGGAGGAAGGACCCATCGGACTCGCCGAGTGATATGATGATCGGAACCCCAGTCGCTAAGCTGGAACAAGAATACGCTCGCTGTATGAGACTCAATGCTGAAGAACTGGATTTGGAGCCTGCTGTATATGTCCACGAAGGTAGTGAACTGCTGTCTCAATTACGGGACCAGCTTGCTCTTCTGCCTGAGCTGGCCGACCTGAGTCCTGAATGTGACATTGAAAAGGCGGGTGTGGGAGTACCGGATGTGAGCACACCGGAGGAGGACATGAAACTGAGGCGCATACTGATGTACCATCGCTCGATATTCTTGGGCGACGGTAATGCTGCACCAGCACCGGCTCGTGGAGTAATTTGTGACTTGGATGTTGGAGATGCGAAACCAGTTGCGCAACGGCCTCGTTCGGTGGCACCCCACCTTGCGGTGAAGGTGTATGAACTGTTGAAGAAGCTGTTGGAGACGAAATTGATCGAGCATTCAGAGTCACCATGGGCTTCCCCGATTGTCATCGTCCTCAAGAAGAACGGTGTGGACATCCGCATGTGCATTGATTACCGGATTGTCAACGGGTTCATTCAGTTGTCCAACTATCCACTGCCGCTCATTGACGACCTACTGATTGGTTTCGAAAACGCTATGTGGTTTATGAGTTTGGACATGGCGAGTGGCTTCTGGGCGATTCGGATGACTGAACGAGCCAAACTGATTTCGGCTTTCGTGTGTCCATTCGGTCATTTCCAATGGTTACGCATGCCATTCGGTCTGAAGAATGCTCCGCTGATCTACCAACACGTGATCAACAACTGTTTGTGGGGTTTTGTACGGTTGTCACCTGAAGAGGAGGCTCTCGTGGACCAGGACGTACTGGATTATCTAGGCCTGAAACCTCAAGAAGACAATATTGAGCGAGATGATACCGAATGGGCTGATATTGAACCCGGACAGACTGAACGGAAGGTTGTCGGTGTTGACAGACCAGATGACGGTGTTCAAGCGGAACATCCCAGCACCTCCATCGATGGGACCTGTACTGGGGCGCAGCTCGTACATTGACGACATTGCACATGGGGCGCCCACGTGGGACGCACTGTGTGAGGACCTGAATGCTTTGTTGTTCAGACTGCGTTACTGGAACATCTCAGTCAGTCTGCCCAAGAGCGAATTCGGTAAGCTTACAATCCCGTACCTCTCACACGAGATCAGTGCAGAAGGAATTAGAGCAAAGCCGAAGATTGCGAAAGGGTGTACAAGATCTCCCGTTCCCGAACACGCTGAAAGGGGTTCAGTCGTTCCTAGGCAGTTTGATCTATTATCACAAGTTCATCGAGGATTTTCCAGTGGTAGCTGCCGTACTGTATGAGCTGACGGATGATCAAATTCGGTCCGGCCGAGACTTGACTCGGGCGAAGGAGGCATTCAGTATTCTGAAACGCAAAATCGTGTCGACGCCATTGCTACGTCATCCAGACCGGACGAAACCTTTTGTCATCATCCCTCATGCCAACCGATGGGCTGCCTGCGCAGTCCTTGGACAAGAGTATGACGGCCTCATTCAGCCTGTTCGTTTCACTGGACGCGTACTGAATGAGTCAGAAGTTCGATACCACGAGGCGGAGAAGGAGGTGATTGCTATCATGCGAGTACTGAATGTGTTCCGAACATTGATTGAGGGTTGCCCTTTGGTGGTGTACTCCCGGTATTCAGTTCTCAAGTGGGTGATTCAGTCTAAATCCGCGGATGGCCGCTGTGTGCCCTGGGGCGTTGCGCTCTCTCAATGGGACATGGAAATCCGAAAGGTCCAACGTGATGAGGACGGGCTGGCTGCAATATTGGGCGCCGGCATCACACCGCGTGAGCACCTTGATGAAGTAGCTGAGTCTCTGATACCAGCTAAAGGGCGTATTCAGCCACCTCCAGTGGTCAGCGTTGAAATGCTCGATGAAGACTATGAGGGCGTTGTGCTGAGTTTTGACGGAGCTACATAAGTCCAAGATTCGGAAAGGAAGCTGTGGTTGCATTCTGTGGAAACTTCCTGGCTGGGTTGTACTGGATGCACAAGGTTTCATACTGGATGACGTTACCGTGAACGACGCTGAATACTATGGTCTGCTGAAAGGCATGACCATGGCACTAGAGCGAGGCATTCAGGATCTTGTTGTTGTGGGAGACTCTCGGATCATCATCGAGCAAGTACGAGGAATCATCAAGTGTCATCAGCCTAACCTCCAACGCAGACTAGCGGAAGTCAAAACGCTCGAAGCCAAGTTTCATTCAGTCAAGTTAGTACATCTCAAGCGTGATTACAATCAAGCTGCGGATTACTTGACAACCAAGACGCTGATTCTGGGTGAGTCGTGGAAGTGTGAAGACGAGAGTGAACAACAACACTTGCGGTCAGTATCAACCATTCATGAGAAACTCATGCGACCACCTGAGGATACGCTGGATGCACCTATGCCTGATGCCGAGCCGGATGAAAAGCCAGATGACGCTGACGTCGTACTGGATGAACTCCTGCCAGGCTCTGAGTCAGCTCCGCTGCCACACGCCGCACGAGTGCTCTCAGTAATAGCTCAGCCCTCCACACCGAATGCGGATGCTCAAGATGAGCCCATGGGGCCCCTGGAGTACCAAGCAGAAAGGTGGCGGCGGATCAAAGCACACCAGGTTCAGGACGAATATCTTGCGAGACTGATCTCGTTCCTGAAGGATGATGTGGACCAGTTTTCGCCGCGTCAGCTGAGGAAGATGACCAAGCTTGCCGAGTATTTCATACTGGATGACCGAGGCATTCTGTATCGCCTCTCTAAATCTACCAAGGATCGACCAAGGGACGTTGCGAGCGAACCTCGTCTGGTAGTGCCAAAATCACTTCGAGCAGACTTACTGCATTACACTCATGAAGACTTCCAGGGTGGACACCAAGGTATTACGAGGACGCATGAGAGGCTTCGAGCCGAGTTCTACTGGCCCGGCATGTACGCCGACGTGCAACGCTTCGTGAAGGAGTGTGTTGACTGTGCGAGTGGTAAAGGTCGCCCACCGAATGAGGGACCCTCACCCGGTAACATCGAACCACGACGACCGTTTGAGTTGGTGTCGATGGATTTTGTGACCCATATGCCGAAATCAGCGAGGGGCAATACGTTCTTGCTGTTGTTCCAAGACTCGTTCACTGGATTTGTCATGTGTAAGCCAATGTCGTCCAGAAATGCACAGGATGTGGCCGAAGCATACGAAGAGTCAGTGTTCCGACGATTCGGTGCGTCATCGATGATCAGACACGATCAAGACCCACGTTTCATGAGTGAGGTGTTTACTAGATTCCGTGAACTTTTGGGAAGCAAGCAGCGAGCGACACTGGCTTACCGACCGCAGGCCAATGGCCAACAAGAGCGGTCGGTCCAAACAGTCATCCGGAGTGTCCGCGCCTACGTCGTTGAAGCAGACCAGTCTGATTGGGACGATCATGCAGAACGACTGATGTTCGCACTAAATACGTCATTTGACGCGACTCGATTAGACACGCCGTTCTATCTAGTACACGGGTGGGATGCCCAGGGTACGGTTTCGGCGATGTTGGGACCAAGGCCATCCAGTGTGGCTGAACGGACTGCATACGACTGGCGTCGGAAATTTCAACGTGACTATAGCTACGCTCAAGCCTGCGCCGAATCACTGCAAAGGAAAGCTAAGCGTGCGAGATCGGAAGAACAGACTCGAAAGTGGCGCGAACTGTCAGAACGACTGAAAAGTGGTTTTGAGAAGGGTGATTCAGTCTGGCTCTATATCCCAAAGGTGCAGACTGGATTAAGCAAGAAGCTCGCTCATCTGTGGCATGGGCCATTTAGAATCGACGAGATACACGATGATTTCAGGGTGAAGCTCCAGATCGCTGACACTGGATATCGTGTGAATCCGTGGGTTCATGTGAGCCGGCTCAAACCGCGAGGGATATTCCCTAGACGTCCTACTGAAGAGATCACACTCGATGAAGGAGACGATTTCGACACTGCATTGCTGCCTGAGGACAGTTGGCAAGCGGATGCTGGCAACGATGAGTACGAAGTTGAAGCATTACTGGATTTGAGATGGGTGAAGCGCACTCGTACGTCCAGGCGCATCCGTGAGTATTTGGTTAAGTGGAAAGGATATGACGATCCAGAATGGCTTCCAGTTTCTCAACTCAGCTGTGGTGCTCTACTCTATGAGTTCAATCAAGGGGCGAAGGCCCGAGCTCGTTTCCAGGCCATGCAAGCCGGAGATGATCATCCCAGTGTCTAGTCACACTGGATGAACTTGACTGAATCAGACCGAGGAACGAGTGACTATGAATGAATTGTTGAATGGAAAGAACAGGAGTACTGGATGGAGATTATGTATCAGGAGCAGGACCGTATTGTGTGAGATGACCACCGAATGAGGTGTTGTGGTGTGAACGAAGCGACAGATTTCAGAGGTGTGATAGCGACAAGTTGGAGATGTGTAAAGGTGGAGTGCTGAAGGTAATCAGACGAACAAGGATGACAAAAGGAAGACTGAATGAAGAAGCAGATGACTGTATTGTCGGGTGACATGCAAGGCTAAGAAATGTAAGCCATCTGGCACAGCACGACAGGCTATAGATGCACGTTCGAGACCGGATTGTTGGCACGCTCGACCGCGGACAGCAACATAGCGCGAACGTCGGCAGGCAAGTGCTGGATCCGTTCCTCGTCAGTCGCGCAAGTGTACCATTGCACGCGGGCTGGCTCACGCTTGTCGAGAATCTCGAGCTGTTCAATCCAAGAGTACGGCTTACCTTGCTCGTTCATAGCGGACTCGTGCATCGGAATCCAGGCACATGTCTTCGCCGGGTATGACCAGACACCAGGCTCATGCAGTATGGTCTTCGGGACACCGGAGGCGAGGAGAGCACTCACATGCTCATCGATCACTCGATTGATGGCGTCCTGTAGTTTCTTGCGAAGGCGTGCTTCCTCGACCGCATAATCACCTGAAGATGTGTCGAAGGTCACCCAGTGCCCCATCATCCAGAAGATCCGAGCATACGTCTTCATGACTCCAACGAACGTGTCGAGACCCGCCTTAGCACGGTCATCCAGATCTGAACGACGGTGGAGAATCAAATTGCGGACACGTTTCTTGAACATCTCTGCCCATGGAGACGTCGACATCATGGTGGCGTACTCAGCTGCGTTCCACCGACGCCGGACTTCTTGCATTCCTTGATTCCGATTCGGGGTGTAATCCGGGAAACCGGGCGTCTGTTCGACCGCATGCGTTGAGGAAGGAGTGAACGTCGTGAGAACGCCATAATGACGCCAAGATGTGACACCACGTCCGGGAGACTCGATGATCGCCAATTCAGTCGGAGTGAGCGAATCAAAAGGCTTGCGAGCGAGTGGAGACTTGCGAGCGAGTGGAGACTTGCGAGCGAGTGGAGACTTGCGAGCGAGTGGAGACTTGCGACGAAGGCTGTCTGCTCGAGACTTCTTGGACGAAGACTGACCTGCATCCGAAGCTGCTGTATCCTGTTTGCGTTTCTTCTTCAGCTTGTCCGACTTGGGCGAGGAGAAATCCAGCGTCTTGTCAATCACATCGGCGTCAACTTTCGGGTCCCAAGTCTTGTCGTTCATCTCGTTGTCCTCCTCACTGCCGACGTCACCCAGTACGTCTTGGTGTTCATCAGCAAGCGGATCCTTGAGGTCCGGCCAGTACACCGGTTGCTCGTTGGCATCACGCAGGTCATCCAGTAGGTTTTCAGCACGCAAGTAGTGGATTTCAGGCACGTGCCTCGTCCACGGAGTGTCATCCAGTCGGTTCCAGTACATCATGCGAGCCAACATGGCGGCGAGAGGACGCGGATGGAACAGCGTGTGCGCGGTGCTGTCGCTGCGAAGCAACTTGATCGCACCTGTGTACGCCATTCCAGCACGCATAGCCCACTGGACGTCCGAACGAAGTTTGCGCCAGACGACTGGGAGCGTCGCCAGTGATGCGCATGCGCTCTGCTCCGACTCAATGAGTGGCTGGTCATCAGGTCGCGCGGGTTCATCACTCTCTTCCCAGTTGGTAGGCCTCATTTGGACACGAGCTGGAACCTTCCGTGGCGATTTCTTGGGCAAACTGGATGAGTGACCCTTGCCTTTGGCGGAGTCACTAGGTGAGGCATCCTTGGTGAGGTCGATGGTTGAATCCGGTGGCGGGTTCTCCTCACTCTTCTCCTCAGCGTCCGTATCCGCATCCGGTTCCGAAACGAATGGCCCGGGGTCGGCGAACATGTCGTCAGCTGACGTCACGTTGATCAGCGTCTGCCACTCAGCCGGTACAGGTGAGCCATCCTTGAAGTGCACCAAGAGCTCGCGAAGCCGTTTCCAGTTGCCGCCCACCTTGGTCTTGTGCGTGTTCAAGAAGTCCATGAGCCGCGCAGCACTGAATGACTTCGCTTGAGCTTGAGCTCTCATCTCGTCGTGGGCCGTCCGGAAAGGCATCCAGTCGACCGCTTTGGTACACGGATTTGGTCGCGCAACGCAGCGCACTCCGCCTCGTGCGACCGCATGAGGTCCTTGATGTCCTGGTGCCGCTGGTCAAGTTTTCTCTTGGAGTGAGCCGACATTGAGTCGAACTGATTCTCGTAGAACGCATGCAGTAAGGCGTAATCGCGCTTGATCTTGGCGTTCTCATCCTGAAGCCGCGATACCTCGCGCGCAGACGAAGAGTTTGGAGCAGTCATCTGGTCTCTCAACTGGCGATACTTCACCAGGAGACGCCGCATGAAAGTCGTCATACTGAATACTCGTTGAGCCAGGCCGTGAGGCTCGTACTGCGTGAGGATCGATGACAGCTCCCGCTTGACGGACATTGTGTTGAGCTTGACGTTCACTGTCCCGTTTGAAGGAGTCGGACCCGCACGTGGTCGTAGCAGAAGCTCTGCAACGTCACCCTCACAAGACACCAGTTCGGTGAGATCGTGCACGTCTGCAGGCGAGAAGCCTTCCACCTCGACCAGTGTTTCAGTGCCGGCGTACCCATCGACGATGTACGCGTTGTCGTAGCAGTGCCGAGACCAAGCGGGGACGCCGACGAAAAAGGTGTCACCGCCAGGAGCGTACTGAGGAGGAGCTTGCCAACGAGACACCGCGAGGCTGGCGTCGTTGGACGACGAGAATTGTCCCGAAGGGAACTGCACACCACGGATGCTTGCCACGTCGCGACGAGAGAGGTACATGTGCTGCACGCCGGAGCTCGACTTCGAAGTCGGAGGTTCAATCGAGGCATCGGCGTCGCGCTGGTCACCCTTGCCTTTGCCCCGGTCGCCGCTGTCGTCCTCAACGCCGTCGTCGTCCTTGCTGTCATCCTCGACGCCGTCGTCGTCCTTGCTGTCGCCACCTTGGCCACCAGAGCCGCCGCCGTCACCCTGGTTGTCGTCGTCACTCTGGTCGCCGTCGTCGCCCTGGTTGCCGTTGTCGCCAGGATTGCCGTCGTCGTCAACAAATATTTCGTTGCCCGGACTGTCGCCAGCATGTTCGCCGCTGCTGTGGCTGCCACTGTGTCCTCCGGATGGAGGGCCGGCACAGGATGGAGCCGAGGAAGGCGCAGGCGCACTGGATGACATCGTGTTCACGAGCTGCGAGATCGATAAGATTTTGCGTTGTGGGCGCTGGACTTTGCTTTTTTCGTTTTGATGTGGAGAGACCTGATGAGTGGGAGACGGGGCGCAGAAGGTTCTTGATTTTTGGGAGCCGACGGTTGATTGACAGCTCATTCAGTCGGGTTCGCCGCTCTAAATGACCGGATTCGTGTGAAGGTCTGGTCATGATCTGTCACTTCGGTGGCAAATTCCTCTGTGAAAGATCACGGACAGAGGGGCGGTTGACACGATGTTACCGGGATTTTTCCCGCAGGATCACCCGACTGACTTGATGAGTGGCTGGATGTGATTGAGTCCAGAAGAATCCAGTGAGAAGTCAGCATGGAACATGAATGTGGAAGTATACAAGCGTGGAGTCGACGTGGATGTGGATGCAAGGTTAAGTAAAGGCCCACAGGTTTGGAGGTGTCGGCTGGATGAGGCCTCATCCAGTACGCACAAGAAAGCACCCAGTCCGAACCGCCGAGTCCTGTACGGTAGGAGAAGCCCGAAGGCGTGCAAGTGTGTTCAGCGAACGTATCCTGGACACTGCCTGCTCTGACTTGACTGAGGCACCAATTGTACCCACCAGAAAACCCACACACAAGACCCACATCGTCGTGACACCCAAGAGAGACTGAACCTGGATCACGTCCAGTATCGACGGCGATGTTGTTCTGAATGAGTGCCAAAGTGAGGTACTGCATGAAGACATACTGGATGGGGACCACACTAGATGAGTTGGGTCATCCAGTATGATTCCGCCACGAATGATATCGTACTGCACCAGAGACCAAGAGACACCACAAGTCACCCTGAAGGAGTCCAAGTCGAGTGCAGACTGAATGAGCCGATATGGCCAGTTCGACGAAGGGTCGCCAAGACATTGCGTTTCGACGGATCTGCTGCACAGACTGTCGTCATCAAGTGATGGGTGTACCTGCCTAAGAGTCGACGTCAACAGTCCCCATACTCAAACCAAGATAAATCAGGGGTATCCACAAAGGAGAAAACAGAGAGCGAAACACGAAGACAGAAGATAGTAGAAGATAGCCAAGAACAGACAACTAACATTAAATCAGAGTTCAATTTGCCGAGAACAAGACAAGCGCCTTCGACCGAGCTTCGCCTGGGGAGGAGACGACTGCGTCCGAGTGCCGCGTAAGAGGACAAGCTGCCCAGACCAATTCCTGGGGGCCCGAAGCGCGGACGTTCGAAGCCCACCTGTTCGTAAGACTGGTGCGTGGCTCTCAAGTCGTTCAAGTCGAGATCAGAGCGAGGACCAGTGTTGTATCGTACCTGGGTTGATCCGCCTGTTCCATATCCAAATTGCCCGTGCGCCTCATTGAGTGAGCACCCATTTCATATTAACCCTGCGGTATTAGGAGGTTGTAGTAGTCACCCCTTGTACTCAATTGATTGACTATTGTGTGAAAGCAAATTGTATTTGACTGTAAGATTGTCCCGTATTCAGTACGGGTGGTGCGCGTGAGTGAGTGAGTATTCATCCAGGACTGACCAGTGTCCTGGGTGAGAAGCTCCAAGTAGACTGGTGACAGACCCCCACCCAAGGGTCTATAAGAATAAGTGGTGGCTGCATATAGTAGTGTATATCTCTGCTTTTCTCTGGTTAGTTTGTATATCTGGGAAGAAGGTCTGTCCGTGACCTCCTCATCCAGTCTGACACCAGTGGCTCATCCAGTCGGTCGAGTTCATTCGGTGCTCTGTATATCTCGATTTGTGTATTAACAACTCGTTCAGTGGTGAGATCCTCAGGATATTCCGAAGGTAAACGATACCTATAGGGATTGACACAAGGACGCACACGCTACACCGGGTGGGAACTTTCCGTTTCTCATTTGGTAGTCCAAGACATCCTCATTCAGTATTGAGGTGCCTCCTGGGCGCGCTATACAACCCCCTGGGCGATAAAGGCGTTCACCCGCCTCGCGTCAGTAGCGTCAATGTGAAAGAGGCTGAAAACGTTATCTTGCTGAAAAAACTCACTTTCGCGAGGAGTCCAATCGTATTAACACCAACGATGAAGGAATTGTTGTCCTCACCATCCCCTACATGGGGAAACCCGTCATCATCGATCGCTGGGCCAAACATGAACGCTTGATCTTGATCGATACCAGTATGCAGCGGAAACGCACGTACCAACGTCTTTACCGCATCTACTGAGTTCCTCTCACCATTTTTCAAGCGCATATACTTGACACACCGCACAACTTGGGCATACGAAGGGTACCCATTCAGAGGGGGTGTAGCAGCATTTCGACGCAGACCTGACCAAATGTGCCGCGGCGCTAGCCCGGTTTCATCCATGTCCTTCATGTACGTTTTCATTGCCGGGGTTATGATCGCCTTGTGCTTGCCCTCGCAGTCTTCATCGCCACGAGAATGCTCCACAGACGTAGTTCGAATGACCCATTCATCGGTATGAGAGCACTGCCACACCTTCCAGACTTTGTTCCATTTTGCTGGCGTAACTTCAGAAGCGGCAGCCACGGTTGAGCAAGTTACGCTGGTGCAACGTAGACGCCTCTCAACCATTTCGTGGTCCCCGGGGCAGATCTGGCATAGCTAGCTGGGTACGTTTGACGTAGACAGCGGAGCAGCACAGACGTGAAAGGCGTATGTTGGTGTACGATTCAGGACTAAAACCGCGACTTACAGTCTGCCACAAACCGTGGGGTGGTGGCTCCAGCATCCTGCTTTGAGACATCAATGCTCGTGTGGTGTAATTGATGCTGTCCTTTCATCAATTGCCAGTTTAGAACTAGGAAGCGCCCTATATCAGGTATGCAATGACTGGCTTAGGGTCGTTCACATGTATTGTTTTGTTTTGCCCATAATCTGTATGGTTTTTGTATGCTGCGCAGTTTGGTTTTTGTCATGTCTGGCCCTGTTCGATTATGGTCTGAATTTGTTTGATTGTGTCCTGTAAAACGTATGCTATTCACCCTGTCTCCATGAAGTTGAATATAAGAACATGGAAGAAGTTCGACTAGCTCTATTAATATGACCTGCGAAGACAGGCGTAGACAAAGCTATGGGTCCGTATGGTATCCGTTTCTGCGCGCGTTACCAATCGGTTCATGATAGATTACTTCTGTGCAACTGCCACGAGTTCACTTCGTCCGATACTTGCGTGTAGTCGTCGCAAAGGCCAATGAAGTGTATAAAGCCGCATCAATAGCATTATTTATACTTGAGTCGTTTCAAAAGATAATGAATGCCTTCTCGAGGTCACTTCTTTTCGGATACCTGTCCGGCCCAACTATATGGTTGTAGTATGATTGATTTGCTGCGAGCCCGCCGCCCCAGGGTAGTAAACCGGATGGCAGGTACCTACACTTAGTGAAGAATTCCTTAGTACGCAGTTTGAGACCTACAACGAAAAAGTCCTCGATACAGGTTGAGTTGGTGATAATTGTACGGATCGGGTTTAATCGACGAAGAGACTTTATCTATAGACGAGCGGAGCACTTTTCTCTGTGAGGGGCCAGTGGCCATCTCCCTGCAAACGGTTAAATGTTGGTGACGTAAATGAAGTCTTCTCCTGTATTTACAATGCGATTGGGTCCGACAGCACAGCGAAGGCACGGGTCCTGAAGGCCGGGCAGGAAGCTGAAGAATCAATTCTCGCGTTTTTAAAAACACGCAACGAGAAAACAAAAGCATTTGGATCAGTGGTCAAAACGCTGAAGAAGATGCATGCAATGGGAGAGCTTAACGAACTTATTGTACGGTACCAAGCTCTGAGTGCTGGCGGCCGCTTCATTGACCCCTCTCCGACGTCGACAGTTCATGACCTGCAAGTGCAACATCCGTTAGTAAACCAAGATGACACAGCTAGTTAATCTTGCGCTTACCAACTAGATCCTGTTCATAAGCAAATGACATATACACGATTAGTTTCTTCCAACTTTTCACATTTTGCAAAACATATAAGTCTACCTGGTGTTCCACGCTTGAGCTTAGCGTCTTCGTGCTGCTGCGGCCAACGTCCACGCCCTTCTGCTGTCGCTCCCGGCCCCGAGGGGCGCCACCTCCCCGCTCTGCTGCTGCTGCTGGCCACGGAGGCCGTCACTCCCCCGGGCCGCAGCCGCCGTCCACGCTCTGCTGCTGGTGGTCACGGAGGCCATCACCTCCCCCGAGCCGCAGCCGCCGTCCACGCCGCCCTCCACGCCGCCGTCCTCAGTCCAACCCGCCGCCTGCAGTTTGATTTTTTTGTATGGGTGTCGATTTGATGGGGACCACACATAATTACGAAACCTAATAATTCATTAATTTATAATGGTTGTCCGAATTTGTCCGAGGTCCGAACCTGCACGGTATGGACTTATGTAACAGACGTCGAGTTGTTATTGGTGAGTGGTTTCCCACTGCCCCTTTATTGGAAATGTGGTCAATTTATTGCTCACTTTAGATCTACCCCTGTGCATCGAACCTTTTTTTAGGGATTTGCTTATACTTGGTTTTACTATTGTTCGGCCACTTTTCGAGCCAATCCCTATACAAAAATACTGTACCTTACAACATGAATTCATGCTGTTTTATACAGCCTTGGTCGCTGGGGAGTTAAATCCCCGTTGTCCGTAATATCTGACATGAACACGTGTATGGTTATAAACGATAGTATCCTCGCGTTAATAAGGCTTTTGCCACGACTTCGGTTTGGTAGAAAAGAACTGGAGTATCGAAGCCTGGTTCGCCTTTAGCTTTGCTTTTTATTTTCTTTGGGTGGCCAGGTGCGCGCTTCCTGATGCTCTAAATTTTGTGGTGGGTCCTTCTTCATCTTGATGCACTGGGGTATTTAAGATGGACTCAGGCACGGCAGGATAGAAGTGGGGATTAAGAAGTACTTTGCAGCAAGCGATCTCGGCTTTTTATCAGACACACCTTGATTTGATGACGTGGAAACTGCACGCGTCTAACGGATGTTCCCAAATAACGTTAGTTCGAATTTCTGGCCCAAATAACTCTATCAGACAACCTTTCGAGTAACATCAAGGTTCTTCTGTTCAATCATCGAGAATGTAATAGACTCCTCATCAGAAGTGTTCACCGTCTCTAGCACGCCGGACAGAGCCCGTAGTCAATTTCGAACAAGTACAGTGCTGGCCAAAAGGATAGCCCACCCCCTATTTTTCCCGCAACTCGGCCGATTTTCTTAGTTTGGCGCTCAAACTTTGGACCAATCGAGGGGCTCAACGGGCTGATTCCACCAATCAAATTGGAGCGGAATCCGCGCGATATTGAGGAGTTTATATACAAGCCCGCTATTAAAACGACGTGGGCAAAAGGATAGCACACTTTTTAAGCTTGGTTTCAATATTAAAAAATTATGTTTACCACATGCTTACTGAAAGAGGTCTTATTTTGCTTCTTGCTATGGGTCAGAAGGGTCTGCTTTTACGGAGTAAGAGCGCGCACAGATTGATGCCTATGCTGCTCAAGGTGTAAATGCTAGTCAGATAGCTGTGGCTATAAGTCGCTCTAGAAAGCCTGTTACTAATCACCTGCGCGATCCTGCTTCGTACGGAAAGCGCTTCGGCCCGCGCCGCCCGAGGAAGATGACATCACGCGACTGCTGCCGTGTTGCGCGAGCGACGCGGCAAGATACGCTAAGCTCTGGGAAGACCAAGGAGCAGCTCGATCTGACAGTTTCCAGCCCAACAATCCGCCGCTTCTTGAACTCAAAGCGAGGTCGTGCACTGACGCCAGAAATATAACTTTACCGATTTGCGTCTTGTTGGGGCACGAACGATATGGATGAATATCGTTAAATCTCCACCAATATTTACATTTTATATGCCCTACAGCAGCCAATTACAGAGTTAAAATTGTTTTCAGCCAATCATATTAAATTATTTTAATTAATACCAATAGAATTGCTTAGGGCTAAGTGGGTCATCTAAACTGGCAGCTCCGACGTATTGGGTCGGAGCGACATGGAAAATATGGTTATGATAATTCAAATTTTAATATGTCCGCATATCACGCGCATATTTTCGTTTTCTCCGACCACTGCAAATATTTCAATACATTTGCAGCTAAAACAATCAATGCATTCTACTTGAGTTAGTATTGTATTGTGCTCACCAAGCATTATGTCCTAGTTTCATTCTAAATGCGTCGTTAGTACGAGGTTATACTCTAAACAAGCTGAGCGGAGCCCCGCTTGCGGGGCTCTCTGACCAATGTTTAGCCAGGCTTATATTGTGCTTTCTCCACACAAAAAATGCGGGACGTCTGCCATAAATGGCATAAACTTGGCATTTCGTGTATGTCTAAATTTGTATCTAAATATAAATTGTGTAGAGGTCGATATATGTCAGAGGTACGCTGATTCACCTCAGTTGCTACAAAAGGGTACTCAATACTGAATCCAAGATTAAATTTATGTAGTTGCACAATATGTAGTTGCACAATGGAGGTTAAGGCGACCCTTCGTCTGGTGAGGAGTAGATATCGTCTCGATAAATATAAGTTCTCTTAAAAGAAATCTTTTTATGCGCCTGCATATGCCATTTGTGGCAGACGTCCATTGGCTCAATCAACCACCGGGAAACGACCGAAAGCAAAGTCTCTTAAACTCACTATGCGGTATGCAAGATTACATAGAGAAAGGATATCGGTACGTGCAAAGACACTCCGTCGAATTGGAACTGACTTAGTATTTGTATACTTCCTGTTCATTAAGACAAATCACACAGAACTGGCAAATTTGGTCCGAAATCTCAATAGGTGTCCTCCGCGTTATCGTGCGTCGGTTTTAGCACCGTACGGCACGTAAAAAACTCAATAAAAGCGACCGCCCCACTCGCTTCGCTCGTGGGGCTGTGGGAGACTTGCGTTCACCCAAAAGTGAAAATACCTATACATTGTACCATACCAAGCATGTAGAGCTACACTATAATGTCCCTGTACACGATGTTTTTGTGACCATTCCATCATCTATGATAACTGGGTTGTCAATCAAAATCTAAATATTTTACTCTTGCTGTTGCCCGTGATACCACTACGTAGAATTTAACGCGGGAAAATACTGGCTCAGATTGATAGAGCCCGAGTTTCTGGATAGACAGCCCTTGGGACTTGTTGAACGTCATGGTGAAAACCACTTGCATAGGAAACTGTTTCCTCCTCAGTTCGAACGGGAAGCCTGAATTCCTGCTGATCAAGGTGATTCAGGTAGTACGAACCCTCTCTCCCGCAAAAGATATCACAGCTTTCATGCCGCGCTTTCGCAGAGAAATAATCCTTAGGCGGGTTTCATTGCATAAACCTTCTTTTGTGTTGATGGTACGGATGAGCATGGCTGCTGTCCTAACTTAGAGGCTAAACTTGTGAGGGGATATCTGAAGGAGGTAGTCCGCAAACACATGCATTTTCTAAGCCATTTTGTGATCTGGTACGATTACACCCTCATATTGATCGTAAGGCTTAGCTACTGAAAGTGACACCATGCATCGGAGCACATTCCAGACGGAGATATCGCAAAAGGAATGGTGCATAGCATTTGCCTGAATTCCTCTGACAGTAGCATAGTTATACCTCCAAAGAGTGAGTAAATCATTTTTTAGTAGATCTCTAAGTGTCTTGTTTATTACTTTATACTGGAACCCGTGTGGCATTGGGGCTTCATCACCAAGCTGAGGTTAGATTTGCTCCGTGAATAGGCTGGGGAGGAGCGAATGCTAAAATACACGTGGACACCTCATTCAGGTAAAGAGACAGTTGAAACACAAAGTATATACCGTCGAGAAGTAATTGAGCAATTGTTCCTCTCCCCATAGCTTCCCGAAACTGATGATCACCTGCAAGCGAGCTATTCATAAGTAGACCTTCAAATGCCCTTCCTCAAGCCCAGCGCAGCTCAAGGAGCATTACACGCTGCGTTTAGGGTTCTTCCTATAGCTTGACTCAGATTGACAGGCTTTTCTTCAGCGACCTGCCGCAGTCCTCTACATTGTATCGCCGTGAGTTCGTTCAAACCTTCCGGTAAGAACAAACGCATGGATGCAACTGCAACTTTTGCGTCGTGATAACGTCTCCCGTTATCTCTGTGTTTCCATGGAAGGTTGGTGAACCACTCATGGAACCACACAGTTGAAAGCGACTTTGCGTTGCGCTCGCCTGCGTGAATGTCTTGCCGCCGCTTGTGTGAAGGCGCTCACGGCGATACAATGTGGACAGCGCCTACTGCAAGACACTGTATCTGAGCTCGGGGCTATAGGAAGCCCTAAACGCAGCGACACCATCCGCTCCTTGAGCTGCGCTACTTATGAGACGAGAGGCTCCCTATAACCTCCATCTGCTGCTGAATAGGCGCTGTTTGCTACTCGACGAGATCGTTCATAGTCGGAGCAGGAGCAGGTTCGTCCTTCGCAGGAGCACTTCGGCGTGTGACCAAGTCACTGTGATTGGTAAGTGCCTAGCTAGCAAGCTCGGGCTCGGTGATACTGAACTGTCTGATTGTTCGTTTCATGCGCTCGATATAGGGACCCGCTGGAGAAAAATTTAGCTTATCGTGGTAGTGCAGCACTGCCACTGTCGTGAGAACTTCCAAGACGTCGTCACGAAGGTTCATTGAATCGGAAAAGCCGAATGAACTTGCGAACAAAGCGTGTTGCAGCTGCTGGATCTTGCGGCTCGCTACAGCGTCAAAAACGCGAAGGGTAGGTAGACAGGGCTGCGCTTTGGAATCCCAACCCGCCAGTACCTTACCCACTTGTTGATCCTCTTGTGTCGTACTGACGATGTAATTGAATGCCTTGCTTATAGATGTCATGCTCCAACCCCCACGATCCAAGATCCAGGGACTGCTGACGTTGCTGTTGCTGTTGGCAGTTTGCGCCGCACCTCGCAGGAAAGAGTGCGACGACAGTCCCTACGTCAGCTCCATGCCTGTTGTTGAACACTGCTGACTCCACCTATGCTAAAGTCGGTTGACTTACTCTCGTGTCCCCGGGACAGCGACCTTTAGCCTAGTGTTGGTGACCGACGGTTGCGCATCGTCTTCGACAGTATGCATGCATCCCTCGAGGAGCTCGAGTAAAGGCCGAGCTGTTAGAGACTGCACCGAAACCGTAGCCTCATCGGTGGCGTCTCGTGGTAGATGATCCAGAAGGAACTGGCTAGGGGTCGTTTGCATAATTGTAGCGACAACTAACGCATGCAAAGGACACGTAACAACGTTGCCAACGTCGTAAAATAAAGATGCTCCTGGGAACGAGGCAGACTTGATTCGCTTGAAGTGAATGTAGAGACAGCCACCTGGCAGCCAATACAAATGTACATATCAGAGCGGTAATAACAACTCAGAATCTAAGCGTACTCATTTACCAGGATACACAGCAACTTGGCTTTTTACCAGGCATGCTGTATCGGAAGACCGCCCCAGCAAATACCACAACAAACTGATGAGTCCTGCATCCTCGTAATCTTCTGCTGTAGTCGCGCCATTGTAGATTACTGTCGCCAGGGCCCTGAGATCCTCCTTCATGCAGGTAGGCGCTTGATGGGTAAACTCTGTTTCTCGCTTGGCACAGTGTTTGTTTAGTATAGACGCAACTTTCCGCAGTCTGCGACTTGCAACAGCATTGAGAGCAGGGAACAGTTCTAGGAGGTGGTTTTTGACGTCGCCGAAGTAGATAGACACAGAGTTTTTAGACAGTAAAGAGGCCCTTGATGTCTCCTTGAAAGCTAAATGCATGGCAAATTTGTCTAACACGATACACAGAGCATCACCTGACTTATCTACCGCTATTAACGACTGTATCTGCTCAACCTTCATACCTTCCGACTCAGCGAATCGCTCGAAAGCGTTCAGCGCTGTTATGCGCGCTCTCTGTAAGTTGCCGGGGATCGGCGTTTTAGTTGTCATTGCTCGGGAGTGTGACTTTGGCCATGTCTCGTCTGCCTGAGACTCCATGCATTCCCCCCCGTCTAAACCGATAATTGTCCGAATAGCCACGATATTCTTGAAATATGGCGCAGACTCAGTTTCACTATAGCAATATCAAATATTTTGAAATCGTTCGGACACAATATGTCCGAAATGTCCGATGGACTACTGGTGAGATTTGAAGCTCCCTTATTGGCTACAAAACGTTCAAGTACCAATTTGATTGGCCAATTCGTATTGTTATTTTTAGAATTCCAATGTTCTGTGTCCGAATGGACACGCTATTCTACCATACCAGTAAGGAAATGCTGCGAAAATGAAGCGATTTGACAGGGATACCCAGACGTTACCACGCGCATTGAAAGCAACTTTATGCTAACAGATATTGCAGGCCATTTGTGTAACGACGCACACGCGCTCTATAGATCATTGGGCAAATTGATATTTCCCTTCCGCTACTTCGTACTATATATAGTAGGTGTCAACAATGGTATGATGGTGTACAGCGATCCACATTGGGGATGGTTAGTGGTACAAACAAGGAATGATGGTCACCTGGGTATTTTACGATCAAGGATTTCAAAAATTACACAACTGATTTTAAGAAAAATCAGGCGCGTGTGAGCCACGTGTTTCATTTCGGATTCTTCCCCCTCAGCATATAGCCCCCCCCCCTCCCGAGACGCGCGTCCGCAGTACATGTCCTATGGCGCCCCGCCGCGCTCCGCGTTCCTCTCCACGCTCCTCTCCGCGCTGATCCCTTTGTATGTAACCCCTACCTGTCCGTATGCGACGCAAAACCTGGTATTAACTGATGTAATGCCTGTTACGAGCCTGCGCACGGGGGTGCACGCGCGCTGCCGCTTGTTTGCGTTGGGAGCAAGGACGATTGATACTGCAGAGGAGGGTAGAGAGCCAAGATAGCTCTGCGGGCGTGTACGGCGCGGGCATGCGAATGAAGCTGCCGTACACGCGCAAGTGCGTGGATGAGGTGCTGGACGGCAGCATCAACGAGGCGACGTTCGTCAAGGACCCGCTGGTCGGGTTTGAGGCCGCGTTCGACGCCACGGCGCTCAAGCTGGCCAAGTCGTTCAAGCCACGCGTTGTTCTGGGCAGGAAGCTTAAATTGCTCGTGTGATTCGGAGCAACTAGAGACTAGTTGAGGTCTCCCTAATTGAATACAGTACATGGAGCACGTAGTGTTTCAGCTCACGGTTGTTGGGGTCTTTGTACGTACCCCAGTGTGGAATCCGCGTATGCTGATGATAAGAGAGGCTTAGATTTAGCGAGAAGAGCATGCAATGGAACTGCTACGTGCGGTATTGTCAGTCCTACCTCCGAGACGTTCCGACTCCTTCGTGTCTGCGAATTTCACAAGTCTCTCCTACATTCGAGTAACTGAACCTCTACAAGCAACTTTCCAGCAACAGCTGACACGATGTTGCGTGAATGTATCCCCCGACGAGATTGAAATTTTTGAAATCTCATTCGGTAAGCTATTTAGTTTACCGTCACGGTTTGTACACTGTACAAATGCTTTGTGACCGATTTGTACATATTTGTTTTGTTTGTGACAGTTTTGTAGTTATTTGTACCTCGTATCACGGCTATGTACACCGTTTTGTACCAGTATAACACGCCATCCACATTTGCTTTATATTTATTTACTTTGGAGATTACGTAGCATACATATTCGCGAATGTGATCCCCGATCTACGGGGCTTCCCAATCGGGGTCGAGTTTTCCAATGCGGGTTTCCGGTAGGGGTACATAGACGGGTGTCACCCATTACTTTCCGGAAACTTTCCGTCGTGGTCGCTGCTCATCGCTCATCGTCGGGACGTTCTCCTCTCTCGCCATTCTCCTTTCGTCGGAGGCCGCTCCACCACACCAGCAACAGCAACAGCAACAGCAGTGCTGAAGGAACGCTGGGTGTGGTGCGCACCGACGCGTTGAAATCGCTGCCGGTGTCCACGCACTTGGATGACTGCCGATGCCGCTTGTCATTGCTGCTGCTGTTGCGCGCATCGGCCGTACTGCTGCTGACGCAGCCTCCTCCGCTCGTAGACGCCGACTGTATGCCGACTCCGCTACGCCGCCCTTGGTCCCCGCCGTCAAGCCGTCCTTGGTCTACGAGTCCCCGCAATCCTTGGCCACCGTGTTTGCCACTCTTGGCCGCTACACCATCTCCGTACACGTCACCCTTGAGCACCGCGCAAGCTACCACGACGTCCAAGGTGTCCACACCACACATGTTGTCCACGACGCGCGCGCCCGCTCCCGCTGTCCTCGTCGTGCTACTCGGGGGTCTCGCTGTGCTCGTGCTTTTCTGGACGGTGGGGCCCCCACCTCCCCATCCCTGCAGGCGCCCCATTCACGCGCGCGCCGCACCCGCTGATATGTCGCCGCCACCGCCAGTCGTGTGTGTGCTGCTGGTACTGATGATGCTGGTGCTGCTGGTTCCGCCGGCCGCCTCATGTGTACCGAATTCCCTATGTCATCGCATACACCTGATCCGGTGTGTAGAGACTCAACTTTGACTGCCCCGGCTAAATGGATCTGCATTTTGAAAACAAGCAAACATTTTTTTATAGGTGTGATCCGTGCAAGCTCAGCTATTTCAAGGGCTTGTATACCAGCATCGTAGAGATCACAGCCACGCCCTCCTCCCTCAGTTCATTAACCGACTCGACGAGCATCTTCTCCTCGCTGTTAGGCAGCACCGTTCCCAAACCGAGCTGCTGTATGTGATGACTTAGGATGCACCCGCCCCATGCACGCGCGCGCCCACTCCTCTTGCCACTCGTCCTAGTCTTCGTGCTGAGTGTGTGGCGGGGGCCCCGCCGCCCCCACGTGCAGGTGCCCCACGCACGCCGCGCCCGCTCCCGCTGCTGTAACTGTTTTTCTTGCAATGATTGAGTCGCCCTTCTGACGTTCTTTTCAGCCAATGAATGAATAAAGCGGCGTCATTGGCTGAAAAGAGGTTTTCGGTCTGTGTCGGCCGCTGTCAGCCCAGTCACGGTATTGAAGAATGATGGCGTTAAGCGCTGCCGGTTTTCTTAGTCGTTGTCCGTAAAACCGGTTGTTTTGGGGACACCGGGGTCCAGTTTTGGTAGTCTAATTATTAGCTTGTTCCTGGTTAGTCAATTATCACTGGTGGTTCAACCTCGCACTGATGCGCTCGCATTTGCCACGCTTCTGATTCAAAGGAGAGGTTAGGAACTGGCTTGTCCGTTCAATAAAGGGATCGGTTTGACATGCTAAGAATCTGTGTAATATCGCTAAAAATTGACTGAAAAGCGACATATAACCTGAGTCACCCCAGAGCGCTGCCTGTGATCGAAACTCGGTCCCCCAAAATGGCGAGTTATTCCGCAAAAAAGTGGTTGTGCTCGCCTTTGCCAGGGCTTCATTCGTGGTGTGTTTAGTGTTCAATGTTGAGTCTTGGTTCTGAAGCTATGGACCAAAAACATGAAATTGCCATTTTGGTGTGGGCCAGACAATCGTTGCTTAAAGTGCCGGCTGGTAAACACAGCATAAAACAGCACATGGAAGTATATCACATTCACGGCCCAATTAAGCAGCATGTCGTCTCTCGTTGTTGTATGCCCAGAGTTGCTTTTCTGGCATGTCCTTCGCGATAACTGCAACTGCTCCTATGCCAGGAGATTAATCTACGGCACGGCCACCACCAGGTTCAGCACAACGTTCTTAAGTACGTACGCGCTACGATAATTTCTTTCTCTTCACGCAGACCCGAAAATGACGCTTGCTATGCCCTCTCGAGCAGATTGTGCTCCTGGTCTTCCTTTGGTCTGAACAAAGTTCAAAATTATTGTATCTGACGTCGACAGCTCTACTGTCATTACTAACGGTTCTACCACATAATATACGGTATACTATTCCATTAGTATACCCAAAAATACGCCCAGGGTATACTACTAAGAATGGTTTTATACTTAAGCGATAAACGACGGCATTGGTGGAGTTGTGTAGCAGGCGGTCGGCCAATCAGGAGAGATCGGCAGGGCTGTGCAGTACTGGCACTTTTTCTAAGCTACTGGCGGTAGTAGAATGATGCCGAGCTTAAAACTACTGTAGTACTCAGTAACTCGATTCTCAGCATCTCAACTACTGTAGTAGAAGTACTATAGTACTATCCAACTACTGGCTTACGACCAATTAAATTTTCGGTGTGCGGTTCACATACTTTCGTTTGTTCCTGTATTCCCCGTAGTGAAATCCACCTCGCGCTGACCTGCTGTCGAATTTTGCGTAATGTGCAGTGCAAGGGCAACAAACTCCAGGCCTACCAGGGCTCGAAAGTAAAGCCGAAAAGAAATCTTGCGAGCACAGCAGAATATGACTCTCCACGCATCATGCCATCATGATGCCATCAACGACCCCTTAATGAAACTTTAGTGCATGGGGTACCTGTTCAAGCTCGACTCGACGCACGGCATATACTGGCCGGGTCGAGACGAAGGAGGTTACCTGATTGTGGACGGCGAGGTGGTCTACATGTTAGTGGGCGGGTAACGAAATACTGTCATCTTTGTATCTTTTTTTAAATATATAAAAAAGTATTATGTACGTAGAGGCTCGCGTGGCCCAATGGATACGGCGCTGCCCTCCTAAGGCAGAGATTGCGGGTTCAAGTCCCGCCGTGAGTACTTTTTCATTCTAGCAAGCTGCTTGAATTTTGAGTCACTTTTGTCAGTTGTGGCTGCTCCACGATACTTACTACCACAAAACTCCAGTGATCCTGTTTGTGTGGGGCTCCTTCCAGTCAGCACCAAAACGAACTGAGAAAACTGTGGCTCAACATAATGCGAAGTTAGAGTACATAGTTTTAAGCCTGGTTGTGCAAGAAATGGTGCACCTTCGTCAAATGCTGGCATAAGGCGTCTTTACAGATAAAGAAAGTGCTTAGAAGCTACAGTAGTAAACAATCCTGAATTCACAGTTCCACAGCAGATTGATGAGAGCTCCTACACCATTATAACCTGCGAGATAGCGAACTGTAATGTCGAGAAACCGTGGTTACAGTATATAAATTACATTCTAAGAGCATCTCTACCGTAATTGAGTATAATTATGAGTAAATTTTCTGGATGACCAAATATATAAAATCGTGCAGGATCAATATGCATTTATGCATAATCACATTTAGAAAGGACTCCTTTTTGAGCAAACTTACTCAAAACCATGTCCTTTCTGAATTTGAGTATGCGTATAAAATTCAGAAAGGACATGGTTTTGATAATTTGGACCTGTACGATCTTATATTTTTTGTCACAAAAACATTTGCTCGTAATTTTACTCACGACCGGTAGAGATGCTCTAAACGTCACATTGTAAACGGATGTGACTATGTTGCGGAGCTTACCCGTACTTCGCCATTTTGCGTGATATGCTTTTTAGGATATTTTCCGTAATCTGAATAACTAGTGATGGGCGATAATTATTGTAAATCGCTGGGTTTAAAATATGAGTAATCATTAAATGAGTAATTGTGTCATATCTAGAATTACGCTCACCGTAATATCGGTGTTAGCTGTCACCCCCCTCGTGTAGCCTATCCCTATTGACAAAAAAACTCATGTGCAGATTGTGAGTTGTGCTTTTGCTGTTCGAACATTACGTTAAAGGTAACGGCCTACAACATCGTCATCCCAGCTCACCTCGCCTACCTCCGGGTCAGTGCACGCTAACGCCTCGAGGATGTCCGCTAATTCATTGTCTACGTTTGACTCACTGCTTTTGAGTGGTTCCATGATCCGCTCATCGAAAAGGAGGCCGACCTTCTTGAACCCGCTTTTGATCGTCGCTTTGCTGAGGCGATCCCAGGCAGAACGTACCCACGCGACGACCTGACCGCGGTCTGGCGCTCGCATCTTGTCCTCCACGCACGCTGTCAGCCTGGCGCATTTTCGCTTCAAAAATAGCAGCCAATCTCCTCTCAAACAATCCTTTAAGGGTTTCTTCCAGGAAATGTCGGCAGGTGGCAGCAATGTGTGTAACCCGGCGGCACGCGCTGTAGGACAACTTTTTTCTCGGCAGCGTACTGAACAACCTCAGCAGTCCAATCGGCGCTGAAATCGTCCCATAAAAAATTACAGGAACGTCTTGCTCGTCCCTCTCATCAAAATGATGCTGTAAGAAAAGTAGTGAAAGCTCCGAATTCCACCAGCCATTCCCATTAGTATATATAGCAACAGCATTTTCCTCTTCGATCTTTCGGGTGCTTGGCCAAAGCCAGCGACTAAAGCCTCGTCTCAGGAGAGTTTTTTCATCACGCGTATAGGTGTCCTTGAGTACAACCCAGGGGTCATACTTACGACCGGTGTTGTCTGCCATGAGCATTAGGGGACCCGGGGGATCACAGCTCGAAGGATAAAAAACTCTTGGTTTAACGATGTAAAGAGAGAATTATGATAACCTTTTTTGAGGGTCAAATACGGGTCAGGTCAGATTTTGCGCTTTTACCCTAGCCCCCACTCTTGCCAAACGTTGGTACTCGTGAGGATTGAACACGAACTTCATGGTTAGTCAGTCCTTTAGTAGGACACTCGCGCGTTGGTTCACGTCTGCGAACCTAGCGACGGCGCGGCGGGGGGCCCACCCCTCTCTCTCTCGCTCGGGGGGCGCCGCTTCGCGGCCTGCCCCACCCCCTTGCGCCTTACGCTAAGTCCTCGACTCGGCCAGGCGCGGTGTCTGGTTTAGATTGTAGCTCCTTGTTGGACTAGCTACTCCGGGCTACGCGCCAACCAATGCATACCTCCGCTGCGTTCCGGTTGCAAACGGTCTCTCTAAGCCCTCAAGTGGCCTTGCTTCTATTAAGGACCAACCTTTTGGCAAAACTTCAAAGTGCTCGGTAAGACCTAAATGTGACCTGAATCGTATATCAAAAATGCATTGGCTATAGCTTAAAAAGGGTAACAAGAACGAAATTGTACATGTAATTGGATTGGTTGGTCTCCTAGCTGTTGTAACAGCGGCCAACCTAAGGGCAAACATCATTGTAGTTGCCTTGACTCGGACTGAATTACTTCAAGTATTTAAAAAGTATCAATACGCCGTCTAGCAGCGGTGATTGTGGCACCAAATTACCGGATCCTGCTACTGAATACACTACAACCGTAGTGAAAGTTCTTGCTTCAAAGTCTGTATTGTACGATCATATAGCTACTCAATCCACAGTAACATTATGTAGCACGAAGGTTACTCAATGACATCCACAAGCGGACCAGCTTCGATTGTTTCGCGAAGGTTGTTACTCCATGACATCCACTGGCGGAGCAGCTTCGATTGTGACGCGAATGTTACTCCGTGGCATCCACTGGCAGAGCAGCTTCGATTGTTGCGCGAATGTTACTCCATGCTATGCAAACTAATCGACAGTTCTTCGAACTGCGTACCCGGCCGTCCGGCCGTCCGGGGGGGGGGGGTTCGAAGTTCGCATGACAATAAAAATTCCACGCTGTTGTCGGCTACTTTGTGGTGGCGAGGACGCTCATCGGTGCTGGCGGTGAGGAGCGTCAGCACCGCGAAGGGCGTCGCGAACGGCACCCTCGGCACACTCGAGATCGTGTACTTCCCGCGCGAGCCGCCGACCACGTTCCGACTCGTGCAAGACGGCGCGACCGGCACAGTCGTGCAGTTGCCGAGTCAGCCGCCTGACTAAGCGCTACTGCGGCTCCCGCGACCGCGTGTCGTGCCGATCCGCCCGGGCATGGACCCCGAGATTTTTCGCGTGTTTTTTTGCGACCGAACTATTTAAGAAGTTGAAAATCTCGCTCCCGCCGGCGCCCGACGGCCAGCTATCTCGAAACGAAGCTGCAGCAGTTTCCATTCGTGTGCGCCGTTGGTACCACAGTCTACAAAGTGCAAGGCGAAACACTGCAATCCATGGTCGTCGTCGACTGGACTTCGACCAACAACCTCATCAACAAGCCCCACCAGCCCTACTTGCTCGTGTCGCGGGTCACCAGCCGAAACGCGTTCTACTCGCTGACTTCGTTCACCCCCAAAACTCGTAAATTGGTCGAAACCCTAGACAAACGCACTGACTGAATAGAAGCGGCTCAAAGAACTCAGCACTCTCACAATAGCTGTCTTGCCAGGCTTCACCAACATCAGCGAAAGCATGATGTCGACCACCACCAGCCGTGTTAGTAGTACTTGACTTTACCAATCAATTCCGTCAAAGCGTACCAACAAATTATTTTCGAGCGGAGATGATCTCCCGAAGTAACTCTCCTGTTCCTTGTCGATGAGATTGTTAGTCCTCTCCACACACCACCGTCACTCTGGCCATCACTACTCCGGTCAGCAGTTGATATGGCAAAATATAGATCCTGACACAAGGTGCATACGACGAGCACCAGACCACGACAAAACGTGCCCAATTGTTGCGTGACGGGTGCGCGAAGGTCGTTCGATGACGGGACAATCCCGGGGCAGCGCCACCAACGAAAGTTCTAACGAACTTCGAATAACGGTCATCCGCTCTTTGCTTTTGCCTACACATTTGACCCATACTGTTTTGGCGCCGCGCTCGTCAATTGTGTGTTAGGCTGTGTTAGGCACGTACTAAAAAAATACACTGCAGTTTGGTCTGCACTGTAGACAGTCTCAATGCCCTCCTCAACAGTTCGACGGCGTACCGTAGCTGCGAAGTTTTATGCAACGTCTTCGGAGTCGGCTGTCCTTGGCGGGTTATTGCTCGGAGTGACAGGCTGTAGCGAGATAGGTAAGATGTCATCCACGTTGAAGATGCTGCAAACGCGGTCGAGGAAATGTCGTACATTGCGGTGATCTCTAGAGCTTCCTGCTGCAACATGGTTGTCGAAACCGGAATTCCATTGCGACGCAACGCTACGAGCCACTCGAAGATGTCGATCTCTGCGTCGTCAGGGAGAGCCTTGGCCGACCCCACCTCTCTGCACCTCTTCATCTTAGCTGTCTTGGTGCTGCCAGCGAGAGCGTCGATGAGAACGGTGCTGCTTCCACCGCAGAATCACTCTCTTCTCGGTCGTGTAGGCGTTACCGCGTTGCGCAATTCCTGGCCAAAAGGACGCGACAACCGACGAGGTACCCGTGTCACAGAGAGTAAGGACGGCTGCCTTAAACTTGAAGTTTCGGCGGTGTTCTTGTACTTGGTTGGCTTTCTGCTCTTTCCCTTCACAGAGACCCGCATTTCGGGGGACTGGGAGCTGTTGGGGACTGGAGTGTGGCTGAGGTTTTTGTAGGGCTGACAATTAACAAAATTTCATGAGCTGGTAGAATCCTAGCCACTTATTGGCTAATGGGGTGGGGTGACAATTAACAAAGGGTGACAGTTAACACCGAGATTACGGTATGTGTTATAGCAGTTTTTACACTCCTGACCCAATCAAACCACACTTTTGCTCATATTTCACTCATTTTTTATCATATTATGGTGCGGTTTTGACACCTGTTCTAAAACACACTGAGAAAGAGCAAACATGTGCTAACACTCGCGTTTTTGCACTTTATCGAGTAGTTCACATACAACAAACCATTTTGGCAAGGTGGACCAAGCTTCCGGCCACCCTCATCCTCACACATTTTTTTATAGTAAACGAGCACCTGTTAAAAACGATTTGACTTCTTATTTGAATAGATAGTAACTGCAACGGGGCGTGAGAGCTGTTTGCCGCGCTTTTTGAGAGTTGGTGCATACTAACAAGCAATAGATTAAATAGTGAAGTGCAAATGTGGTCGGGGCAACTTCTTTGATACCGACTTCCTCGGCTTGTAGTGGACAGGGTACATACAGGTACAGTGTACCACTCGCTAAATCTTTTGATAGCGGTTACCGGTACTAGTAGTGAACGTGGGGAAAGTTGTAGGGCATTGTGTAAAGTCATAGGGCACTGTGTATTAGATGATCACTTTACTCGACGCTATCGATGTCATCGTCTGAGTCCACTTCTCCTACATCCGCGTCGATCGCATAGTGCGTAGCAAGTAACTAGATCAGATCTGCCGCTGCAATATCAGCTCCACTCAGCAAACAACCAAACGCCTTTATGTAGCCGCTGTAGCAATAGTCTCCGTAGTTAGACCATCCCAGCCTGCCTGACCTACTCCGAGATCTTAATCCGATCTGGATAGCTTGTGACGGGCCTTGAAAACGTGCTACCAGATCCATGACGCTTCAAAATCGCTATTGTGGTCTTCGGCCACCTACTTGGCCTGTAAGCTGATAATTAACAAGGAGAAGAGAACACCTTCCTTTTTAAAGTCATTCACCAACTTAACGAGCTCTAGCTCCGCCGTTGCAGGCAGCTTTGTTCCAATGCCGCGCGGTCGAGCCTTCTTCTTGCACCCACCTTTCTTTTCCATGCATTATTCAGCTAGCTTACCTTACCACCTAACCACTTTCAGCATCAGTTTGCGTCTTGATTCGTACGCGGTTTTGCTTAGGTCAGGGAACATTGTGTCGATGAACTTCTGAACGTCCTGAGTGTCCTGGACAGCTTGAGCGGCATCGAGCCCCTTTTCACGTGCTGTAAATGAGCTCCTCCGATACCCCCCTTTTAACGCCAACGTGAGAATGAGTGGCAGTCGCTGCATGAAGTGAGCCATACCGGTATTTTTGTACTGGAATAACTGGATCAGAACTTATAAGCCGAGGCGGGAAAGGCCTCCATTTTAAGCAATCTGATTGACCGCTCTTATATAACTGTGTACACTATAAGCCGAGGAAGTCGATAGGTTGGCTTAGTTATCTAGCACTTGCATCTGGAAAACTTACACAAGCTAGTGAGGAACTAAGCGAGCTAGTTGCAACCGCTAGAGTGACCGATCTTCATAATGGAAGTGAAAATGATGCATCGAGCACTGGCAGTGGAAGGAGTGCATTCGGAGAGGGCAGTTAAGCCTGTCCTGCTAGTGCACTCTGTGACAGATATCTCTCTTGCTTACATATCAGCGCAAATTGTCTGGCGGCTTCTGCAGATGTGATCGCACACAACAAAAAGGTTACTGGGGACTATGAACTCGCCTGCCACTTTGACAAAGACAAACAAATTGGTGAGAACAAATGAACAAATACAAGCGATGAGCTTTTCAAAAGCGCCATCGTGCTATCAAAAGCGTCACCACCAGGTGAATTTTACTGGAAAACTAAGAAAAGTACCGCTACCTCTTGCAGCATTCCAAGGGATGCCTAAACGTTTCGCGAAGCCGAATGTATCATAACTTGGCAATGGTGCAGTTCAAACTGGCAACGTACCTTCCGCCTGGTTGTGATACCGAAAAGCAGTTGCTAGAGAATTGTTAGGTGAATCTGGATGCATGTGAGCAAACCCAAGATCTTGTCGTGAAACTTGGTGTTCTGAGAGAAAAACGCAGCTACATTGGAGCGGTATTAGCGGCTCGACGCAAATCTTTTTGATGGAGAACCAGGCAGCAGATGGAGTGAATCGAGACGAACAGCAATTTTTTTATGGAGAACCAGGCAGCAGATGGAGTGAATCGAGACGAACAGCAATTTTTTGATGGAGAACCAGGCAGCAGATGGAGTGAATCGAGACGAACAACAAGAACAAGAGTAAATCATCGCGCCATTCTTCCGCTTTGTCATCGCATCAGCGTTTGGCGAGTTTGATTCCGACAAGAAAGGAGTCATTTTGAATCCTGAACTCACCCTTGTAAGCATAGCGCTGTGTCCACCGAGTCGCTGCAGTGGCTTCTTGAAAACGTTGATCACGTTGATGTGGGGTTAACGGAGCGAGGAGTGCTTCAATACTTATGCTGGCTCGCTGAAGCAGGTAAATTCGAGCAGTTGGTGTTATTAGGTATCAATGATCTAATCTACATTTGATGTACACAGACCCCGTGGCATTTTGCAAAATCATTGATCTTCTGACTGCAAAGCATTCGGGGGCACACAACGTCTCCGTTTTTTTCAGGAGAATCCACGAAAACATTCCAGTGCCAAGTCAACGTCAGCAAGCGTACGTACAATATTACCGTTGCTTTACTAGTTTTGCTACGCTAATCTAAGCATTTGACTTTCTTTGTATCCACATAGCGAAAGTCAACACTAACTTCATCAATTCAGAGTGAGCGACTAAGAGGAAAACGCACAGGAGCTGCAGACTGCATCGTGGTGCTAGGTGGAAAAATGGCCAAAGCTGCAGGGGTTGATGTCAGCCATACCAGTTTGCCGTCCGAATTTCGCCTTGAGCTCGAAGTGATCGGTATGTTACCGTTCCGTGCAATTCTTCCGGAGGAATTGTCTAAATTCTGTTTCCCTGACGACATTTACTCGACTACGGAGCCGTTTTCACCAAGAACGGTTGATAGCGTGTAAACAGGTGCGTGCAAAGAAGCTATTGTGCTTTGCTTTGAACATTTCTAACGTTTTCAACTCGCTCAAATCACTGTAGACATCAAAAAGCACCCGATAGATGTGCTTTCACTCATATCCGCGCCGGAAAAGGGCAGAACAGCGAGCTTGAAAGACATTCAGCGAGGACAAACCAAGAGGAAGTACTATGCTCCAAAGTGCTTGTGTGTGTTGGCAAGCTCACCATTATTACAAGCATTCTGCAGCTTACTGGTGTATCTTTGCAGAGTTTCGTTCACTAGCTCTTCACTTTTCCTTTGGGGTCAATTATATTCAACTTCTTCGATGCCAACCGCGAACTCGACCCCGACAGTGTTCAAACTTGGAGATATGACAGTTCAGCAACGCGAGTGAAGTGAGGGGTGTGCGTGTCGAGGTTCGAAAGCACCTGAGTATTGTACACTTCTCCGTGAATGTAAAGGGAAAGTTGGTTGCTCCTCATGAATGCAAAATGCATGCATTACAGAAGTACAATTAGTTCTCACGGAATGGGCCAAAAGACTGTCTCGGCGAAGGGTGGGGCTGATTCAAGCTCGCCAAAGTATGAAAACGCCGATCATTGCTGCTGCCATATGCATTTGCGAGCTGGGGTGAAACGAGCTGGATCTCGTCCGCGCGTGTAAACACTTGCCAGTCAGCTGTTGACTGTGTAAGCGCGATCTCAACTTCGTGCGGCCGTCTGGTGCTCATGGTTGTGGAGAGATTGCTGGGTGGTTCACAATCAGTTGGAGAAAAAAGCACTCGTCTAGCACGTGGCGTAGTTGCTTGACAATTATTACTCCTGTGCGGTGGTGTCGTGTGCCTTGACCTTGACTTTGAATTTGCTCGGCTTCGTCAAGGGTGGCTACGACTCACACAAGGACTACCGGACACATCGGGAGTCGAAGCATCGCTAGCGTCGGACTCTTCTTCTCTGATACTAGCATCGTCTTCATGCTCGTTCTCTATGCAGTACATTTCACTAGTAGCCACTATGTCACCTGTGTTTGAGTACACGAAGATTAGCTTTTCAACGTGAGATGGTTTGGCTTGAAGCCCAATATTTGTGACACACGAATTTTACACAAACGATATTACTGGCAACAACTGGTATGACAATAGGAATAACGGTATCTGGTAATACCTTGGTAAACCACACACCCAACACTAAGCGTTAGTCTCCCAGGCGAGCACTACGAGCGTTTATAGTTGCTTACGGAGCGAGTGTGGCGTGCGGAATGCGGCGCGGGGCGTGAGGTCGGATTGATCGCTGAGGGAGAGAGAGCCAGAATGAAAATGCGTGGTTGCATAATTTTTCTGAAATTATGGGATCAAAATTTATTGAAATTTCAAAACGTAAAATACCAAGATGACCATCACTCCTTGTTTGTACCACTAACCACTGCATTTATTGGCTTTGGAGGGTATTCAATTTCATAAGATCACTACAGCAGTTAATCATCAACCGCATGGTCGAGTTTGACAGGGTATTATTACATTCTGCAAAATCGCACCTCGGATCGCATCCCTCCTTAGCTCTGACTCCGACTGACTGAAATAAATTCGGAAACACTGGAGCCCAGGATTACAACAATAAAGTTGTAGCAGGATGATTGCAGGATTATCAAACAGGATTTTGCCATGACCGTAAAATAAAATAAAATACTTCCACAAATGGAATAGACACGCAGCACAGCCAATCCCAAATCGACGCGCGCGGAAGCAGGGAGCGATGGTGCGCTCCGGACCGGGAACCTGGATGCCTTCGCCACCTATCGCTCGGCGCACAAGGAACTCACGGAGGTTAGTGAGAGGCACGGGTGTTTCTAATGCTGATGAAGTTGCAAGTGACCGCATTGCTGCGGACCCGGGCGCGGAAACTAACGAGTCAAACGACGAGGAGACCGGACCCGGCACCGGTGAAGACCACGCATCGGGTGAGAAAGAAGAAGAGGTGAACGATCAAGAAGTGGCTGGTGAGGGCCGGAATTCAGGTGGAGAAGACGAAGAGGCCGGCGCCGAGGATGAAGACGCTGCAGACGATGTGAAGCCAACAGAACCTGGCGAACGCGAGCACGAGGAAAGCGACATTATTCATGAAGAAGATGATGGAATGGAAAAGGGGCAGCCTGGCGAGGATGAAGAAGACGGAGAGCCTGGTGATGCTGAGAAGGAAGCTGATGGCAGTGACGATGATCAAGAAGAGAAGAGTGGCGGTGCAGAGGGTGAAGACGACGCCGCTGAAGTGGAGGAAGACCAAGAGACTATGGACGTGTGCGACGTTGGGATGGTGAAGGCCATGATTCGGGTGACGAAAGCGCATGGGCCAGGAGCGTTTCCAGTTCCGGTATTGTTCAGGATTCTACTCAGGATGACCAGGATTCTGACCAGGATTCGTCGAACACTACTTTTGATCGTGCGAAACGCGACGCCAGTCAAGTTGTCGTTGTCGCTCCATCGCTTTGGCACGCAGATTGGAGCGCATGGCAGCGGTGCTTTGATGACTACTGTAAACAGACGATGCAAGTAATATCCGTATTGGAAACAATGGGGCGCGCAAAGCGAAACAGACGTCTGAAGAAGACGAAAAAGGGGGTGGATGATGCTGCGCTGGTGCCAGAGGGGCTTGATCTGTATTAGAGAACTTACATCTGCACTCACGGATGACCACAAAGGAAGAGTCGAGGCTCGGGCAAGCGACCACGTCAGCACATTCGCGAGACCGACTGTCCATTCCGGTTTGTGGCCCAGTGGCAGCACCAGAGAGGCAAGTGGCAACTGGGAGTGAAGCTGGGACGTTTCTACCATAACCACGACGTCTCGATCGAGACGTTTGCTACGTATCCGTGCTCTCGCGGCGTTCGCGATGTGGAGGTAGCTACTCGAGTGGAGGGGATGCTGGCTGTCGGCGCAAAGCGCTCCAAGATCTATGACTACTTGTTGGAACACGATCAGAACGTCATCAAGGCCGACGTAGACAACATGGTTCAAGATTTCGCATCTTCGGTCTCGTCATTAGATGGCGATAATGCAATGGCCGCTTTGAATACGTAGGTACAACTACCAGCTTCTAACTCTCATGGTTATGAACGAATTTGGGGAAGGTATGGTTGTGCAACACTCTCTAATTGAGGCAAATGGAGATTGGCACATGGATAAAGCAATTCGACATTTCAAGCGTGCGCATCCGGATGGCCTCAAGTTGCTTCGCGTAATTATTGTGGATTAGGATCTGAACGAAGTTCGCGTCTTACAGTCACGCTTTCTAGAGGCGCGAGTGCTCATCTGTTTTTTTTTTCACGTGATCAAATACCTAAAAGAGAAGCGTTCCAATCCTGAGTTTTAAAAGATTTCATCAGAAGATGCCTCACAGATCGATGCGGCTGTTCATAAATTGGTTTACGCAGAAAGTCAAGCTGAATACGACACTACCCGTACTTCCCCGAAGCAGCAGTGCGCACGAATGGGTCTCACTGGATTTTGTGAGTACTTCACCAAGAACTAAGATTCGTGCCAAGCAATGTGGGTTATGCATCTTCGGTCGAAGCTGCCTCACTCTAAGAACCATAAAAACAACAGATTGTAAAGCTTTTTCGGAAAGCTGAAAGAAGTGACTAATAGCAGCATGAGTTTGGCCCAATGTGTGCAGGCTGTTGTGGCGAGTGATCGTCGAGCTGAAAATGAGTATAAGTATCGTTTGTCGAGAATTGGGCGGTTCCTGAACAATAACTACGACGAGGAGATGTCGAATGTCCTGCAGTTTACAACTCACTTTGTTGCTGAGAAGATTGAACCGCAATATGCTGCTGCCTTGGCAAAGACGGAAAAGTACAGTTATGAGCAAAGTAACGAACATCCTGGAGAAGTTCTCGTTCGAGCTATCGCTACCTCACACAAACTCGAGATATCAAGCTGGAGATGTAATTGCCCGTTCGCTAAATCGATGCGGCTACCATGTCGTCACGCCATAGCGTATCGCAGACACATTCATTTCGCCGGACCAGTTATTCCATGGAGCTGTATCGATGAAAGGTGAGCAATAAATTGCTGACAGGATTCTTACCTGATTTTAACAGGATTGTTGTGGTATGGGCAAGCCCGATTTCGAGGCTTCAGCCTGTTCGGCAACTCCAGTATCAGTCTTTCGTTTCGGATTCTACCACAACGATGCGGAGGAAACCACGCACGCACTCGGAGCGGTGCAAGGAGGCAGTGCGAGCAACACATCTCATTGCATCGGAGCTGGCTGATTTGACCGACGATCAAGAGTTTGACGAAATGCTTGCTTTCGTGCTGCAACAGTGGAGAAATGTGCGCCAAAAGCAGAGCAAACCCGAGTCCAGGTTTACTGCTAAGGGATCTACCGATCCAGAACCTGCTCTCGTGGATACATGCAGTGGCGACGAGAGCGAGCATAACGTGGGTGTGAGTGCAGCATACGATACGGTGAGCTCGAAACCCCCACTGAAAGTGCGAATCAATCCCAAGGCACGCAAAGTTGGACGCCCACGAAGCAGCGGAGCGCGACCACAGCCAGCGAGCGCACAGACCGCAAGTGGCTCAACACAGCTCAGGAAGGTCGAGCTACAACAGGGGCTGAAACTGTGCTTGAATTGCTGCAGCATCTTGACCGAGATAAGCCTGGCTAAATGGAGACACAGCAACGATTGTCTGGCGTGTTGACCAAATACGCTGTAGCCGCCGATAATAGACCAGTGTTCCGCAAAATGAAGAATCCTGTACTAAATATGGATCTATTTTACTTGCTGTCATCCAAGTTACTAGAACACTGCATCAAGGTGCTGCCCTTACGGAACACTAAACATAACCCTGTGGTAATTGACACGGAAGATGTGGATACTGTTGCCGAAGTGGTGAAAATTAAGGATGTGGGTTCCTTTTCAAGAATGCAGGTTGAGTTAATTTGAAAGGTGGAGAATCTGAAGTCCGCAGTGCAACTCGGAATCGAGATGCATAAATGGATAACTGAAGAAGACCTCCCTGTTCTCCCCACACATTACCAGGGGTTGGCACTAGAAGCAGCAGACAAAGTTTTGAACACTTTCCCTTACGAACACATTGAAGGCTTGGACAATGATGTTGAATACGTCCACGCTATGGTATATCGTGTGATCCCACCTACATGGCTGTCGGATGCATGTATCCGGGGACTGTGTGACAGGCTCATTGACGATTACCCCTCATGCCGCTTTGCTGGCGTTCAGTCCATTGCAACTAAATCGACACGCGCAAAGGCAGCGGGAGTAGATGTGATGTCAAGTAATATTCTCGCTCGCATTCTGGGCCAAATGAACGAGGCCGACGTCGAAAATGTGTTGCTACCCCTCAACTTTCACAATACTCACTGGTGTAGGCTCGTGATCAAGGTTTCTGCCAAACGGATCTTCTACTACGACCCCCTCAACCAGAAGCCATACATGCGGGCTATAAAGGAGGTGGCCACGTATTTGAATCTCAAGGGCCTCAGTGGCTTTGATATGGTTCTGCAGAACAACCTCACTCAGTTTGACCAATTTAACTGTGGCGCTTTCGTGTGCTCGATTTTTTGCGTCAAGTTGTACACGGTATAACGAAAGATACGAGCGATAATACCTTATCGCAGCGCCGGTTTGAGCTCTTCTTCTACATTCTAACCGGTCGCTTGATAGCCCCAATGAAGAACGCAATGGCGACTGCTTACGCTCCGATGGAACCTTCTCAAGATGACGAGAACAAGGCTCCAGATATGGAAAACGATGATCACGGTGAAGACCAGCCACCAACCCAAGTAGCAGAATAAGAAGTGGAAGTAGTTGGTCAGTAGCAGTGATGAATACACGTAAGTTCCAACGTCTCATCATTGTGCTTAAAGGATCGTATTGAACTCAGTAGTTGTCGGTGACTTCGCGAAAGCAAACAAAACTGAGTCATGGAGGAGTCCTGAAGAAATCCTGTATGAATCCCATCCATCATTCACAGCCACACAGGCCGTATCTTGCATATCTTCCTCATCCTCGAGCCAATCACCCCTACCTGTTTATCGTGGTAGACAGGAATGATAATCCTAATGAAATCCTGAACGGAAATCCTGTAAAAATAGGATTATAACGAAAAATAATCCTAGACTCCAGCATCCGCCAAATAAATTTCGGCCCCTCTATTGTCCAGTTTTTTTCTCTAGATCTTGCATAAAACAGGTATTGTACGTCAACCTCGGTAGTTCAGAGATCCTCTATTTATATTTAACTAACTATAGAGTCCTGAAATGTCTGAAGGCAGTGCCTTATGGAAACGTTGTCTGGTGGCCTTCCTGGGCTTATTGATCGCATACAACGTTGTCGAAGGAATCCTTGTATGTTGGCTGGAAGGGTTTGAACCTCATGCACTCCATCTGGTATCGTGTTTTCTAGCGCCATATTGATCAGCTTTGTGGGAATTGTTACCTCTTTGATTTTTGTTGTTTGCCACGCGTACGAGTTAATACCTTCGAAGAGCCGTGTGTCTTGTGGCCGCTGCGCTGTTGGAGTCGTGCATTGGAGTTTGAGATGAATCGTGCTCGAGACTTCGTTGAGGATAAGTCCCTTCAAAGCTTGCTTGATCATAAGTTGTAAAAGCTCAGATACTTTGGTGGTCGTGGAAGCTGAATATACACCAATGGATTGGGCTGGGTTGTTCGCTTGCTCATCTGGGTTCAATAGTATCCACGCGCTGCGAAGTTTATTTGGCTTTTTACTCACGTGAAGCTGTATGACCCGGGTTTGTATGAAGATAGGCCGATCACGTGGAGACATCTCTTTGAAAACGCTGTAACATTCCGCTAAGTGAAGTCCTCGTTGGTATGTTTCGATGCTCGAAGTCCAAGCACGAATCACCGCCATAGTTTGAAATTTTATTACGTCAACCTCATACAACCGAGATTCTTCCTCTCTAGGCAATCTAAATGAGCTTAAGCACAGTTGTTGAGCCTCAAGGATAGCTTATGCCTTTCGGTTCCTATGGCCTAGCTCTCGAGTCTTCACTTCTGCGTGAAAGGCATGCAAAGGCAATAAAATGCCGCGGAGGAATGGTAGCCTGATGTCTCTAAATTTCGATAAATTGAACAGAAAAGGGACTTGCTTTTCAGGGTTTTCCCGTGTTTCAAGTTTTTGCCAGGTGTTTAAATTTAGATAGCGAGGTTCGTCCAATTAATTTCAGAGAATTTCACGAGAATCTGTCAAATATTCATCTCTTCGATTGGACTAAGCTTACTGTAAAAAATGATAATTTGGGCAAAGGTGAGCGAGAACACAGCCTAAGTTTCATTCCAATGTCGTCCAAGCCTTGTCCGTCGGTATTCCTGGCAAAGGTGAGATTTTTTTTGGGGGGGGTTAATGGCCTTCTACTTTGTTTTAGTTTTTTTTGTGTTTTCCTATAGAAGCCTGATATGCAATGAGGCGGTCTACCAGAGTGACCGTCTTTCTGATTGGTTTCGTGGGGTTTTCTCGTTGGTAGATTGCTACCATTTTGAGATTCCTCGGCAGTTGTTCCGCGCTGGTGTCGTCGTTGATTATGAATCTGTTCGTTTCTTGTTTTCGGGCTAGACCTCTGGCTTCGTTGAGTGCGTTCCGCGTTGGTTTAATCCATTGGATGGCAAAGAAGCAGTCAGCTGGGTGGGGATTCTTGATATCCTCGTTCTCTGTTTGTTCCAGTCTCGTTTTCCGCTGCGGTGGTTTAGTTCTGCTCTCGACTTGCACTAACACCTCGCTCGTTTCGTCGTGCCGTGCTATCATGTCTCGGCATTCAGTCAAGATCGCTGTGCTGTATTCTGTGGGCTTGATTTGGACAGGAAACTCAATGCTGCCGGCAGCGCGTAGTCTCCATTCTGACTTTTTCTCTTGCCGGTAGAGCAGCCATCCGCCTCCCGCCTTTTGAACGTGTATATGGTATTCCAATAACCACACTGCTATCGCTGCTCGGTCTTCATTCGCGGTTTTCATCTTCATGATATCCTGGCATGCCTCAAGGCAGTATCCCAGCGTTCTCCGTTCCGGTTGAGATTTCCACGCCGCTGCTATGGCCATCACTTGAAAATTCCCCGCTGCCCAAACTATTGATGTCGTTTCTTTTTCTGTTGCGTGGAGGTCGTTGAAGAGGTACCTGTTTCGCAATCTCCAAAGCATTGTCGGTGTGACTGTTGCCCAGATTATCCACATTACTTTCATGGCTTCTTCGTGTTCTGCTGTCCACCGTGAGATGCATTTCTGGGCTTTTGAGTAAAACTGCACTGTGGTTGCTGGATGTTGCCGTGCTGCAGCGAATGATTTGAGTTCCTCTCTCTCCTGTGGAGTCGTATCGCTTGCGAGCCAGTTGTCCATCCAGCGTTTCCACGCTGATCGGGCTTTTTGGCAGTCCCAGATAATGTGGTCAATTGTTTCTTGCTGCGCAGGACATTCCGGTTCCGGACATCCACGTTGTTGGGGCCAACCATCGTGATAAAGATTGAGGCCTCCGATGGAGATCCGATATATAGTCCAGTTTTGATAATCCGTGAAGTATCCAAGTCGGTTCCAGAGTTTCCGTGGTGATTGAGTCAGAGCGAATTTTCCCCACGTCTCTAGGCAAAGGTGAGATTGAGGCGAATAATGGCGCCGTTTTGTAACGCACACTAGCTTGACCAGCGGCGGGATCGACAATTGAACCCGCACAAGTGAACGACAGTCACTCGGTCCATTGCCACATGGCCAACTCGCTAAGAGGAGACAGCAACCCGTTCGACGCGCAGTCGAGCGGCAGGGACCCGTTTCCTTCCTTCGAGGCGGCGCTGGCCCATGAACAGCCAGCAGAGCAGACGGAGGACGAGGGCGCAGGCTTCGCGCTGGATTGGAGCATCGACACACTCGCGGAGCTCAAGCCCGTGCCGTTCTCGCCGCTGCCGCAGCAAAAGGATGGCGGTAACAGGTCAGCAACGCCACACGGCGCCAGCGGCTTCTTCGAGGACGAGACGCAGTACGGGGTGCTGCGTACGCCGGCATCCGCTGTACGCCCTTCAAGAGAGACACCATCAAGTGCCAATGGGAGTAGGGCAGTGTTGACGTTCACGCCGTCGCCCGTGGAGCTGCATCGACGCTGTAGAGAGACCATCGCTCGGTGCGAAGCGAGAGTGAGGAGCGGCAGCGCAAGATGGACAAGTTGCAGGCGGTGCTGCCCCCTCCGACACCGCAGCGGTCGGCACGGCGGAGAGGGACCCACCAGCGTTCAACGCCAATGTCGCGAACGACGCCGCCAAGACCAGCGAAGCGCAACAGACTCAGCTTCACAGTCACGCCAAGCAGCGAGAGGAAGACGCCGGGCGCAAAGCCACCCAAGTGGTCGGCGTCCCCTATTGCGATGGCGGGCAGGCAACCACGTTGCGCTACGCCGGCCACGCTGCACTTCGATGCCACGACGCCGTCGCCTTTGGTGGGCCCGCCTAGACAGCGCTCGAAGACGCGGCTGTCCTTCGGGTTATCGCCCATCGCATTCTCATCTCCGGAGCAGGCAGCCCAAGAGGAGAAAAGCGAGGAACAAGGTGAGGAGCACAGCGCTGCCGAGGAGAACGCTCTGCCGCTGAGCTCGACGGAGGAGTCCGCTGCGAGCTCGTCGCCCGAGAAGGAGAACGGCGACCAAGCTCAACATGGAGGTGGCCGTGAGCAAGGTGAATCGTCATCATCCCACGCGACACCAACCGCAGCAAAGAAGGCGTCGGCGGCGCCGATGCGAGCCTCGATCCCGCGGCGACAGCGAGCCTTTATGGAGGCGATCGAGGCTGAGGCTCGCAGCAATGAGGCTCCTGCTCCATCGCGGACTGCAGCGTCTTCATCTTCCACTGTGTCGCTGTACCAGGAGGCCAAGACACAGTGGCAACACGTTCAACTGCTGCGCGAGAGCGAGCAGAAGCACAATCCCACGCCCGAGCGGTAACAAGCAAAGTCTTTGCTGCGCGTTAATTACTTGTAAAGTAGCAAAACAATCTTCCTGTAGAGTAAACGAAACAATAACTTAGGTCTGCGCACTTCAGTTGGCCTTGGGACTGCCAGCGTGGCTGCGGCGAGGCACCAGCCGCCGCTGCACGCGAAAGTCTCCGATCCAGTAGCCGTCCGAACGCAGGGCGTCCTCCAGCATGTCGGAATTGGAGCGACTCGAGGCGGCGTACGCGTCCTGCTTGGACGCGAACGTCGCGCGTCGCGACCGCTCCTTTGCTGTTTGCTGGCGGCGGCAGCAGCGACCATGCCCGTGTCGGCGCGGCGTCTGGGGACGCGGCGCTTCCTCTCCATCACGTCCGCGTTGCTGCTGCGCTGGACTGCTCCTCTAGCTGCCGTTCGGCTAGATCTGCTGTCTCCAACTGCCGACGACGAGCGTGGGCGGGTGGCCTGTCGTCGCTGCAGTTCTCCGTCGGTGGTGTTGCTGCGAACGCGCACGTCTGCGAAGCTCTTGCTGTGACTGGAAGGGGAGCTGGACGGTGGCATCTTGACGCCGGGGGGTCCTCCAGCCTCGCTGTCGTCGTCCTCCGATTCGGTCTCGGAGGGCGGCGCGGTCGTCGTCTTCTTGAACTGTTCGGGCAGCGCCTCGGGCGTCACGGGGGCCACCAAGGCCGCCACGGGCGTCTCTTGTTCCTGTTCTTGTTGATCTTGTTCTTCTTCGTCTTGCGTCTGCGCTGGCTGCTGCGTCTGGGGCACGCACGCACACGAGTAGAAGCCCTTGGCGTAGCGTTGTCGCCGCGAGTCCACGAACCAGCAGGCGAGCGCCAGCGCGCAGATCGCGAGCGAGTAGCGCAGCGTCACGAGCTGGACGAGCAGCGCGGCGAGGCGAAAGATGGCGGCCGTCAGCAGCAGCAGCAGCGCCACGAGCGCCGCGCCGCCGGCCGCGCACATTAACCGCAGGCCCATGACTTGAGGGGTAGCGAGGAAATAGCGAAATGAAGCGTTGTCTTGGGCTTTGTATGGAAGGAGATGGGCGCGACAGGCTCGGCTCTGCACATTCACGATTTTGCCAAAAACAGTGTTTTTATCGGCAATTTGGACTCGTCTGCAAAGCCTGCTTCGGCTGTATTCGCGTCATGCAGGACTGCGTGCGCAGCACGGGTAAATTGGCGGCACCGCCGGCAATGTAGTGAATCTGATACAGCTAGATTTTCCCCAACTTGCGTCCCAATCCTGAGCGCTGCGCTGGACATTGAACGTGGAAGTACACGCGCAGAGGCGAGTCGCAGCGAGGTCGAGACATTTTGCGGACAAGGGCACGACCCAAGCAGACGGCAGTCTCAGCGTCCATTTGAAGGCGAAACTCTCGGCGAACGAAGCCACCTCCGCACCGATGAAGAAGTCCGAGAGGGGGCTTCGTCACGAAGCTCGCAGCGAAGCCCGAGAGGGAAAAGCCGGCTGCCGCGCCTCCCTTCTCTGCATGACAGTGCGAGAGACTGCCGACGGCCCGGTCTTGGCCCTTGACTCATGGCCCCCGCGCGCCGACCAGCACCGCTCGCATCTTCCTCTCTATGAAACGGTGGCTTGCGAGCTCCACTCGCTTGGCTCGCTTTCGCGGAAGCGCTCCACTGGAAACGCTCTATGCGCACGGCTCCAGCTGGGCCGATGTGGCCGTTAGCAACTCTGCATACATTAGCACCGCGGGGAAGGGCAGGCACCGCGCTAACAGCAAACTCGAGCACGGCTTGCACGTCCTCATTGCAGTGCAGGATCAGCTTGCTCAAGTTGCCTTTTGCATGACCTTTGTAGCCATCTGCGAAATGCTGTCGGCAAACTGCACCAAATTCCTCTAACCTTTAATACCAGCATGGCCAGACTTACCTATCCTATACAAATACCAAGTTTACATTGTCCGTAAACATAATATGCCTCTTCAACTAGAGAGCAGCCAGCTGCTGCAAACTGAAATCGCCATATGTAGTCATCGCACCGTCAAAAAAGTATCTTTGACGGTCGCAGATCCAACATGACGCTGCTGCGGCTCGCGCTGGCGGCATCAGCGCTGCTCCTGCGGCTCTCGCAGGCCGCGGACGACGCCACCGAGCTGCCGGCCAACACCTCCACGCTTCAGCGTGAAGCGCAGCTGGAAGTCTCGCTGCAGGAGCTGCTTTTGGCGCCGCTGGACGGCGACGCGCCCGCGACTCTGGACGCGCAACTACAGCGCGCCTTCGTGCAATGCCGCGAGCTGGGAGTGACCTCCTTCATGTATGAGGCGGGTATCGACGCTGCCGGCGGAGCGCTGCCATCGCTGGACGCGGACGACGTGGTCTACTGCAACCGCGTACGCTACGTGCGTCACCAGCGCCAACACTTTCGTCAAATGCAAAGGGAACTGCAGCAACCAGACGACTCTGCAGACAATAAACAAGTGGACGTGAGAGCGGTGGACGACGTGAGCTTCCAGGAGTTCTTCGAGGCGTACGAGGAGAAGGCGCGGCCGGTGCTGCTGCAGTTCCCAAAGGACGGGAAGGACCCAGTGGCACAGATGCTGGGACTCAGAGACAGCGGTGACGCACAAGAGGACGCTGTCGGTGAGGAGAGTACCATGAAGAAGTTTTTGGAGATCTGTTTTGGGGAACAGAAGCAACGGAGAAGAGCGGAAGACCTCATCGAGACGAGGCCATTGCGTGTTGGGGACGATGCATGTGCAACCATACTGGAGACAGCCTTCCGGGTGCCGATTTACATGACGCACGACTACGTGCAGCGTACTAACGCGTCGCGAGATGAAGCTTTCTTGCCAGCTATAGTAGAGCTTCCTCCCGCTTCGAGTGACAGAGTGGAGCTTGATGCCAAGGACATCGTGGCGTGCCCGTACGGATTGCACATGCTGGCGATACCTCTGGGGGATGTTGGTGTACGTGTGTCACTCTTCAGCCGCCAGTTTGAGCCACTTGCTCCTCCCGCTGCAACGCGTGACCAGCTTCGTGAAGTTACGCTCGGCGCTGATGCGAACGTTGCGACCAGGGCGACGATGCTGGACACCGATTACTTCCAGCGCGTGCCGGAGCTGTACGGCGGAGTTGAGCTCGAGCCTGAACGTAACATGCTCATTGTCCCAGGCGGCATCGTGTCGACAATGCGCTCACTGAAAGCACAGTCGTCGACACGAGGAGCGCAAGTTCTGCGCTTCTGCTATTGCGATGCCGCGAACGTCAAGGATGTCAAGCAAGCGACGGGTCTCGATGCGCTGCTCATGACAGACGACAATAGGGACGAGGCCGTGCTTGCTTTACTACATGCGCTGCAGTCCCCAGGCTTCGACTCTACGTTTTCACGCCGCCCGACACCCAGCGACGCCAGCTGGAGCACCTTTGTGAAATGGCCTCGCGACCCCGCATATCTTGCCAAGAAGAACCGAAGGCATCGAAGCGGGGGTGGTGATGACCAAGAGGGCGATGAAGAGCAGTTGTCGCGGCGCGAGCGGCTCAAACAGTGGCAGGATGACAAGCGCTGGGAGAGATACATCGCGTCTCTCACTTTGCCAGTTGCATGGCCCCCTATCGTCGTTAATACGACTCGCACAACGGCCACCTTGCGCTGGCAAGAACTGTACCAGCCACTCAAGCATGATCTTACAAGCTACGGTTACGAGGTGAGCTGGAAACAAGAGAAGAAAGACGGCAGCGCGATGGAACTATCACCATCGGAAAACGCCGTGAATGCGACCCATGACCAGCTCAAGCGCAGCAAGATGCCCTCGACGCTTTTTGGGGACGATTTCGACGGACGCGACCTTGAGGCAGTGATCACCGGGTTGGAAGCGGAGACGGCGTACTCCTTCTCCGTGCGTCTACTGGTGGGAGAAGCCCGAGGAGCTCTTAGCGGAGCCTCACGTCGTGTGGTTACCAGTCCGTGCGCACCTCCTTCTCATATTCGCGGTGTTCCTGAGGCAGACGACGTGGAGGGGACATGCCTGAATCTACGATGGCTTGAAGCCGAGGACGACGGTGGCAAAGAGATTCAACTATATCTCGTTTCGACGGAGAAGTTACCGGAAAGAGGAGAGCAGGACGACCTGAACACCGGCAGAGGGGCGGATAATGGAGGGATGGTCCGTGAGCACGAGAGAATCATTGCGGTGAATGCTAGCACCGGCAACGGTCAAGTCACCCCAGAAAAGTTACGTTCGGGGGCGCTGTGGTTGTCCACGAAGGTGTGTGGGCTTTTTCCTGGGGCTGCCTACACATTTCGGGTTGCCGCGATGAATACGCTCGGAGCTGGAGTTTGGAGCTATCGTAGCGACCGTGTCGATATTTCGCCGCCTCGCCGTCGTCTTACGGAGAACGGAGCCAAGCAGCAAGCTTTCGCAGTGCCAACACTGAAAGGTGTAGGAGATCCTGGCTACAGTGTTGTGAGCGGTGTCGAAATCCTATCGCAAAGCGATCTATCCGCTCTGATAACGCAAGACCCGCATCGCATTCTGCGCGCCTCCGGTGCTCAGGTTGAAGACGCCACGTTGCCACGCGTGTTGCTCTCCGACATAAAAGAACAAGTACAGGTGTTGTCCAACAATCTAAGCAAAGAAGGCGTGGAGGTAGAGCGCACGTTTGCGGCCTGGACCGGTCACTACAGCCCCCGGCTCTTCGATGTGTCGGCGGAGTTGGTACTCGCAGACCCGCCCGATGCCTCTCAGCCACTACGCAACGCACGCGCAGTTCGCGACCGAATCCTGCTGGCAGTACGAGGCGGTGTACCCTTTGTCTTCAAACTGCACTATGCTCAGCGTGCCGGTGCACTCGGTCTCATCATTGCTGACGCGAATGGCGTCTGTGCCGGGGGCTTCGACCAAAGCTGCGTGCCTGGGTCCGACAAGAGGCGCAGCGAAGGGTTCGGCGCGCAAGAACGCCACGCTCTCTGGCAGCGAGCGCAAATTCCTTGCGTGCTGGTGCTCAAGGACGCAGCGCAGGAGCTGCTGGAGCTGCTGGAGCGGACTTCAGCCGCTACGACGGACAAGATGGCTGCATGAGCGTTAGGACATGGCTACTTTTAGGATCTTGAAACGTCGCGATCCAAAAATCTGTGACGTGTAAGCGAGTCTGTCCACAATCGGTCAATGTTGCCTTCCTTGCCCGAACTACACCGGCGATCGACGACAACTCTCGCGACAGGCACTGTACCGCACACACGTCTATCTGCTCACTGCTCGCAGACGCCAACAGCGTGAGGCTTTCCCCGCCGCTCGCTGCCAGCTCCGATACCCCTTCGCATGACCTTGGGCGCTAGCCGTCGCCTTCTCAACAAAGCCGGGCAATAAAGCGTATCTTCGACTCGCAGCGCCTTTCCAGTAGTTCGCTTCCGCTGGTAGTCACCGGTATGAATCCCGGACGACCTCCGTCTTCGGCTGCCATGCAGCAGAATACTTCGTCGGGGACGAATCCACGCGCAGGACGCAGTGACGACGGAGATTCGCGCGAGGAAGACGGCCTCTCGACATCCTCTGGCAGATCGGAGTGGCGACGAGAAGAGCACGGGCGGTTCATGCAGGCGCTGGAGATCTACGGCTCGAGGCAAACGGGAGACGAGTGGAAACACATCACGGACTACGTGGGCACACGCACCATCGAGGAAGTGCGTTTGCACGGACGCCAGTACCTACAGCGACTAGTCCAGCAACTGCCACCGTCTCCGGTGACGGCGACGCCAAGTCGCTACTTTACTACTGGAGGCAGCCAGAACGACCCAAACAGACAAAACTACCAGGCACCGAGGAGCGTTGACCCTCAGAAACCGAGAGATGGGAAGGGAAAACGAACCGTTCCTCTATCAACCGCGCCACTGGGTGGCAGCAGTTCTTTAAGTGCCGCGGCCTTGGAGGCTGCACAGTCAATGAATGTGCAGGCCTCCATGCAGTCCTACAACCAGCCACTTCAACCGGTACAGCAACAAACAGGGATTGCTGCACCACGTCGGAACGGACGAAGGAATCCGTGGACATTTCAAGAAGACAAAGCGTTCGAAACAGCGTTAGCAGATTGGGCTGGGAGTAAATCATACCCTTGGGCCAAAATCGCTGCAGCCATACCGGGTAAGACGATCAAAGAAGTTCGCAGTCGATACGAAGAGATGGTAGGAGAAGTCGCCTCCATCGAGGTCTGCGAGATACGTGTTGCTGACAACTCGACCTCAAGTTGTCCTGAAGAAGCACAGACGCAGCCTTCAACCTCCACGCTGAGTCGGCGTACAGTTCCGCCACCACCAATTGAGGTTCCGCCGAGCAGTGTAGGCAAAGGTGAGCTTTGGGATCGAAAGAGGAGTTTGTGTGTGCCAGAATCTCATAGTTGCTGTATCTCGATGTATGACCATGCAAATAGATGGAGCGGTGGGGGGCTTCCCATCGAGCACACGAAGCAGAAGAGGCTCCATCACCATGCTCAGCCCAACCTTCCTCGACTTGCTGGCGAACGAAGCCGAAAGTGAGGAGAAGTCGCCATTACCGGCGCTACCATTTCCAGGACTAACGAACTTGCCATCTCCTTTATTTTCGCCGTCGCTGCTGCCATCAGGGTCACCCGGCTTCTTCAGTCCTGGCAACAAGAAGTCGGCAGCTCGCGGCCAACGGGACAAAAAGCTCTCCGGCGTAGAAGACTCAGATGATGCCAAGATGGACGAAATAGACACAGGACCACCAACAAAAGCGGGCAAGAGCGATGACCCGCGGCGCTCCGCCACTCCGCGGATATGGAACGACTACCTTGCCGACGATTTCAAGTTCGACGACCCTCTTGGGGCAACACCCAGCCATAGCAGTAGGAAGACGCCGCGATCGAAGAAGTCTAAACGGGCTTCGGCCACCAAATCGGCCGAGAGCGATTCAAGTAAGCAGGAGGTCGAACTGAATGATGCGTCTGCTGCTTGAGAACTTACAAGCAAGAAACAGGTGCGTGCTCGTCAAGACAGTTGAAGTCTGTAGTGCCGTATTTGTTAGCTTGGCTCGCAATATTACGCCGCGTGCTTGAAAAAAGTTTAACGAACGACTTCGGGCTAGCACGTGATGTACTTCCAAAATGAAAAAGCCTATTGCTTGCTACCTACAACCTGCTGCTAAGGGGGTCGATCGGTGATCTACTATTCTCTACCGTCCTACTCGCTCGTCTGTGCCTACGACTAACTACTAACTACTACTACTTGCCTACTGCTAATCCTACTGCCGTCACCCCACCAGCCGCTCTCTTACTTCTTGCCATCCGTCGGCTTCTTCTTCGGAGCCTCCGTTGTGGCCTTCATTCACTCCTTTTACTTCATCATCTTTTGGTCTCCTCCTTCACATCGTGGGGAAACACGACAGCTCCGCCACGCGCTCTCTACAGATTGAAGCGCGTCGTAAGGAACTGCCGCAAAGGCTCCGGGAAGCTGGCAAAGTACGCCGCCCAATTCTCCCCTAGGCTTGTCTTGAAGCCGTGCACGATCTGGTACAGCATATCCTTCAGCTCTGCGTGCTGGATCTGCTGGCCCTCCAGCGAAGCGATAGCACCGCACATGAACATGAAGTCAGCAACGATGCCGTTCGGGTTTGCCTTCACCATGTAACACAAGCCCAGGAAGCAGTGCTCCTTCTCCTCCGGTGCCCGCACATGCGCAAGTGCACGGCACCAGCGCTTCGCAAACTCCTGCAGGTGCGGAGCCACCACGTTTGGGCACACGTATCCCAGCCGACCGATAGTAATCGCACAGTTCTCCACCAAGTTGCGCGGCAGCTTCGGCCGGTTGATCATGCTAATCAGGCGTCCAAGGCAGTTCTCAACGTACGGCTCCATCTCGGCACCGATGCGAATAGCGATCTCACCCACCGACCAGCTCGCGTTGTTGCACACAGTAGGCAAGTCCGGGTCGATGTTGTCGATCAACACTGGCAGAAGGTCTCCGAGGCCGGGGCGCAGAAGGTTCGGGGCGTGCTTCGCCAGGTCGCCCACAACACCCATAGCGCTCTGGCGCACATCCATCACATCGTGACGCACGCAGCTCATCAGCAGATTGAGGATGTTGGAGCCGTTCAGCAGCGCCTCGCTGTTGTTCTGCAGGCCCTCGATTATGCCCGAGATCAGGTCCAAAGCGCAAACGACGAGCTCTGGGTCACCCTCGTCGAACTCGTTGGGGCTCTGCTCAGACATTGCATCGGCAAGCAGTTCGTTCTCCACAATGCGCTGGCAGCGAACGTACACGTTCATGGCGAACTCCTGGAAACCGTTACCCAGAGCCTGGGCCACAGGCGCCAGACACTCGAACAGCGGAAGGATCTCGCGGCTGCGGTCATCCAGGGCATTCCACTTGGCAATGAGCGGGGGCATCAGAATCTTAATCAGCTCAGGGTGGTTCAGGTGCTCACCGATGGAGTCAGCGAGCGTACCAATAGCATCGTACAAAATCAGCAGGTTCTTTGCTTGGTACTTGCCAAAAGCGAACATGAGGTTCTGCAGGATAGGATTCAGGTACGGCACCAGCTCCTCACGGGCCTCTTCCTCGAGAGTGCAAAAGGCCGAGCACGCAGCCTCTTGCACCTTCTTGTGCGGGTCGAGAATGCGCTTCAGCATGCCCTCCACGAGCGGCTTGAAAAGCACCTCGTGGTTGCCCTGCTCCACAACCCATGTCGCGTAGCGACTCAACGTCCAGCACGTAATGCTACGAATCAGCGGCGCAGGATCCTCCAGCTTCTGTAGCAGGAACGGGTAAAGCTGCGGCAGATGGGGCGTGATACCGTTGTAGCAACCGTCCGCAATGGCACCAAGGGCGAGGATGCCGCTCTCCACAAGCGGCCACGGCTGCTCCTGGGCAAGGCGCTCTTGCAGCAGAGGCAGCAGCGTCGGCAGGATGTCGTTACCGTAGCCATTGGCCAGGTTGTCGAGGCTCGCAGCCGAGCAGCGACGAAGGTTCCACTCCAACAGGGAGTCGTCATCGTCGTCGTCGTAGTCCTCGTCGTCATCATCATCCTCGTCATCCAGACTGCCTCCCTCGTGACCACCGCCAGGCTTACGGTGGAAGATAGGCTTGATATCCTCCGGTCGGTCCGGCACGTTCTCATCCTGGTTCTGCTCCTCTGCCTCGAAATTGGCCAGATCCTCCTCGCTGTACACCATGCGCTGGAATAGCAGCGGCACGATCTGCGCCAGGTACGGCTGCAGCATGTGCTTGATGTCGTTGAATTCACGCAGATCGCAGAACGAGGCCCAGAACTCGCAGGCCTCAATGGCCACATTTTCGTCCTCGTCCTGGTTGGCGCGTAGGATGAACTGGATGATGCTGTCCAGGTGCGGTACGAGGTACTGCACGCCAACCTCCAGCAAGATGACGATACTCTTGCACACGAGCTTGCGCACGTCGTTGGACGGGTCCTGGGTGAGCAGCGAGATGCCGGCCAGGAAGTTCTCCATCTGCACCACGAGCCCCACGGGCATGTAGATGAGCACGTTATTCAGACACTCGAGCGCGTCGCGGCGGAAGTTGGCGTTCTGGTGGTGGAAGTACTGCAGCAGCTTGGGCACGAGCACGTTGAGTGGGCGGCTGGGCGAGTTCTCGAGCTTGGCGGCCGAGTCCTCGCAGATCTTGACGAGCGCGCCAAAGGCTCCGGCCACGGCGTTGTCGTCCTGTTGCTCCAGCAGCACGAGCAGCGCCGGCATGAGCTCGGGCCACTCGTCCAGGAACGTGTACTGGGACACGAAGGTGGTGACGATGGAGCCGGCCGTGTTGCGGATGGGCGGCAGCGGGTCGGCGAGCACGCGCAGCGTCTGCGCGCGGATCACGGCCAGGATCTCCGTCTCCGTGGGGTTGAGCACGGCTCCGGCGTCGCGGGCCTTGATGTTGCGCTTCAGCAGCAGTCCGGCCAGTTGCCGCACGTTGGGCTCGGCTTGGGCGGAGCACAGCAAGTGCACGAGGTAGAGATTAAACTCGAGGTTCTTCTGGAACTGCTGCAGCCGCTGGTAGGACTCGCGCTGCACCTGGTTGTTGGGCACCATGTAGGCCTGGAGGAGCGCCACCACTTCATTGAGCAGAGCGGGCTGCGGCTGCCACGTGTCGCTCATGGTCTTGGGGGCTTGGAGGCGCTTAGGCTTTGGGCTTTGGGCTTGGGAAATGGGCTGGAGACGGCTGGAGACGCGCTCTTTTTTATGGGGTTTTCACGTAGGGAGGGTAAATGCAGATATACACACACAGGCAATGCAGAGAGAGCGCTGGGACGACGGAGGACGAGGCTGGAAGAGGTGCGACCGGATGAAGGCGACGGTCGGTCTGGAGAATGGCAGGCCAATGGAGGGCAAAAGGGGGTGACTGGGCGTTTGTATGGGCATGGCGCCACACCACGGATACACAGCTGAGTCAGCAGACAGTTGAAGAGCACCTTGAGAACTGTTTAACAGCGCTCGTCAACTGTACAGCTGATCGCGCAAGCAACCAACATTCCGCCCCTCGTCGATTGGCTGAAAATACGTTCCACACTTCTGCCACATCATCTATGTCGTCCACACCACACTCGCCACTTCGACCAGTGCAAGTCACTCATCGATTCACCCGCTCATGGCGACGTCTGCTCCTGCCAACGCCAACGAGAGCTGCGTGGGCCCGCAGTCCGAGCAGGCCGGCAAGGCCGACGGCTGCGCTGGCTGCCCCAACCAAAGCCTGTGCGCGTCGGGCGCGGCTCGGCAGCCGGACCCGGCCGTCTCGGACGTCAAGCAGCGACTGGCGGGCGTCAAGCACAAGCTGCTCGTGCTGTCGGGCAAAGGCGGCGTGGGCAAGAGTACCGTGGCTTGCCAATTGGCCTTCGCCCTGGCGGGCAAGGGGTTTCAAGTGGGACTGCTGGACGTGGACATCACAGGCCCCAGTGTGCCCCGCATGCTGGGACTGCTGGGCCAGGAAGTGCATCAGAGCGCGGCTGGCTGGTCGCCCGTGTACGTGGACGACAACTTGGGCGTCATGTCCATCGGCTTCATGCTGCCCAACGCGGATGACGCCATCATCTGGAGAGGCCCCAAGAAGAGCGGCATCATCAAGCAGTTCCTCGTGGACGTGCAGTGGGGAGAACTCGACTACCTCATCATTGACACGCCGCCCGGCACGTCTGACGAGCACATTAGCATCGTGCAGTACATGAAGGAGGCCGATCTGGACGGAGCGGTGGTAGTCACGACCCCGCAGGAGGTGGCGCTCAGTGACGTGCGCAAGGAGCTCAACTTCTGCCGCAAGACCAACATTAACGTGCTCGGCGTCGTCGAGAACATGAGCGGCGTGCAGCGTCCGCTCAGCGACGTCAAGTTTGTTGGCGCTGGCGGAGACGACCAGACTGCGGCCTTTATGAAGGTGGGAAATTGATGCTGGAGTTTGCTGATGCATTGCCGAGTGACTGATGGATTGCTGTTTGTTTGAGTCTGTAGTTGCTGCAAGAGAAGGCGCCCGAGCTGCTGCAGCACTCGGTGCAGATGGAGGTCTTCCCTGCGTCGAACGGAGGTGGCGAAGCGATGGCCAAGAAGTTCAACGTGCCCTTCTTGGGACGTCTGCCTTTGGACAACAAGATGACGGGTGCATGCGAGGAGGGTGTGTCGTTCCTGGAGGAGTACCCGGACTCCGTTGCGGCCCCTGCTTTTAGCAAGATTGTGCAAGGTATGCTGTTGGTGGTTCCTCCTGTTGAACAGAGGTGACAAACTAGCTAACTTGATTTTCGTGTGTCCGTCTGTAGATCTCATTGCAACCGTCGAGAAGTAAGCGAACACGGTAACTAGAAGAGGATGTTGCTAGGAACAACTAGCCTTGCACACCGTTTCCCAAAAACAAGAAAACGTATATATGCACACTTGAGCCAATTTATCTGCCCGTGGACCACATCTGGACAAACATTTGATCCCGAGCTGCCCTCCTGTTTACCGCTTAGAGAATGCATCTATTGAGCTGGACATCTGCTCCGTGTTGAGCAATACAATAACGACGGTGACGTTGTCGGATGAGCCCGACCGAATCGCCAAGTTTGCAAGTGATTGGCTTGCTTGCTGTAGGGTCAAAGACACGTTAGAAGAGTCTCACAACCGAGACGTAATATGCTGCTCGTACCTGTGCAGAGTACCCTTCATTTAATCGGTCGGCGACGTACTTCACAGCCTCCTTGCTCTTGATTGTGTCCCACAGGCCGTCACACGCAAGGATGAGAAAATCAAACTCAGGCGTGATCTCAATTTCCTACACCACAAACAAAAGCAAACACATATTGTCACTTTCTGGTCACAGCAGCATGGTGCTGGCGACTTCCTTACCTGACATTCAGGAACCGAGATAACCAAATCGCCGCGAAACACACGGTCGTGCCCCTCGGGGAACGCCCAATATTCATACTTTGACAGCGCCTCGCCCTTGTAGTCAATGTCCCCAATAGCACGGGAGACAGCCAACTCACCGTTCACTCGATAAATTGTCACCCACTTCACAACGCGCTCAGCACGCTGCTGAATCTCTGGATCGCTCAGGTCCATCGAGTGTAGTTTCGACAGCTGTAACTCACGCTCCTCTTTCACCCAGCCTCCCTGCTTTTCAATCCTCTTTCTCTCATCTTCTCGTCCGGGAGTCTGCTCTTCAATAATATCCAGTGCCTGCCCACCAATACTCACGACTGCTCTGCAGTCGCCAATATTTGCTGTGATCAAGCGATTGCCCCGGATCAACACTACTGCTGCTGTAGTACCATCATCCAGGCTCTGCAATAAAAAATAAAAGATGAACACATTAGTATCACTGTGCGTCTAAATCGTTGATCTAATTCCATACCTCTTCCTCAGCTTTTGCTAGGAATTCCTTGTCGATCCGGTCGAAGCACTCCTCAAAAGCAACGCGCGCGTCAGTCATAAAAGACTCGTGTGACGTTAAATATGGTAGTAGTCGCTGATTCGAGAACGTCGCGGCCTACAGGTTCAGACGAATGAGTCATAAAAAAATTGCGAGATCGTACATCAATCAGCATCAGCGAATCCTTACCCGAACACCGCTATGCCCATCAAATAATGCATAATATGACTGCCTTTGATGCTGTGGCTGGTCGTCCTTCAAGTGAGTGTTTAGGTCGGGGATACAGCAGCAAACATCCTCCATGGCTGATCGAACACCCAACAGTGAGGTTACTCCATGAACTTCATCGCCCGTGGAGTAGCTTGAGCTGTCCTCGTTAAATGTCTCATGAAAGGAGTCGCGGGAGTTAATAGAGAACGACTCAATTGGCTGCATCTCTGCGAACCCTTCTCTTTGGTGACGAGGTACCCAACGACCAGCAGTAGGAGCGGGGGCTGGCTCGGCAGGAGGGGACAAGTCAACAGGAAGAGGCGGGGGAGAAGTCGGCTCTGCAGCGCTACGGTTCCGAAGATACCGAGGAATGTACTTGCCTGTCGCGACCGGAGGTGACGAGGTTAGCATCATTGGGGGTGGCTCGGTCGCCGTCTCTGAGTTTTTACTCTCCGGTGCTGCTTCATCCCACCGCCCACCTAAATGTAGATTTCCATCTCGATCGATACTGTCTTCTTTCGTTTCGGCCATTAAACTTCGCCTTACTGGCGGAGTATGGTGCTCCGGCACATCATCCATTGGGTCGAACGCAAACATCAGTGGACTGCGCGGCCCAAAATTACCGAAAGCCAGGGGGCTACTGGCCCGCCGAGGGCTAGTTCGAGAAGATGAAGATCCTTCGCCACCCGTCGACTCGTCTGAAAAGCTCGTCGATGCGAAAAAGCCACCACTCGCACGCCCTCGATATAAATCATCAACAGAGGCTGCAACAGGGAACTGGTCCATGTAGTCCTGGTAGTCGAACGATACACTCCGATTGACGCGGGACATACTCTGCTTTAAAATCATCCCGCACGAAAACATGAACAGATTGAATCAAAAGTGAGCCGCATGACGGTATCCCGTTAAACGAATTTGGCGCGTACCCTTCGAGATAAACTATTGCAAAGCCGGTTCGGTCGATGCTCCGCCTGAAAGAATGCGACCAGCAACGTGACACTTAGCACCCACGACACCAATCTAGTCAACAGGATGCAACGGAAGACGTACCTGCGTCCGCGACAATGCAGATACGATATTCGCAATAGATTTCTGAAAGTTAAAGAGCCACTCATGCATCTAGCATGTATCACCCAGCCACACGTTAGCTTTTGACATTAAAAATATCATTACATACAATTGACTTACCATATCTTTGGACTCGGCTCGCAAGACATACCTCCGACTCTCCATCCGGATCTGGAAGGCAGCGACACCGAAGTCCTTCTGCAAGAGCACGACGGGTACATGGGGCAGTGGACGCAGGTGCAAGTTAGCAACGAGGAGACGCGGAGGGTGAGGCATCGACTCATCGCCGAGTCTTTCGTGCATGAGGCAGCGCTCTCGTCCTCTTCTATAGTGGGCAACAGAGCAAACCGTACCGCTGTGGTCACCGAGTCGATGTTTTCCATGGAGATGACGCCGCAGCACGTTTCGTCCGTGGGCTTCTGCTCTCGCACGTCGCTCTGCGCCTTGTAGTAGAAGAGTTTGCTATCCTGCATGACGAACCACCGCCTCTTCCAGAGCTTGGGGTTCTCGGAGCTCTGTTTCTCCAGGTATCCCTCCATAAAAGCAGCCCTACAGTAAAAAAAGTTAAAACTCACTTCCTCCGTCCAAAAAAGACAATAAAAGTGCTCATTACTCGAGATATCTCGAGTATCCATCCATCGTCCGTGGACGGAAGTAGCTTGTTGACGTCATCGCGCCTAGAAATTATCATATAAAGCAATAAAAAGCAATAAAATCATCAGTTCTACATCGTAAACGCTCCCAAACCCTCCAAAACGCCGCACCGGCGCCCTCCAATTCGTCCCCATCCGACGAAGAGGAAGAAGAAGACGACGATCTGCCGCCTGCGCGATCGAAGAAGCGACGCGAGAAGCTCCGAGACGCGCGTCGAGGGGACGGGGATGGCGGTGCCCGACTCACTGGCGGCCTCCAGCTGCGACGTGGGCGCCGTCTCTGCGCGCTCTCGGTGCGCGTGGGAGGCTGGAGACGCGTAGGCTTCATCTGGGGGCTGGTAGGCTGCGGTGTCGCGCTGCAGGAGACGGCGGAGACTGGCCATGGGTCCGATATATTATGAGTCTGGGCTTCCAAGATTCGGATTATGCGGTCCCATATTTTAGGCTTGAAGCAATTAGACCGATTTTTGACCAATGACAGCAATGTAGCAAAAACACAATTTGACCAATGGCACGAATGTAGCCATTCTACATGACACTTAGCGGAGTAAGTTGAAGTTTACTTGCCTTTTTTTTCAGGCGAGTTTTAGGTCTCCGTCACGCAGAAGCTGCCCCAAGGACCAGGGCGTGCCTTTGATAGACTCGTCTGAGTGTCGCCACGACCAGAATGACCAGCCACCAGTAGCGTCTTCGTTGTAATTTTTCAGCTGCTTCCGTCCGTTCTCGTGGAAATTGCCAATGTCGAGGAATCTCGGGAGGTCCCCCCATACTCCACTCTCCGATGAACAACCGATTGCCTTTGGGTTGTAACTGCAGGTTTTCCTTCTTGTACGTGTCGAGATGGTCAAGAATCGACTCCTCACTCTTGTCTTCGTACCCCCAAATGAAATACGCGTGGATTTCGTTCCACACGTTGTCATACTCCAGAGCACTCGGCATCCCATCAAACCCACGTGGGCCTTGCTCCGTGACGAGTGGGGACACTAATATGATGCAGTTGTTGCCCGTGACTCGGATCCGGTTGTACGCCTCGACGTAGTACTTGATCAATACCCCTCGGTCGGTAGGCGGCGCAGGTTCGTTCATGAGGTTGAGTCCGAGGAACGATGGGCTGTCCTTGTATCGTTCTGCGATGAACGTTGCAAACGTGAGCGAATTGTCGACGTTTGTCTGCGAGGTGCTCCATCCAACAGTTCCAAGAGCCCCAGGAGCACTATGTGCGTACCCATTCTGACTGCCCTGGTGCGCGTGGAGACTTACTACGACAGCCAAGTCGTGTTTTAGAGCCCAGTCGTTGATGAGCATGTCGAGGTACTTGAGTCCACCAGATGCAAACAAGTCGCCCTCCTCTTCAGGTGAATCGGTGGCATCGCGGATGATCCAGTAACCAACAGGCACGCGAACGGTGTTGAGCACTCCGGTGTTGGCGATGTCTTGGATGTCGGATTCGGTGATCCACGTCTGCCAATGGTCTTCAAATGCGGCCGAGCCCTCCGTCTTGCCGAGATACTTCGTGACAGCAAGCTCTCCTTGCATCGCGATATCAGTCGGAACATCTCGCCACAGTCGATCGGAATCCCACGACATCCAGTACTCACTGACGAGCCATGCTCCGAGATTGACCGCCCTCGATCGAGCCTCTCCTCGACGAATCTTGGCCTGGATGTGGCTCACACCCGTCAGATCGACCTTGCCCGACACGGCCCCCACCGCTCTGCGCTTGCCGTCGATGCTGCTCTTCAAGTAGCAAGCTGTTTGGCCTGGATTGCTGTTCACGAACGTGTAGCCTACACACCCTGCAGTCTGCGTGCACCTATCGCAGCAACCGGCCGGATGGAGGCCGTACACGACACCCAGGTCGTTGCCCTTGAAGTCGACGTCGGTGAGCTGTGTCGAGCAGTGCCTAGGAGCCTTGATGCACTGGTAGTAACCCGCACTCCATGGCTGGCAGTACGACCCGTACGGACAGCAAATGGACCAGTCCTTGTTGCCGCAGTAGCCGCCGACTTGGGTGGAGCACGACGCAACTCGGGGCGACGTGACCAACACCGACACTGCGCCGGCGAAGCTCTTCTTGGTGCCCACGCCGCTTTTGAGATAGCAGTGCGTCTTGCCGTCCCATGCGAAGTTGACGAACGTGAAGGCTTTGCAGCCCAAGGTGTCTGTGCATCGGTTGCAGCACTCTTCAGGAAGCTTAAGACTGGCAATGTCAGCGATGTCGTTTCCCCAGTAGTCAACACCGACCTCCGGCACCCCGCACTTGGCTGGCTGAGAGACGCATTGGTAGAACCATGGATTCCACGGCTGGCAGTATTCTCCGGTGGGGCAGCAGTTGGGTCCGAGGTTGCTGTTGCCGCAGTATTGACCATGGCCCAACACAAGCTTCCGCGTTAGTTGCGCTGTGTGAATTTCGCTGTATGCGAATAGTAGACCGACGAGTGACAGATGAATGCCAATGTAGCTGTTCGCGAACGGTGAAGATGATGTTGATAGCATCTCGCTGAGATGGAATCCGTGAAGACGCGAACTGATAGGCAAGTTGCGAGGAAAGACCTTCAACTGATGATGGTCGCCCCTAAGCTCTGTACGATTGGTGAGTAATGCCATGCTGTAGTTTGGGCTCAGTCCGGGAGCATGCCCGGAGGAACACTCGTCTGGCGAGTGGTAGCTCATTGACAGCTATGAATAGATGATTTCGTCAAGCATGTTGCTGCCAGTTTCCTTACTAGACTAGATAGGACTGGGAGCGTGAGCCAGTGACGAAATCATCTATTCTAGCTGTCAAGAAACGAGATGATACGAGTGTTCCTACGGCTCCGGCCTGAATCAAAACTACAGCTTGATATTACTCACCAATCGTACAAAGCTGTTAGAATGGTTGAAGGTGTTCCTCAATGCCTATCAGTTCGCGTTTCATTCCATTCAAGCCAACACTACTAAACTCAAGAACGGCACATGGCATTCATCTGCACTCGTCGGTCTACTATTCGCATACAGCGTTCACACAGCGCGACTAACCGTTGAAAACATGCGCGGGGCCAAAGCAACATTGCGGCAACAGCAACCTCGGACCCAACTGCTGCCCCACCGGAGAATACTGCCAGCCGTGGAATCCATGGTTCTACCAATGCGTCTCTCAGCCAGCCAAGTGCGGGGTGCCGGAGGTCGGTGTTGACTACTGGGGAAACGACATCGCTGACATTGCCAGTCTTAAGCTTCCTGAAGAGTGCTGCAACCGATGCACAGACACCTTGGGCTGCAAAGCCTTCACGTTCGTCAACTTCGCATGGGACGGCAAGAGACGCACTGCTATCTCAAAAGCGGCGTGGGCACCAAGAAGAGCTTCGCCGGCGCAGTGTCGGTGTTGGTCACGTCGCCCCGAGTTGCGTCGTGCTCCACCCAAGTCGGCGGCTACTGCGGCAACAAGGACTGGTCCATTTGCTGTCCGTACGGGTCGTACTGCCAGCCATGGAGTGCGGGTTACTACCAGTGCATCAAGGCTCCTAGGCACTGCTCGACACAGCTCACCGACGTCGACTTCAAGGGCAACGACCTGGGTGTCGTGTACGGCCTCCATCCGGCCGGTTGCTGCGATAGGTGCACGCAGACTGCAGGGTGTGTAGGCTACACGTTCGTGAACAGCAATCCAGGCCAAACAGCTTGCTACTTGAAGAGCAGCATCGACGGCAAGCGCAGAGCGGTGGGGACCGTGTCGGGCAAGGTCGATCTGACGGGTGTGAGCCACATCCAGGCCAAGATTCGTCGAGGAGAGGCTCGATCGAGGGCGGTCAATCTCGGAGCATGGCTCGTCAGTGAGTACTGGATGTCGTGGGATTCCGATCGACTGTGGCGAGATGTTCCGACTGATATCGCGATGCAAGGAGAGCTTGCTGTCATGAAGTATCTCGGCAAGACGGAGGGCTCGGCCGCATTTGAAGACCATTGGCAGACGTGGATCACCGAATCCGACATCCAAGACATCGCCAACACCGGAGTGCTCAACACCGTTCGCGTGCCTGTTGGTTACTGGATCATCCGCGATGCCACCGATTCACCTGAAGAGGAGGGCGACTTGTTTGCATCTGGTGGACTCAAGTACCTCGACACGCTCATCAACGACTGGGCTCTAAAACACGACTTGGCTGTCGTAGTAAGTCTCCACGCGCACCAGGGCAGTCAGAATGGGTACGCACATAGTGCTCCTGGGGCTCTTGGAACTGTTGGATGGAGCACCTCGCAGACAAACGTCGACAATTCGCTCACGTTTGCAACGTTCATCGCAGAACGATACAAGGACAGCCCATCGTTCCTCGGACTCAACCTCATGAACGAACCTGCGCCGCCTACCGACCGAGGGGTATTGATCAAGTACTACGTCGAGGCGTACAACCGGATCCGAGTCACGGGCAACAACTGCATCATATTAGTGTCCCCACTCGTCACGGAGCAAGGCCCACGTGGGTTCGATGGGATGCCGAGTGCTCCGGAGTATGACAACGTGTGGAACGAAATCCACGCGTATTTCATTTGGGGTACGAAGACAAGAGTGAGGAGTGGATTCTTGACCATCTCGACACGTACAAGAAGGAAAACCTGCAATTTCAATCCAAAGGCAATCGGTTGTTCATCGGAGAGTGGAGTATGGGGGGACCTCCGGACGAGAAAGGTATGTTCCAAGATATTGGCTGTTTCCATGAGCTTGGGCGCAAACAATTAGCAATGTATAACGAAGACGCTACTGGTGGTTGGGCGTTCTGGTCCTGGCGACACTCAGATGAATCGTTTACTTGGTCCTTACGTACATTGATCCAGTACAATTAGTTAAGCTTTAGCTTTGAGCTTAGCTAAAGTACTATGGCTTCGTTATTCCATCTTCCGTTTTGAAAAAGCATCGCACAGCTCTCGGATTACCGCAACTACCACGATACCTCTGAAAGAAGGTGAATACCAGAAAGAAACAACATATTTTGTGAGCACAATCCATCCACACACACCGAAATGACCGAAAGCCTTTGACGCTACAGTTTGATAGAGCTCAGACAGGGGTATTTGGGCAATAAGCCTTGCGGTTATCCGCAGCATCGAGACCAATACAAAAGAGAGCGAATTGGCCTTTTATTTTGTTCCCCTTTTGGGAGACCAACAAGAAGAGCTGAGATTCAACGGAAGACTGCAGCAACAGACTTCGACAATCCTCTTTTAAACCTTTATGAAGATTCATAAAGTCGAGTGACAAATGACTTACGGCTCATTGCAGCACAAGATCGCCGTCCTTGAGCAACTTGCGCATCGACCAGCCTGTACGCTTGATCGTCTCGTCCGAATGACGCCATGACCAAAATGCCCAGCCTCCAGAAGCGTCGGCATTGAACATGGCAAGTTGCTTGCGGCCCAACTCGTGGAAGTTGTCCATGTTCTGGAAAACGGAGTTCTGGTCGGGAGGGCCTGCCATACACCACTCGCCAACAAATAGGCGGTTCTCTCGTGGCACCTTCTGGACGCTGTACTTCCGGTAGTCGTCCATACGAGAATCTCTGTCTCGTCAGCACCAGAGGCGGGCTGATAGTCTGGCAGTAGCGTAGAAGAAGGCAAGATGTCGGTCTTTGGCCGTTAGCTGGAAAGTTCAAAAAGTGAGCAAGGTAAGTTGTGTTAGGCCTCAACCAAAACCCCTTTCGTTACTCAGTAACTACTGCGGCTCACCTTCGTGAGCGAGGTAGACAAGGTGGTGATCCTTCCTGGATAGCTCCACAGAACTTGTCCTGGACCTTTCCTTTCTTCCTCATTGTCACAACCACTCACAACTTCCTCTCTTCATATTCATTAGTATCTAACTGGAATGACCAGGATCAACGGCCTAATCAACTGCTCTCAACTAGTAAGCTTCTCGCCCGTTGACTCTCGTACTCCCACATCATTCCATGTTGGACACTTGATATCCATGCACACATGCACCACGCATCGATCTTGCGTGAGCAGGATTAGACCTCCTGCATTTCGACGTCTTCGACGTCCGCCTCTCCAGTGTTGGCCTCGACCACCACCCAGGCTTCTTCCACGTCCTCCACGTTGATGCGTCCTCTCTGGCGCTCGAACTCAGCCGGACCTAACGCCTTCGTAAACACATCCGCGAGGTTATCTGCGGTGGGCACGTAGACCATGTCTAGCTCATCCCGTTGAGCGCACTCATTGATGAACCTGGCGTGCTTCGCCATGTGCCGAACTCCGCGACGTGTTGCCATTGCTTGCCACGACTGCAATAGCACTTTGGTTATCACAGTGAAGTGGAACCTCCAGTCGGCCATCACCAACTCCCAGCTCTTTAATCAGCTCCCGGGCCCACATGATCATCTTGCAGCATTCACAACTAGCTACAAGCTCAGAACTGCACGTGTCTTCAGTCACTCGACGTTGACTGAGACTCTTCCACATCCACATGTTGCCGTGAAAGCGCAGCAGATAGCCAGTCACTGAGCGACTAGTTTCAGGACAGGACTGGTGATCTGCATCGCTGAACGCATCCAGCACAGGATACTCAGGTGTAACTCTGTACACCAATCCCAAACCTTTCGTGGCCAGCGCGTAGCGCACTACGCGTTGTGCAGCTCTGTAGTTCTCCACTGTGTATGCACTCATGTATCGGCTGGTTTCTTCGGAGAAGAAGCCTATTTTCTAGCAAGCGGGCCTGAACACGAAGCAGCAAGAAGCGGACCAAGTCAAGCCGACGTGGCGTCACAGAAGTACCGTAGATACGCAATGAGTATGATAGGACTGGAGTAGCCAGTCATTTGTAGATTCGCTCAGCTCTCGATAGTAGATACGCTCTCGACCCACCACTATGGTTTCCCGCTCGCTCAAGAAGGGCTCCTTTCTGCTGCTATTTCCTGAGGACGTCTCCACGGACGAGACAGCCCCGTTCTACGTCGTGGTCAAAAGTGCACGCAAAACGAAAACGGTGGTGACGAAGCTTACTACCGACGACTCAACCGGTGCGGAGCTGTCGCTCGACCCGTCGATCGCCCTCCCACGAGTTGTTGCTGCTCGCGATGCATCAGGACTCAAGCTGGGTACGTGGCTTCGAAAGGCTGTCTGCGTACAAAAGGACGGATCGTTTCGCCACGGCCAAGTCGTCGATTACGAGGACGATGCTATCGTTGTGCGGGCAAACAGTGAACGCTTTACCGTTGGCATGCCCAGCGGCGTAACTGAGGTGTACCCCGTAGTCGCCATGGTGATGCAAGCCCGTGACTGGCAGCTGCAGGAGTGGACGCTCTCGGACATTGAAGGCATCCACGATGCTCTAATCGACAGCTTGCTGGGCGCTACTCGGCTGGACAGCGACCCTGCCTGGATTTCTGTCGCCGATAGTAACGCTTGAAGCTGAGGGTTAAACACTGAAAACTCTGCTGCTACCGCATGCCGGGTTTGCAATCCAGCAGAACCGTCGGCGATAACCGCTGCACGATACTTCTCGAGCGTCGAATTGATCCACAGCTCTAGAGTCGGCAGTTCCGAGACATGCCAGAGTTTCCACTGTTCGGCCTCCAGCACGAACGACTGGAGGGCCTTCACGAGGGCCTGAGTGGTGTCGTCGCAGCAGAATACACAGTACTACATCAAACCCGAGACGGCGCTGGCCAGATCGGCCCAGGATGCTACCGATGGAGGCGGTAAGATCGCGGCTGCAGCTGAGAAGTCCGTCATCGAAACTGTGGCATTCCGCTGGGCGAGAAGACCTTCTTTGTATCCGAGCGGCTTGAAATGTAGGATCGAGAGACCTCGAGAGCCGAACTGGAAATCATATGCGCGGACGAGCACCCCAGGATAGACGCGAAAGCGGAACCCGGTTTGAGCCATCAGCATCTCCACAAGCATGAACCCAGACGTACCTAGGTGTGATTCGCCAGTAATCATGTCGTGCACTAGCTCTTGTTGGGGGGAAGGCGAGAACTCGTATCGGCCGCGCTTGACTGGTGGAGACGCGTGTGTGTTCTCCAACCTCGGGCGCTTCGCGGACCCGCTTTCAGCTCTGGACCGATCGAGGTACCGGGCTACTAAATGAGGTCGGGTTCGACGCAGCTGGTCGAGAAAATCCAGCTCGGCATCCAGGTCAGTGACGGCTGTACCACTCGTGGCGACCAGGCTGGGGTCCGGATTGCTCGCAGGTGCAAATCGACGGGGGTCGTGATGGACTTGGTTGCGGGTACGAGGCGTTGGAGCGGGGGTAGTCAAGGGTGGAGCACCCAGGTCGGCGGCGGTGTCGCGCTCGTCTTGAGCCTGCTCCTCCTCGTCGTCGACTACCTCTGGCTCGAACAGGGAGGGGTCCATTGGACGCGGTAATTCGATGCGGGGATCTGGACCGTGTCCCTCGGGCTCCCGGCCAGGACCGTGGCCAGAAGCTTCCTCGGCACTGGTAGGTGACGGGTCGTCGCAGAATGAGTGTCCGAGTCTTCGTCGAAGTGCCGGTGGAACCCTCCCTTGGCCTGTTACGTAGTAGACGTAGTTGACGACGTGTGACAGCGAAACGGTACAGGTCATGCCTGTGTCCGGCTCTACCCACGAGAAAACGGCGTTGGGATCGGGAGAAATGTGTGGCGTCGCTTTACGTAGCCGACCGCATTACCCCGGGCACGGTGAACCGCGAAGTCAATCCAGTCCAGTCAATTGGTGGCCCCACCAATGTCAGTCGGGTGATTAAGTCCGAGCGCAAGGTTCCTGCCGACGTTCTTGCGGTGTTACCTCGCCAACATGGAAAAGAGCTTTGCCTGCGTCACCTCTCCAAGCGTGGATGCCTATCGCTAGACCCAGCTCGCTGCGTCAACCCCGCGCGATTTCATTCACGACCAGCCACACTGCCGACGCAGATCACAGCCCACGTCAAGTCTCATTTCGGCGGGCTTTGTGAACAGTACAAACGAGCGTGACCATTTACCCGCCAGAGGCAGTGGCGCCAAGCGAGGCCCTGGCTCACCTCTCGTGTCGTCCGGCAAGAGAATCCGATCCAGGACGTCGAGCGCCCTCGCCTCCCGGAAAATCTGGCTCGCCTAGAGTCTCCCCATCGTCCCAATGCCACAGATGTACCCTTCGTACATCGCCTACTGAACGTCCCTGCCCCCGATGTGCCACTCGTACATCGCCGGTCTTGACTGTGCCACTCGCACCGGACAGTTCCAGTCCCGGATGTGCCATTCGTACATCGTCTGCGTTGACTGTGCCTTCCGCACTAGAACGCTTCACTGCTCGACGTGCCTTTCGTACGCCCGCGGTGGGGGACCCCAGCCGTCAGTGTCGCCCGCACGATCCCTACCATGTCCACCAGCCAGTCCGCCGGTTACAGCATGATCATCGTGCGATGCCGAGCCGCAACAGAACTTCCGTCCCGACGGCCGTTATACTGCGTCCGGCACCACATCCGAGTCGGGCTTGGGAGCTAGCACGGCAAGTCCCGCTCCCTACGTATCGCCAGTTGTCACGGGTCCTGCTTCGTCAACTCCGTCTACACCAGATGCCGGGCCAGAAGCGATTACTGGACACGTTACGTAGCCATCGTATTCCGCTGCCGTCGCCGGTCTCCACGGTCACGGGCGATCCATCCCGAGTCCAGCTTGACCACGAACTGCAGCGTGCCTTGTCTGCCCTCGTCTACCGTGGGTTTTCCCTGGTCGAAGTGGTGGAACTAGCCCGTGGTCAATGCGAGTCCGACTACCGCCCCAACAAGGCCCTTGACCCCGACCGCTACAACGCTCTCCTCACTGGGTACAAGCGCCAGCAGTTCATGGTCTCCATAGCCCGCACCGGTATTGCTCCCGACTGGTCTCGCCCGGCTCCGCACCAATCCGTGCTCCCGACGAACCACAAGTCGGTCGACCGCCATCTCAATGCTGTCCTCAAAAGCATCCGCCAGGGCCAAGACGCCGGTCAATACTTGGTTCTTCACGAGGAGGTGCTCCCCAGTTGTGGCCCGGTGCAGGTCAGCCCCCTGGGTGCGGTGGAAAAGAACGGAGTTGATGCAGACATAGAGGTCCGAGTGATCCACGATCTCTCGTATCCTCCAGGCTCGGCCACGAACGATGCCCCCTGCGTGAATGGCTCCCATCGATAGAGTACCGACAGGTGGCTGCAGTTGCGCGACGTATCGAGGAATGTCATTCACGATACCCCACTACGTCGATCTATATGCTGAAAGGAGATGTTAAGGGCGCCTTTCGCCACCTGATGTTGGCCTCAGCACACGTGCGCTGGATGGCGGCCAGGATTCCCGAAACGAAGGCCGTCATCTTTGATTTAGCAGCTCCCTTCGGATGGACATGTTCTCCTACATGCTATGGCGTCTTTGGCGGTGCAGTCTCATGGCTCCTGGGTCGCGAAAGCCCGGCATCATTGCAGCCCTCGTCAGCGGACGCGGACTGCTTTTGCGTACGAGTGGGTGGATGACCATGTCCTCGTTGAGCCCGATCTTGGTAACCGGCTATTTCTGGCGGATCAGGCCCTTCGCTTGGCAATGCTCGCTATCCTCGGTCCAACGGCAGTGAACGAGAAGAAGTTCTCCAAGTGGACGACCCAGCTCGACGTCCTTGGTCTCGAGTTCGATACCGAGCGGCGAACAGTTTCTATGCCACGGACCAAGATTACCAAGGCTCTCGGTCGGGTAGAGCGTATCCTGGGCCAACGCCACACCACCCGCCATGAGCTTCAGTGCGTGATCGGCAGTCTGCGACACGTCTGCACGTGCCTGCGGTCGGCCAAGCCATTCTATCAGCACCTGCAACGAGCTATGCTTCAAGCACCACGACACAGTCGCGTACCGGTGCGCAGTACGGTCCAACAAGATCTGCAGTGATTTACCTGGATTCTCAGATTCGGTCGGCTGCGTGCTCTGCCTACGGCTATCTTCGTGGATATTGCCCCGGTTGACGCTCACATCCACATGGACGCAAGCGACGCAGGGCTTGTTGTGTTACACCCGTCCCGACGTCAGTTCGTGCAGATCCGGTTCGACGAAGTGGAGCGCCTTCAAATCTCGCAGGGTGATATCTTCACGATCAACGTCCGAGAATTATTTAGCGTCGCTCTAGCGGCGTGGCTGTTTGGCCCGGAGTGGAAGGTTTCCTCCCATGGAGAAGTTACGCTCGTGCAGGCATGGATCGACAACGCCAGTGCCGTGGCGTGGAGCAATCAACTAACTAGCTTCAACCCGTTGGCGCAGGAGCTGTCTCGCGCGATCGGCCTCGCCGAAGCAATGTTCGACATCCGGATTTCTGCGCAGCATTTGCCGGGATGCGCAAACACGATGGCGGATGCAGGCTCGCGGGCTTGGGCAGAGCCATTTACTTCACGGTGGACTAACTTTGCTGCGTCGTGGTCACAGGTTCCGGTACCAGACCACATCCGCCGAATTTACAGCTCCTTCTCTGCGAACTTCAAGCCCAGTCGGTGGCCGCCAGCACACGATCCAAGTATTCGTCCAATTGGGGTCAATGGTCCCGGTGGTGCCTCGAACGGGGCTACTCTCCGTGGTTACCCGACGACCGCTGTGCCCAGTCGGCCCAGCTCATTTTTGTTTGCCATCTCCATTTGGAAGCTGCCCGACCAGGCCGCTCTCTCAGCGACGACCATTTTGTCCAAGCTTAGCGCAATCTCTTGGTATCATCAACGGTACTGTGGATACCCAACAGGGCTCCATTCCGGACACAAAATGGCTGTGCGGGGGCTGCAGAGGCTGTCTCCCGGTCCTACACGGAAAGAGCCCGCCTCAGTCCGTCTCCTCCAAGCATTGCGACGACGGTGTGACTTCGCCATCGCCCACGATCGCGTACTCTGGGGGGCTGCGCTCATGGGCTACTTCTTTCTCATGCGCCGCTCAGAGTACCTCGCATCGGGTAGCAAGTCAAAATCCTACATGATCAAGGTTCAAGACGTTACGCTGTGGAACCAGAAAGGTGAAGTCGCCACCAACGAACTGGCCGCTACTTCCGTGTCCGTGCGATTCACAGGGAGCAAAACCGATCAAATACACAAAGGTGAAACCCGATACCTGCAACGTTCGGGGTCAAGCTTGCTGTGCCCCGTGAAGGAAGCGTGGGCTCTCAAGTACCACTGCCTTAAGTCGGGCGTCGGACCCGCAGAGCCACTGTGCTCAATTTCGCACGGCGTGCCCCTTCAAGGTGACGACATGCACGACGGCATAAAACTGGCAGCCGAGGCAACTCGATGTAATCCCCGCAAGTACGGGACACATTCGCTGCGGAGCGGAGGCGCGACGGCCATGTTCGCGGCCGGGGTAGACCGCCTCACAATCAAGACGTTCGGTCGGTGGAAGTCCGACGCCTTTGAAATTTACACAAGGATTAACAGCGAGACGACAGCTCAGCTCGCTGCCCGAATGTGCTTCGGATCCGAGGCTCCAGTACAGCCCAGCTACGCTGGTGGGGCAACATCCTCCACGTAGTGGGGATCAACTGTAACTGGAGCCTCAATACACGAGCAAAAAAATGCCCCCAAGTTGAAGTGAGCGCTGGTTGAAAGTCCCAGCGTTCTCACAGCATTGGCGAGGTCTGGTCTTGTACACATGACCAGGTATTGGAGGGATCCAACGATCTCCTTGTATGGCAACTTAGGGTCATTGATCTTGGACTCATCCGTCTCAATTTTCGTGGTCTTCTCATGATGGAACTGTGGAGAGCGAACCGGTCTAGCAGATGCCAGGCCAAACTTCTCAGCTAGACGCTCAACGTATGCTGTTTGCGACAGACAGACCATGCGTCCCGGCATATAGCTCACTTCCATTCCTAACAGGTGTCGCACTCGACCCAAGTTCTTCAGTTTAAACCGTAGCGCTAGCTGGTGAACCAACTCGTCAATTGTCCGACGCAACTCCCGCCGCCACAATGTCATCAACGTAGACGGTAAGGAACATTACGCGTCCATTACGGCGTCTCCAGTAGACGCCAGCATCAAACGTGCACTGCACAAATCCGAGCTCGATCAAAGCCTTGTGCAGCGTGTCATTCCAGATCTTGGATGCTTGCTTCAGTCCATAGAGTCCTTTCTTAAGTCTGCATACACGATCCGTGCCGTCTTCGTAGCCTTCGGGCTGTTCCATGTAGATCACCACATCGACCAACTCACCGTTGAGGAAAGCCGTCACAAAGTCAAGGTGCTTGCACTCGAGAAATAGGAACATCGCTATCAGCAGTATCAATCTGACAGACTCGATCCGAACCACAGGAGAGTAGGTGCACAGATAGTCGATACCAAACTTCTGCAGAAAGCCTCGTATAGCAAGTCGGGCCTTCAATCTCTCAAGCTCTCCTTTTTCGTTCCGTTTTACCACCAAAACCCACACTGATGTCAAGATGTTAGGCTTGCGCCTCCCTTTCCTTCGCTTCGGCCGAGGCACTAACTCCCAGGTTCCATTCTGCATCAGAGCTGCATACTCCAGATCCATGGCATGACGCCATCCTTCAGCATGTTCAGACGCGAGAGCTTCCTGCCGGCTGGTAGGGTTCAAAATGTCGTTCACTGCTCCGATCAACATGCACTGCATCAGCGTCAGTGTCATGATCCACGTATTGGGATCGTACCATCGATTCGGGTGACGCTGGCGTCCCGATCTTCGTGGGGCCGATGCCGTTGTTGCATTGGTTGTAGAACTCCGGGATCGTGCTGAACCATCACTTCCTGCATTTGCATTCCGACCAGCACCACGACCAGCACCACGACCAGCACCACTCGCATTTGGACCAGCACCAACGTTTGCATTTCGACCAGCACCACGACCAGCACCACTCGCATTTTGACCAGCACCGGCGTTTGAACCCCCACCGGCTACAGTGTTCAAACTCCCACCGGCGTTTGAACCTCCACCGGCTACAGTGTTCAAACTCCCACCGGCTCCAGCGTTCAAATTCAAACTCCCACCGGCTCCAGCGTTCAAACTCCCACCTGGACATGAAGTTGCAGTTGCATTTGCAGTAGTTGTTGCCGTGCTTGCATCAACACGAATCTCTGTGGCACCACAAGCACCACCGTGACTATCATCGTGCTCCACCGTCTCGATATATTCCCAGTCACTATCACTGTCATCGCTGCTACTCATGTCCACGTCTTCATCATCATTGCTTGGAGCAGGGCATTTGTCTTCAAGTTCCTCACCCGAGACTTCAGGTTCCGAAATTGCAACATGGTTCACGGGTAGAAGTACAAACGGAATCTCGTTCGGCACCCTTGTCTGTTTTCCATAGTACCGCTTGCCCATTAGCTTTCCACATAGTCTCCTCCCACCGCGACATCCTCCCGGAAGCGGACAGATCTACGCTGAACGATGTCCCCCGTCTCGAGATCCAGTAAGCGATAACCCAGTTGCGATTCTGCCATGCCAAGAAAGACTGCAGGCTTGGCTCGCATCTCCATCTTGTTTTCTTGTTTTGGCTTGGGTACATGGTGGTAAGCCACGCAGCCACACACCTTTAAGTCCTTAAGATCGGGCTTGCGGTTTTCCAGTTTCTCAAACGGCGTTGAGTCACCCAGAGCTTTGGTCACGCTCAAGTTGTCGATGTGCACGACGTAGTGCAACACCTCACCCCAAAGACACGCCGGCAAGTTCGCAGCATCACGAATTGATCGAACTTTGCTTAACAATTTGCCGTTCAGCTTCTCCACGAGACAGTTCTCTTCTGGGGTGTATGCATTTGTTGTCAGCAAGCGGATCCCTTGTTCAGACAGAAATGACTTCAACTTGTGGTTTATGAACTTACCACCTTGGTCACAGGAAAACATCTTCACCTTAAAGTCCTTTTCCAATTGACGTACCAGGGTAATCACATTGTCAGGGCTTGGCTCTTCTTCTGGAGTAAGAAGACCCACTTAAACCGCGAAGCTTCATCCTGAATCAATTGAAAGTACTTAGCACCTCCTGGAGTCGTGATTCCAACGTAACACACATCGGACATCAAGCGCGCGCCGCATTCTTTAACACGTTTCCCTTGTTGGCGCTTCAAAGCCATCCTCTTAGCCTTCGCCTCATCACAAGCCATACACTTCACTGGTGTCTTCTTAAAATCATCCAGTGTAAGTCCGTCCATACCATCTGCAAGGCCTTCTCTCACCATTTTCTTCATGGCTTCTTCATTCAGGTGAGCCAATTTAAAGTGCCACTTCATGACGATATTATCCTCCAAGGTCTCAATGGTTCTCGGAGTCATGGCAGCAAGTGTCACCACCGGACTTGCCTTCATCCAGTAAAAGCCATCCTCACCTTTCTTGAATTCCAGACGAACATCATGCTTGTCGAAATACTTGCGTCGCAAGTGCTCATTGTCCGTCACCGAATATGAGGGCTTCCAACCTGCCTGTTCCAGTAGCCGTTGGCTGATCAAATTAGTCAGGCCTCCAGGTGCAAAGCGAACTCCTGGCAGCTCAACAATCTTGTTGTGCGTGACTTGCAACTTAACCAGTCCGGAGTGTTGATTAGTATCCATGCCACCTTTCCAGTCGAGAGTTATCATTGGGTTCTTGACAAGATTGACGAACGAGTCTTCATTCACACACACGTGTGCACCGGCACCACTATCCAGCATCCATTCCAAAGCACTGTTCGGTGCTGGACACGTTTCGTTCTGATTCCTTGCCATGCGAATTGGTACTGGCGGGTTACTCGAGTCACCAAGTTCTCCAGACCACACCATACTCATGTGAGTAGCCTGCATCTTGTCTTCACGTGTCAGATCGGGTTTGTCTTCGTTCTTCTTCTTTTCTTGCAACGCTTTCCACCCGAAACAGTCATTTCGTAAGTGTCCTTTCTTCTTGCAAAAGAAACATTTACGACTTTCCTCTGACACCTTCTTGCCATTGCCACCTTTCTTCTTGAATTTCTTCTTTGGATTCTGATGAACTGGGCGTTGTGACATCACCCTCGTTGCTTGGATCTCCTCTTTGCGTGCTTCAGCAGCGCACGCTTTATCCGTCTCAGCTTCACCGAGCAAGACGTTAACAACAGTCGTCAGGTCTGGTGCAGCTCCACCATTGTTGTTCCGGTTGAACATCCGAACCACGTTGCGGTGAGAATCGACCACACCTTGAAGGAGAATATTCACCATTTCCCCATCCTCGACAACAGCGTTCATGTTTTCTAGTTGCCGTCTCATATCCATCAGCCTATCCAGGTACTTCTCCATGTCCTCTCCTGGGGTAAACTTCGACGCGTACAGGTCACGACGAAGCCGAATTTCACTTGCATATGCACGTTTTGTCTTGTCTTGCTCAAACGCGTTCCACATCTCACGTGCAGTAGTCATTCTGCAAACCTTCTTTGAGTCTTTAGGTAGCATGCCAGACAACAGTGCATAGCGAGCAAACTGGTTCTGCTCAATCCAGTGCGGGTCAGCTTGATCAATCACACCGTTGCCGGTGACAATATCCCAACAGCTGTGCTGGATCAGGAAGCCTTCTATCTGGGCATGATAGAGGTCGAAGCCTCCTTTTTCGGTGTACTTGGGTGGCTTCGACCCAAGTACTCGTCTCGTTGCTCTAACGCCACCAGTGGCTCCTGGTGCTGCTGGTTGCGGACCAGCCCCATGTGGTTGACCAGTTCCCGGTTGCCCTTGGCCAGGTTGCTGGCCAGTTCCTGTCTGCAGTCCACCAGATGAATTCGCCGACATTGTGCCAGCGACAGGGCCGGTTGTCTCGCAGTGTCCACTTGACCACCTGCACGAAAACTTGCCGCGTCCAGATGAAGATGCCCGTCCACCGCTACTTGGGCTCATAACCTACGAGAATCTCTGTCTCGTCAGCACCAGAGGCGGGCTGATAGTCTGGCAGTAGCGTAGAAGAAGGCAAGATGTCGGTCTTTGGCCGTTAGCTGGAAAGTTCAAAGGTGAGCAAGGCAAGTTGTGTTAGGCCTCGACCAAAACCCCCTTTCGGTACTCAGTAACTACTGCGGCTCACCTTCGTGAGCGAGGTAGACAAGGTGGTGATCCTTCCTGGATAGCTCCACAGAACTTGTCCTGGACCTTTCCTTTCTTCCTCATTGTCACAACCACTCACAACTTCCTCTCTTCATATTCATTAGTATCTAACTGGAATGACCAGGATCAACGGCCTAATCAATTGCTCTCAACTAGTAAGCTTCTCGCCCGTTGACTCTCGTAGTCCAGGTTGTTAAGAATCCATTCCTCGCTCTTGTCTGCGTAGCCCCAGATGAAATATGCGTGGATTTCATTCCACACATTTTCATATTCGGGAGCACTTGGGAAGTTCGTGAACCCCGCGGGGCCTTGGTCGCTCAAGAACGGGGACACGAACAGGATGCATTTGTTCCCGGTGGCTCGGATTTGCTTGTACGCTTCACGGTAGTATCGTAGTAGCGCGTTAATGTCCGTAGGTTGGTTGGGCTCATTCATGAGACTCAGTCCAAGGAAAGCGGGACTATCCTTGTATCGAGCTGCCAAGAACGTCGCGAACTTGATGGAGTTTTGAATGTTGGTCTCCGAAGTGCTCCACTTCGTCTCACCGTTCACAGGTGGAGAGGTTGACTCGTATCCGTTCTGACTGCCCTGGTGAGCGTGAAGACTCAGCACAACTGCGATGTTATACTTCAGAGCCCAGTTGTTGATGAGCGTGTCGACGTACTTGAGTCCTCCTGGGGCATACATGTCTGCTTCTGTGCCAGGTGAATCGGTGGCATCCCGAATGATCCAATGACCCACTGGAACACGAACGGTGTTCAAGACTCCTGTCTTGGCAATTGCACTGATGTCGGCTTCGGTGATCCACGTTTTACGGTGCTCTTCGAACGCAGCAGTTCCCTTCTCCTTGCCCAAGTACTTCATCACAGTGTACTCTCCTCTCCACGCCATGTCGACAGGAACGTTTTTCCAAAGTGGAGAGTCCCACGACATCCAGTACTCGCTGACAAACCACGCTCCCAAATTGACAGCCTTGGACTGGACGGCACCACTGCGAATCTTTGTTTGCACGTGAAGGCTGTTGATGATACCCGACACGGCACCAACCGAAGATTTCTTCCCTAAAAGACTGCTCTTGAGGTAGCACGCAGGACCCCTCGGATCACTATTCACGAAGGTATACCCGACAAAACCAGACGTCTTGGTGCACTTTTCACAGCAGTCCCATGGATATCCTCCGAAAGACACCCCCATATCGTTGCCATTAAAGTCCACGTCCGTCAGTTGTGTCGAGCACTTGGCAGGAACATCTTTGCACTGGTAATAGTCCGAGTTCCAAGGTTGACAGTACGTGGCGTCCAGACAGCAAGACGTTCCTCGAGAGTTGCCGCAGTAGTCTCCGTTCTTGGAACTGCACGTGGCTCCAGAAGAGGACGAGACGGTGGCTGACACAAGACCAATCTTGCTCACTCTGTTGCCCATACCCTTTTTCAGGTAGCACTGCGTCTTGCCATTCCATCCGGTTGTCAAACGTGTAGGCGACACACCCTGCAGTCTCGGAGCATTTGTTGCAACAATCATCAGGAAGTTTCAAACCTTCGAAGCTCGAGAGATCGTTGCCTGAGTAGTCAATGCCAACCTCCGGAACCCCCACTTGGCAGGTACAGGGCGACATTGATAGTAGTTTGCGTTCCATGGCTGGCAATAGCTGCCAGTTACACAGCACGAAGGTCCGTTCTGGTCGTTACCGCAGTAGTCACCGGATTTGGTGCATTGAGCACTCGCTTCCTGCACGAAAAGTTGACTTGATATCAAGGAGGCTGCTAAGACAGCAACAACCAACTTGGGTGAAGGCAATGGTGGAATCATGGGCTGAGAGCTCTGAAGTATCAAGACGAATGAGGAGTGAAACGAAGATATCGACACCATCGGATCGCAGCGACCGCTCCAAAGATTTCGTCTAAAGCGGCGGATTCGGACGGTGGAGAACTCGAGTGACATTGCTACCAACTTTCTAATGAAGTGCGGCGGAGGGAGATCTTACACGATGGAGATTGGAATGGGAATTCATTAACCGATTCTAGGATTCCGTCATTGCTGCGAAGTTCTAATGAAGGAACTGCAGCTATTTCGTGTGGAAAACTTTTCAACTACGAGCGACATGTGCCGTCACCACCCGTGATAGACTCAATCCACGCTCGAGCACTTGACACACGAGAGTACACACCGTAGTATCCGTCACGTCCGCAGGTATCGTCCTTTGCCCAGCTCACAAGTCCAACCAGTACGTCCTCACCCGTTGCAGACTCGACAATCAACGGACCACCAGAGTCACCCTCACAAGAGTCCCGGTTCGCGACCCCACCAGCGCACACCATACTCGAATCCGTAGTGACGTAAGCTGCACAAGCCTCGTCACTCACTAGCGGAACGTCGACACGCTGCAGCTCGTAGGAAAAATTCCCGTTCATCTCTGCGTCGGTCCCCCACCCAGTAGCCATCTTGCCAGCCTGGAAGTCCGAGTCATCCGCTGCTGCCATCTTCACGGGGGTGTACTTGCTGGGTCTTTCCAACTCCACCACCATGAAGTCATTTGCGTTTTTAACGCTTTCCGAGTAGTTCGGGTGGTTCATGATAGACACGATCTTGATCTGCTCGCCGATTTCAGTGCCATTTCGGTAGTGCTCACCGATGGAGGCCCAGTGAAAGGCGTCTATGGCGCAATGCGAGGCAGTGAGCACGTGGGTAGGAGTGATAAGCGAGCCTCCACACAAGCTGTCGGAGTCCCGGTCGAGACGCAGGCCGACGACGTACGTCTTGGTTCCAGCGGGGACAACTTCTCCACTGAGGATAAGTTCGCGCTCGATATGGTTGTTTGTGGCGCTGGTTGTGGAAGCAACACAGGCCAATGCCGTGGCAACTGCAGCGACCGTCTTCATTGCAGTGGAGAGGTTTCTGCGTGTCGATGACGGCAGAATCCAAAGTGGTGTTGGCACGAGGTGAAGGATGGAACAGAGAGCAGCGATGATAAGGATTCGGATCGGTTTGGGTTTCGCAGCGAGTATTTGCCAGCAATTCATACGTTGTGACACGCTGGGCAATGCATAAGAGTCTGCTGGCAAAGCCTCTCGTTGATCACCAGACGCTGTGACGCATTGGAATGCGATGTGTCATCGGTGAATTTCAGAGCTTTTTGTGTGAGAACAAAGTGATCGCTCTCAAGAAAAATACGATCCACAACACACCATCCTTGGCGTGCTCCTTCCTGCACGCTTGTTTTCATCAGGAAAGTCTATACTGCGCTGCCTCGGTGTCCACTCGATCATTCGGACTTTTCTTTCCTTGGGCCCAACTGAAAGAACCTACGTTAAGCACGATGAAGCTTTTGTCCCCGATTATATCGGCCGGTTTGGTTGCGCTCGCAGAAAGTTTCTCGTCCGTGAACGCTGACAGCGGCTCCAACTTCTACAGTGTCTCGGTTGCCGACCTCGTTCCGACCAACATCTCGAGCGACGCCATTGCCACCTCACTGACAACCGAAAACAGTACGGTCCCGATCGGCATCAAGACGTACGTCGCGAGTCTGCGGGTCAACGCGACACACAACAACTTTTGTGCTGGCACCCTCGTCACCCCCAAGCACATTCTGACGGGAGGTGCCTGTGTCGGAGGTGACATTCGCTACGCTTCGATCGGATCGCACTACAACAATGGTACCGAAGACGGCGAGCAGATCAAGGCCGTAGCCATCACGAGCCACCCGAACATTTCGGAAAGCTCTCAATACTCGTACGACTTCGTGGTCTTGGAGCTGCAGCAACCCAGTTCGTTCAAGCCCATTAAGCTTGGTGCAGCTGACGGTTCCGACACCAAGGACGGTGAGGTGGTGACCAAGCTGGGCTGGTACAACACTGGCGGCGACGGTCAGCACGCTCACGAACTGCAGCGCGCTGACGTTCACCTGATCAGTAACGAAGAGTGTTCCAAGCAAACTTCCGTGGACGAGACCAGGATGTGCTCAGCCCCTGTCGGAAACCAGACCGCTTGCACGGGCGACTACGGCGGTCCTCTTATTGTGGAGCGCCCAGAAGGTGACATCCTAATTGGTTCTGTCGGCTGGGGGAGACGACTGCAAGAAATCTGGTTACCCGAGTTACTACTCTCGCCTACCAAGCGGTCTGGACTGGATCGAGTCGATCACCAAGGGTGAATGTTTTAACTAAACGCTTCCTAGTATTCGCGATACAGCATTGAATAGCAGAGTGTAGTCCAGCTAGAAAGTACCAGGAAGCTGGATGGTAACTATGATTTGAGATGTTATTCATCAATGTCTAGTGGAGCTTACAAAATCCCAGTTCAAGACAACTTGAGGTAGCCCTTCCTGATCAAGTCTCGCATTGACCAGCCTGTCCGTTTGATTGTCGCGTCCGAGTGACGCCACGTCCAGAACGCCCAGCCACCAGTGGCGTCTGCGTTGAAGTAGTCGAGTTGCTTTTGCCCCAACTTGCGGAAGTTGTCCAAGTTCTGAAAGATGCCATTCTGATCGGGAGGTCCTCCCATGCACCATTCTCCCAGGAAGAGGCGATTGCTCGTGGGCGCTGCCTTCAAGTCGGTCTCGTCGTACTTGTCAACCTGCGCTAGAATCTGCTCCTCCGACACACCGTCGTAGCCCCAGATGAAGTATGCGTGGATCTCGTTCCACACGTTCTCGTACTGAGGAGCACCGATCATTCCGTACAAGTGACCTGCGTCTTGTTCGCTGAGGAACGGCGACACGAGCAGAATACACTTGTCCCCAGTAGCTCGGATCTGTTTGTAGGCCTCGATGTAGTAGTTCTGCAAGGCAGTTCGGTCCACCGGTGGCATGGGCTCGTTCATCAAAGCGAGACCTAGAAATGCCTCGCTGTTCTTGTACCGAGCCGCCAAGAAGCTGGCAAATACGAGCGAGTTGTCAATGTTTGTTTGCGAGGTGCTCCACCCAACTGTGCTGATGGTGACTGGAGAACTGTGCTCGTAGCCATTCTGGCTGCCCTGGTGAGCGTGGAGACTAATGATGACAGCTAGGTTGTACTTGACAGCCCACTCGTTGATCAGTGCGTCGAGATAATTGAGTCCTCCAGGTGCATACATGTCTCCCTCCGTGTCAGGTGCAGTTGTGACGTCACGGACAATCCAATGGCCAACAAGCACTCGCACGGTGTTGAGAACTCCCGTGTCTGCGATCTCCTTAATGTCGGCTTCCGTGATCCATGTCTTGCGGTGCTCTTCAAAGGCAGCAGTGCCCTTTGTCTTGCCGAGAATCCTCATGACATTGTACTCTCCACGCCAAGCTTCGTCACTAGATACGTCGGTCCACAAAGGGGCTCCCACGACATCCAGTTTTCACTTACAAGCCATCCGCCCAAGTTGACGGCTCTTGATTGGACGGCCCCACTTCGGATCTTGGCTTGGATATGGGTAGAAAGTGTCCACAGCAAGTGGAGAGTTCACAACGCCAGACACAGCTCCAACAGAAGCTCGCTTTCCAGATAGACTGCTCTTCAGGTAGCACGCAGGACCCCTCGAGTCCGTGTTTACAAACGTGTAGCCAACACAGCCGGCAGTCTCCGAGCACTTGGTACAGCAGTCCCAAGGGTACTCTCCAAAGCTGACCAACAAGTCGTTGCCCCAGAAATCCACGTCCGTGTACTGCGTGGAGCACTTGGCTGGAACATCTTTGCACTGGTAGTAGTCCGAGTTCCAAGGTTGGCAGTACGTATCACTTGGGCAACAGGAGGTTCCCTTCGAGTTGCCGCAGTAGCCTCCGTTGGAGGTGCTACATGAACTCGAAGAGACAACGGCAGACACAGCATTCGCGACGCTCTTCTTGGTACCGGTGCCGCTCTTGAGGTAGCAATGGGTTTGTCCGTCCCAGCCGTAGTTGATAAAGGTGAAGGCCGCACAGTCCGAAGTCTCACTACACTTGTTGCAGCATTCTTCAGGGAGCTTCATGCCAGCGAAGTTGGAGATGTCATCCCCGTAGTAGTCGACACCAACCTCCGGCGTGCCGCATTGGGCGAGCGTCGGACGGCACTGGTAGTAGCTTGGGTTCCAAGGCTGGCAGTTGTTTCCCGATTCACAGCATCCGGGCCCGCTCTGCTCGTTGCCACAGTACTGACCGGAGGCAGCGCACGCCTCAGCAACTTCAGTGGAAGCGCGTGCTCCATTGGTAACAGCCGCGGTGAGCACGAACAGCAAAATCGAGGGATTCCTGGCCATCGCCGTCGTGGCAGTTGGAGTGGACTTGAGTGGTGCGATGCAAAACTGAAAGTGAGAGACCGGCAATTGAAGCTGCTGTTGTCACAAGCGGACATGTCCGAGGAAAGTCTGCGTGTGGCTGGTGGCACACAGTTTCGAGATGCCTGCATTGGTGGTGGCGTACTTGTAAGTTTTGTTGTCGGCGGTACCGCTGCACCCCATACACATTTGCGTTGCAGTTATGGTGCATGTTGTATAGAGGTTATACGCCCGATGCCGACACGAGTGAGCGGACTTTTTATATAGAGATGCCTCAAGACATCCTGAGTTGCTGATGTATTAGCGTTAGTCACTGGGGTAGTCGATTTCCTCTGGTCGTAGAAGTGGAGGAAAATACCAATGAGGGAAAGGGAAAGCCGACAATAGAGGGTTTCAGAAGCACGTCAAAGTGGCAAAAAGACGTATCAAAAATGCGTATCTCGGTAATTTATTTTTGGTGCGCGCGCTGATACGGCTTTTTCGGTCCTGAAAAGTCGTAGGAGGGGGGGGGTCCGCTACGCCAAAACGGAAAAGCAAAATTCCGTACGGAAAGCCACATGACCACGATCAGAGGGGCGTGCGCGTACGCCGCGTGTGACGTCCAGGAGGACGAGGAGCTTGCTGTATCGCCTTGTTCGGCCTGCCAGAAGGCTGTGCATCACTTCTGCTCAAATGCAGTGTTCGAGGGCCCCTTGGATGTGCTCTTTTGCTCCAAGAACTGCCGTGATCGCCAAGCGGGACCACCACAACCAAATGAAGGTGACGCCGGGTGCCTACAGGAGGTAGCCCGGGTAGGAAACCGATCTAAGAAGCGTTCAAGTACTACGAAAGCTGTACGAGGGTCCAGAGCAAGCAAAAGAGGGCGCCGTCCACGATCCAAGGCAAACTCCACGACATCTACTGTGCGTCCTGCGACGGCAGCCTCAAAGCCCCAGAGCCCCAGAAACATGTTGACGGACTCCACTTCCTCCTTGATAAAGGAAGATGCTGCGCCTCAAGCAGAGTTGGAAGCCCATCCAAGCAGCCTGGGTACCGGAGATGATATTGAACGACGCAGTACAACGTTAACTACAGCTCTACCATCACTGTTGGAGGTGTTCGCAGGCCAAGGGTGAGCCCAGAGGATTCTCTAAGGCTTCAGCAAGTGCTGGGTGGATCAGATTCGGATGACCTAGGCAATCAATGTGAAGTGCGGCAACGCGGTGTACGTGTTGGAGGTGGGTGGGCTATGGAGCGCCGTGACGAAGACGAAGCTGTCGATGATGCCGCTGCCACCATCGACAAGGCAACACAAAAGCAAAACCAACCGAAGAACCCCGATAAAGAGAACACAAGCAAGAAGAAGAAGAAAATGTTTTTACGCAAGACGCAGATTTGGCACTGCTGAAAGAGATCCTCTCTATCGAGCCGTACGCTGCTGGACATGGAGAAAAGGCGCAGAAGTACCAACTAGTCGCCGATAACTTAAGTGAACATCTTGGAGAGGAGATACATGAACGAACTGTGAAAGGACGCTTGAAGTTGCTGCTCAAAGATTTTGAGTGCGAGGATCAATCATCTCGCAAAAAATCAGGAGTAGCAGAGACATATTCAGAGCTTCAACGGCTGCTTCAGGACATCAAAGACAAAATTCAAGATGTGAAAGAGGAAAGGGCCGCCAAACAGAAACAGAAGGATCTGAAAACAGCAAAGCTGCAGTCCCAGGGAGAAATTCTACGGGCCCAAGCAGTTAAGCGTCGAAGTGAAAGAGATCAAACAGATACCGAGGCATCTCATGATCTAGGAGATAACGCTGAAGTAACGGATATAGATGCAGTGGCCACTAGCAATGATAACCCGCAGCCCGTTTCATCAAAGTCGCTCATTAACTCCGCTGGAATTGTGAACGACTTCATGAAAGTCCAAGCGCAGACACGCGAAGAAAACAAGCAATTCCAAGCCCGTCTACTTCAGTTGAAGACGGAAAGGAGTGAAAAGGAAGCTTGTCGATGGGAGGAGGAATTGAAGTTTAAGAAGTGGATACACACTTACGAGAAGCAGAAGTGGGAGGATGAGTGTGATCTCCGCAGGCAAGAATTACAGATTCGCAAGGAAGAACTCTAGCTTTTGAGGGAGCAACTGTACGCCCGCGCCAATCCTGGAGCAGACGCAGCGTGACGTATACGCATTTGGATGGTTACCGTTTGCCTTCGCAGCAATTTTGATTTTTTGATGAGTCGTATGCTTGTCTTGTTTTAGGGATTGATCGGTAACTACGACATCAATGAATTGCCACCATTATTCCTCGGTATCAGCTCGCTGCAGATCCCTCTTCTAGTGACACGTTGAAGTACTCGTCGAATGTTGGTGGTTGACAATTGAAATACTTGGAGTTGTTGTTTTTCCCCCGCGCGATCGTAATGCAGTTTGTGAAAGCACTCCGATTTTGTACAGCGTTGCCACAGGTGTCTGACCTGACTGTTGCTGGCGCTTGAAATCCAGATAGGAAAAGTATCGAGTGATCTCGCCGTAGGACCATTCAACTGTTACGCGAACCTTGCTCATCGCCGCGTTGACGGCTTGCTCCGGAGCATTAACCCGACATCCCTTGAACGGGCTGCAGAAAACATTGGTACATCCGTATGCCGGATCGCCAAATATCAGTTTGTTGTAAAAAGCTGGGTTTGCTTCCAGCAGCCCCATCAGGCCACTCTCGCGCAGCATGTATATATCATGACGCCTTCCATCGACAGGTCCGTAGACGTGACAGATAATTCCATCTGGAGCAACGATCGTTTAAAACTTAAAAGCGTGTACACGCTTGTGACCGTTGCAGACGGCTTCTTGGCCTTTTGAGGGGCGGCAGATTGGTCTCACAGTCCCATCAATAAATCCCCACACTCCGTTGATGATGTCCGGGTTCTTTGCCGATATGGCATGGCAATACCGATCCAAGCTTCTTGTGATTCGGGCACTATCGAAGAAGAGTAAGTTAGCAAATACGCCGTCAAGATGCTCGACAACGAAGTAAAAAATGTGGCATAATGCTGCCGGTGAACGTCCAAACATCGCTGCTATATCAACCCAACGATGAGGAAATATCATTCTCCGAAGACATATACCCAAAGCATCGAGCGCATTTGCTCGGACGCCTTCCTTCGTGACAACTGGATCTGGGATCTTTAGATACCGCACGAGCGATTGTAAATCCTTGGTGATGAAGCGGAACTGGCCCTTAGCTTCTTGGTCAGACATTGCAAGGATGTTTAGCCGGAAGTCAGGCACCAGAATCCGGTCTCGGTAAGAGAGATGAGCGTTCACGACCACTTCTAACATGATCAGCATTGCCACCTCGCCATCCTCTGCCTCTTGGTCTTGTATCGCCGCCCGCACACCCTCCATTCTCTCAGTCAGTTGAGAGAGACCACTTTCACTTCTTCGTTTGAAAAAGATGCGAATCGGCGCGCGCGCAAAAAGTCGCGATACGCTCTTTTGATAGTGATTTTTGTTTTGCGCTACGTCTGAACCACCTGACGATACGAAAAAGTCGTATCATAAAATACCGAGTTCGATGCGTGTTTTTGGATACGTACATTTGAAAAAGCAGTGCTTCTGAATGTCTCTAATTGCCTTTCATGAATTGGCGTTATTATTTTCGGTTGACTCGTGTAGAACACATCACCATTCAAGTGTCCCACACCCCACATATGTATGCCACACCATCTCGTGTGCCACTCAAATGGCCCCCTTTCGACTTCCTAAAGACTCGAAAGCATGGAGCGGGTGGTGACGCAGGCGCTGGGCGCCACACTGCGCGGCCTGGACGAGACCATCCTCAAGTACATCAGCGGCGCCGTGGCCGACCAGCTTGCGGACGAGACGCCCGCGGACGGGGCGGCGCTCGAGGCGCTGCTCGAGGAGAGCGTGGCGCCGTTCCTGCTAAGTACGAGTTTCGTGACGGACGACGCGGCGGCTTCCAAGCTGTGCGCGTCCTTGGCCGCGACGCTATTGGCCAGTCCGGAGCTGCAGTCTATTTTGGGCACTTCGCATGATGACGTACGCGTACTGGAGACCTCGCAGAGTATCGAAGAGCAAGCCCGCAAAGACGAAGGCGCCGCCGATGCGGAACAGCTGTTGGCTCGAATGTGGGGCTTCGATAAGATCCGAAAGACCACAAATGACGAATTGGAGGCGCAGCAGTCGGCGCTTTCGGCGCGTCAAGTGCGTAAACAAATCAAACTGGAGCAATTGACGTCCGACCGAGAGGAGGAGCAGGCGGAACTGGATCGCGAGTGGGAAGACGCGCGCTTCTTGCCGGACTTGACGCAGGACAATGGCGAGAGGGACATCCATTGCCCCCGTCTCACCATCAACTTTAAGGGCAAGACGCTGCTGTCCGATACGGCACTCAAGATTGTGGCGGGACGGCGCTACGGACTCGTGGGCAAGAACGGAGCGGGTAAAACCACGTTACTACGCTACATCTCACACTACGAGCTGGAGGGATTCCCGAGACACATTCGCATCCAATTGGTGGAGCAGGAGTCGGCCTCGAAGCTCAGTAAGGACGACCGCAGTGTGCTGGAAGTGGTGCTGGCGGCAGACTATGAACGCACCATGTTGCTGCAGGAGGAGAAGGAGCTCACGGCCGACGAGGCCGACAACGGAGCTGACCACAGTGCGAGACTGAAAGAGATCTACGACCGACTCGTCAACATTGATTCGGACACGGCCGAGTCGAGAGCGCGCGCCATTCTCAACGGTCTCCAGTTCCCGGACCATGTCGTGGACGGTCCTGCCAAGGCGCTGTCTGGTGGTTGGCGCATGCGTACGGCGCTGGCTGGCGCGCTGTTCATGGCGCCCGATCTGCTGCTACTCGATGAGCCGACGAACCACTTGGATCTTGAAGCTGTCATCTGGCTGGAACATTACCTGGAGAAGTACGACAAGCAGATGATCGTGGTCTCCCACGACCGAAACTTCCTCAATGCCGTGACCACCGACATCATCTACTTGGCACAGCAGAAACTGGCGTACTACAAGGGCGACTACAACACGTTCGAGCACACGATGAAGGAAAACCTGCGCCAGCAGCGCAAGGCTTACGATGCTCAGCAGATGAAGATCCAGCACATGCAGGAGTTCATCGAGCGCTTCCGCGCCAACGCCAAGAAGGCGCCGCTGGTGCAGTCGCGAGTCAAGGCTCTGGACAAGATCCTGCGCAACGAGCTGATTGACGAGCCCGAAGATGAGCACGCTTTCCGTATGCACTTCCCTCCCCGGAGCCGCTTGGCCGGCCTATCATCGCCGTCGAAGACGTGGGCTTCCGCTACAAGCCGGAGTCGCCCTTGCTGTTCAAGGACGTGCACATTGGCGTGGACATGTCCAGCCGTATTGGTATTCTTGGTGTGAACGGCTCAGGTAAGTCGACGCTCATCAACATCATGATCGGCAAGCTTCGCGCGACCGAGGGTTCCGTCACGGTGAACCCGCGTCTGCGTGTGGCCACTTTCACGCAGCACCACGTCGACTCGCTGGACCTGTCCAAGTCGGCCGTGCAGAACATGAAGGAGATGTTCCCTGGCCACGAGCCCGACGAGTTCCGTTCGCATCTCGGCCGCTTTAACCTGTCGGGCGAACTGGCGATCAAGCCCACGCGTACACTTTCTGGTGGTCAGAAGTCCCGTGTTGGCTTTGCGATCATGACGTGGCGTCTGCCGCACGTCGTGGTGCTTGATGAGCCGACGAATCACTTGGATATGGAGACGATCGATGCACTGATTGATGCTCTGCGCGAGTACAAGGGTGGTGTGGTGATTGTATCCCACGACCAGCACTTCGTCACCAGCGTGTGCGAGGAGCTGTGGGTCGTGGGCGACGAGAAGGTGGCTCGGTTCCGCGGTACCATGAACGAGTACAAGAACCACGTGCTGGTAAAGAAATAAGCGAGTGTATCATAGACTCCCGCGCTACCAGCGTGTGGGGGCTAGACCAACTAGAGCGGAGCCAAAAAGGAATAAAGACGGCAACGCGTTGCCTCTTCACGATCTACAAGTGTATGCGCTTGCTTCCTGACGGTGCGTTCCGAAATCGTTCATGCGAGCTTAGTTTCAGACGTGGACTCCAAGTGCTATCACGCTTTTGTTTTAACGGCCGGCTCAGGAGTTTTGCGAGACAAACGGATGCCTACCCATGTCATGTTGACATATAACGGTCTAACTCGAACCCACTGCAAAAGGGCAAGTTCGTTTTTCATGTAGGCTGTCGTCTGTCTTGGGAGTTTTGGGATCACGAACGGAGCTGCAAGGCAAGACTGCAAGACAAGACTCTCACTTTTGGTTTTGCATCGGCCGTTCAAGGCGATGACCACCACTTCGCTTCTCGCAATCGCGGCCGCCGCCTCGGGTCTCACTGGAGTGCTCGCTTCCCCTGAAGTTGCGGAGGCATGCGCTGCCTCTGGTCAGTACTGTGGCAACGAGCAGAGCGGACCCGGATGCTGCGAATCGGGAAACTACTGCCAGCCATGGAACCCAAGCTACTACCAGTGCCGTCCGACGCTCGCCCAATGCGGCACGCCGGAGGTTGGTGTCGACTACTACGGCGCCGATATTGCCGATATTGCTGCCTTGAAACTTCCGGAAGAATGCTGCGCCAAGTGTTCTAAGACACTTCCGAGTGTGCAGCTTTCACCTTTATCAACTACGGCTGGGACGGACAAACCCATTGCTACCTCAAGAGCGGCACCGGTACCAAGAAGAGCGTCGCGAATGCTGTGTCTGCCGTTGTCTCTTCGAGTTCATGTAGCACCTCCAACGGAGGCTACTGCGGCAACTCGAAGGGAACCTCCTGTTGCCCAAGTGATACGTACTGCCAACCTTGGAACTCGGACTACTACCAGTGCAAAGATGTTCCAGCCAAGTGCTCCACGCAGTACACGGACGTGGATTTCTGGGGCAACGACTTGTTGGTCAGCTTTGGAGAGTACCCTTGGGACTGCTGTACCAAGTGCTCGGAGACTGCCGGCTGTGTTGGCTACACGTTTGTAAACACGGACTCGAGGGGTCCTGCGTGCTACCTGAAGAGCAGTCTATCTGGAAAGCGAGCTTCTGTTGGAGCTGTGTCTGGCGTTGTGAACTCTCCACTTGCTGTGGACACTTCTACCCATATCCAAGCCAAGATCCGAAGTGGGGCCGTCCAGTCCAAGGCTGTCAATTTGGGAGCGTGGTTTGTCAGCGAGTACTGGATGTCGTGGGACTCTCCACTTTAGAAAAACGTTCCTGTCGACACGGCGTGGAGAGGAGAGTACACTGTGATGAAGTACTTGGGCAAGGAGAAGGGAACTGCTGCATTCGAAGAGCACCGTAAAACGTGGATCACCGAAGCCGACATCAGTGCAATTGCCAAGACAGGAGTCTTGAACACCGTTCGTGTTCCAGTGGGTCATTGGATCATTCGGGATGCCACCGATTCACCTGGCACAGAAGCAGACATGTATGCCCCAGGAGGACTCAAGTACATCGACACGCTCATCAACAACTGGGCTCTGAAGTATAACATCGCAGTTGTGCTGAGTCTTCACGCTCACCAGGGCAGTCAGAACGGATACGAGTCAACCTCTCCACCTGTGAACGGTGAGACGAAGTGGAGCACTTCGGAGACCAACATTCAAAACTCCATCAAGTTCGCGACGTTCTTGGCAGCTCGATACAAGGATAGTCCCGCTTTCCTTGGACTGAGTCTCATGAATGGGCCCAACCAACCTACGGACATTAACGCGCTACTACGATACTACCGTGAAGCGTACAAGCAAATCCGAGCCACCGGGAACAAATGCATCCTGTTCGTGTCCCCGTTCTTGAGCGACCAAGGCCCCGCGGGGTTCACGAACTTCCCAAGTGCTCCCGAATATGAAAATGTGTGGAATGAAATCCACGCATATTTCATCTGGGGCTACGCAGACAAGAGCGAGGAATGGATTCTTAACAACCTGGACGACTACAGGAAGTACAACGTCCAGAAGGTGCCACGAGAGAACCGCCTATTTGTTGGCGAGTGGTGTATGGCAGGCCCTCCCGACCAGAACTCCGTTTTCCAGAACATGGACAACTTCCACGAGTTGGGCCGCAAGCAACTTGCCATGTTCAATGCCGACGCTTCTGGAGGCTGGGCATTTTGGTCATGGCGTCATTCGGACGAGACGATCAAGCGTTCAGGCTGGTCGATGCGCAAGTTGCTCGAGGACGGTGATCTGGTGCTGCAATGAGCTGTTGTAGTGCAGATATCGATTCTTTAGATGAGCTGTGCATAAATTGAATAAAATCTGCTCGCAGTTTGAAGATGAAGAGCCTTGGCGATGAGATCTTGAATAATTTTTAGAGGAGCCGATGCACAGTGCAAACGTAGTGGTAGATAATGGTACTTTGTAGCCATGTTTTGAGGTTGCGTTTGCAGTTGCTGCCAACTCCCTACGTAGTACGTGCTGTCCGAAACGTAAAGTAAAAACCGGCGACAGGCTTCATCGCCTTTCGTTTTTAACATTTTTCTTTCATGTGCTCAGGCAATTTTACTTGTACATCCGCGTATTTTGCCCCGAATAATCCGGTCTTGGGTCATGCCATTTACCTACAATATTTGTACTGTTCCGTTAGAAAAAAATGCGCTATGAACACAAAGAGGAAGCAAACTTGGAAGCTGGACAAAATGGCCATCGTGAGGTTGTTTCTTGAAAACTTACAAATCAGCGCCTGTCGATCGAAGTGCTTTCAAGCGTCGTAGGTTTCACACATATACTTCGTTGCCAGACGTAGTGAAATGAGCCCACTAGTACTGGACTTGAGAGCAGCTTTCCAATGCTCTCTCACTTTCAATTTGGCATCGTTCCTGACAACATCAACATCCAGTGGTCGATTGAAGCTCTGCAGTTTTGCTTTTCGAGACCGACCATGTTGTGGAAGAACTTTTCTTCATGCCGCCTTCTTTTCGCCTTCGCCGCTGTCACGGGGTCCAGTCTGCAGAATCACGGAGCGTTTGCTTCCACTGAAGTTGCTCAGGCCTGCGCTACGGCTGGTGGAAACTGCGGCAACGCTCAGACTGGTGCAAACTGCTGCCCTACCGCACAATTCTGCCAGCCGTGGAACCCAAGCTACTACCAGTGCATCCCCAAGCCTGCAAAATGTGCACTGCCTGAAGTGGGCGTGGACTACAAGGGCGACGATTTAAGTGACGTGACCGGGTTAACTCTTCCAGAAGAGTGCTGCAACAGGTGCTCATCCACAGCTGGGTGTGTGGCCTTCACCTATGTTAACATTGGTTGGGATAATAGGCCGCACTGTTACCTGAAGAAGGGCACTGGCACAAGGACGACGGGTGTTGCAGGTGCAATTTCTGCTGTTGTTACTTCCAGCACAGCTTCAAACCACATCCAATCCAAGATCCGCAGTGGTGCCGCCAAGTCCAAAGCTGTCAACTTGGGTGGGTGGTTAGTCAGTGAGTATTGGTTGTCCTGGGACTCTCCGCTGTGGACTGGGGTGCCTGGTAATGTGGCTTGGACTGGTGAGTACAACGTGATGAAGTATCTGGGCAAAACGAAAGGCACTGCTGCCTTCGAGAAGCATCGCCAGACGTGGATCACTGAGGCGGATATCAAGGAAATTGCCGCTACGGGAGTGCTCAACACGGTTCGGGTGCCTGTCGGACACTGGATCATTCTTGACGCCACTACTGCTCCAGGAACGGAGGGGGCCATGTTCGCTCGTGGAGGACTCAAGTACCTGGACACTTTGATGAACAATTGGGCAGTCAAGTACAACCTGGCAGTCATGATAAGCCTCCACGCCCACCACGGCAGTCAAAACGGATATGAACACAGTGCTCCGACCACCATTGGGAATGTCGGTTGGAGTACATCGCAAACGAACATCGATAACTCGCTGAAGGTGGCGTCGTTCCTTGCAGCGAGATACAGGAACAGTCCCGCATTTCTGGGGATGGCCTTGATGAACGAGCCTGTTCCTCCTGTGGATCGAACCATTCTGCAAAACTACTACATCCAAGCGTACAAGCAGATCCGAGCGACAGGGAACCAATGTATTCTGCTAGTTACGCCGTTCCTCAGTGAACAAGACGCAGATCACTTGTATGGGATGATCAGTGCACCACAGTATGTCAATGTGTGGAACGAGATTCACGCATATTTCATCTGGGGATACGCCGACAAAACGGAGTTGCAGATTCTAGCCGAGATCGACAAGTACGATCAGACCCACTTGAAGGCAGCGCCAACCTACAATCGCCTTTTCTTGGGAGAATGGTGTATGGGAGGACCCCCTGACCAGAATGGCATCTTTCAGAACTTGGACAACTTCCGTGAGTTGGGTCGGAAGCAACTTGCGTACTATAACGCGGATCTGACGGGCGGCTGGGCGTTCTGGACATGGCGTCACTCGGACGAGACGATCAAACGCACGGGCTGGTCCATGCGAGATTTGATCCGGAAGGGATACCTCAAGTTGTCCTGAACTGGGAGTTTGTAAGAGCTAGCACAGTACCGATGACTAAAAACTTCAAAGTGTTGTTATCGTTCAGCAATTTCCTTTCAGACCTTGATACTCGATGCGTGTATCGAAGTGTTTAGCTGCTGTAGCATTCGCCCTTGATGATGGACTCGATCCACTCCTGGCCGCTTGATAACCGCGAGTAGTAGCTTGGGTAGCCAGGAATTCCGCAGTCGAGGCCCCAGCTGACAGAACCAACTAGGATGTCACCTTCAGGGCGCTCCACGATGAGTGGGCCGCCGAGGTCACCCGTACAGGAACTCTGGTTACCGATGGGCGCTGAGCACATCGCGGTCTCATCCACAGAAGTTTGTTTGGAGCACTCTTCATTGCTGATCAACTTGACGTCAGCACGTTGCAGTTCGTGAGCGTGTTGACCTTCATCTCCAGTGTTATCCCAGCCCAGCTTGGTTACGACTTCGCCGTATTTGATGTCGGAGCCGTCAGCCGCAGCAAGCTTAATGGGCTTGAACGAACTGGGTCGTTGCAACTCCAAAACCATGAAGTCGTTCGCATAAGTGATATCTACAGATTGATTCGGGTGGTTCATGATAGCCACGACTTTGATCTGCTCGCCGTCTTCGGTGCCGTTGTTGTAGTGCGATCCAATCGAAGCGTACCGAATGTCCTGGCTGATGGTATCACGTGCGGTCAGGACGTGCTTTGGGGTGATGAGGGCGCCGGCACCGAAGTTGCTGCCTGCAGCGCTGGACCGCAGACTGACGACGTACGTCTTGGTGCCGATCGGGACGGTACTGCTCTTGGTTGTCAGCGAGGTGGCGATGGCATCGCTGGAGATGTTGGTCGGGGCGAGGTCGGCAACCGAAACGTTGTAAGAGTTGGGACTGCTGTCAGCACCGACGGACAAGGAGCCCAAAGCGAACACAGCAGGAGCGATAGATAGAATCGTGGGCAGCAGCTTCATCGCACTTGAGAAAGGTTCCTTTCAGTTGAGCTGAAAGACTAGAAAATACCGAATGATCGAGTGGAGCAAGCCAGCACGTAGACTTGCTTGATGCAAACAAGTTTTGCAGGAGGAGCACACAAGGGATGGGGTGTTGGCAACACCCCATCCCTTGTGACACTGTTGTGGATCGTGCTTTTCAATGGAGAGTGAGCAATGCTTACTGTACATGTATTTCTTAATACACAATAAACATTTTAAAGGTTGATTATTTCTTGTATCGTTTTTTGTTGCTCTCACAATAAACATTTTGCCAACTACTTCATTATGTATTAATACATGTAGTTGATTGTTCAGTGTTAGATTTGCACTTCCACAACAAGGAAATACATGTATGCATTTGCATGATGCCCTGCTCATGTTAGCCGCAGCAATGTGCAAATCGCACTCTGGATGCTCAACAAAAAAGATTATTATGTGAATCATCCCCAAAACGTTTGAATACTCCCGATGAATTGTCGGCACAGTAAGTACCCGCTTGCAAAGTCCAAGCCGATCCTGAATCTGCACCATTGTTCTGCTTGCTCTCTGTTCCTTCGGAGCACAGACACCAATGCCACTTCGGATTCAGTCACCAAGTACACCAGTAACTCTTCCACCATCATGAAGACGATCGCTGCCATCGCCACTGCGTTGGCCTGCGTTACTCCCACAGTCAGTGCCTCGAACAACCACGTCGAGCGCGAACTTATCATCGGTGGCGACATCGTCCCCATCAGAACCAAGACGTACGTCGCTGGCCTGCGTGTCTTCCAAGATTCTGACAGCTTGTGTGGAGGCTCGCTCATCACTACTACTCATGTGCTCACAGCCTCGCACTGCGTGACTGAAGGCTTCCACTGGGTCTCCATCGGAGAGCACTACCGAAATGGTACGGAAATCGGCGAGCAGATCAAGATTGTGTCTATCATGAACCACCCGAACTTCTCGGAGAACGTTTGGTTTTCCGACGATTTCGCGGTACTGGAGTTGGAAAGACCCAGCAAATTCATCCCCGTGAAATTGGCTGCAGCTGATGATTCCGACTTCCAGGCTGGCAAAATGGTCACTACGATCGGGTGGGGAATGAACGCAGAGGTGGATGGCAACTATTCGTACGAGCTGCAGCGTGCCGACGTGCTGTTGACAAGTGATGAGGCGTGTGCAAACTACACCACCGTGGACTCGAGCATGGTGTGTACGGGTGGGGTCCTTGGTAAGGACTTTAGCTACGGTGACTCGGGTGGTCCGCTGATTGTCGAGTCTGCAACTGGTGAGGACGTACTGATTGGAGTTGTGAGTTGGACAATGGATGGTGCCACCGAAACCAAAGACAACTACAGCGTGTGCTCCCGAGTATCGAGTGCTCGAACGTGGATTGAGTCTATCACGGGTGGTGACGGCACATGTCGCTCGTAGTTGAAAAGTTTTCCACACGAAATAGCCGCAGTTCCTTCATTAGAACTTCGCAGCAATGACGGAATCCTAGAATCGGTTAATGAATTCCCATTCCAATCTCCATCGTGTAAGATCTCCCTCCGCCGTGCTTCATTAAAGAGTTGATAGCAATGTCACGCACACTCGAGTTCTCCACCGTCCGAATCCGCCGCTTAAGACGAAATCTTGTGGAGCGGTCGCTGCGATCCGAAGGTCTCGATATCTTCGTTTCACTCCTCATTCGTCTTGATACTTCAGAGCTTTCAGCCCATGATTCCACCATTGCCTTCACTCAAGTTGGTTGTTGCTGTCTTAGCAGCCTCCTTGATATCAAGTCAACTTTTCGTGCAGGAAGCGAGTGCTCAATGCACCAAATCCGGTGACTACTGCGGTAACGACCAGAACGGACCTTCGTGCTGTGAGACTGGCAGCTATTGCCAGCCATGGAACGCAAACTACTATCAATGTCGCCCTGTACCTGCCAAGTGTGGGGTTCCGGAGGTTGGCATTGACTACTCCGGCAACGATCTCTCGATCTTCGAAGGCTTGAAACTTCCTGATGATTGTTGCAACAAATGCTCCGAGACTGCAGGGTGTGTCGCCTACACATTTGACAACCGTGGATGGAATGGCAAGACGCAGTGCTACCTGAAAAAGGGTATGGGCAACAGAGTGAGCAAGATTGGTCTTGTGTCATAACAGCCTTGGACTGAACAGCACCACTGCGAATCTTTGTTTGCACGTGAAGGCTGTTGATGATACCCGACACGGCACCAACCGAGGATTTCTTCCCTGAAAGACTGCTCTTGAGGTAGCACGCAGGACCCCTCGGATCACTATTCACGAAGGTATACCCGACACAACCAGACTTCTTGGTGCACTTTTCACAGCAGTCCCATGGATATCCTCCGAAAGACACCCCCATATCGTTGCCATTAAAGTTCACGTCCGTCAGTTGAGTCGAGCACTTGGCAGGAACATCTTTGCACTGGTAATAGTCCGAGTTCCAAGGTTGAGAGTACGTGGCGTCCAGACAGCAAGACGTTCTTCGAGAGTTACCACAGTAGTCTCCGTTCTTGGAACTGCACGTGACACCCTCATTACATGTAATGACTGGGCGTTCAAGTACAACCTCGCTGTCATGATCAGTCTTCACGCTCATCAAGGCAGTCAGAACGGATACGAGCACAGCTCTCCCGTCACTGTAGGCACTACCAATTGGAGCACGTCGCAAACCAACATTGACAACTCGTTAAAGTTTGCGACGTTCTTGGCTGCTCGGTATAAGGACAGTCCCGCTTTCCTCGGGTTGACGCTCATGAATGAGCCGAACCCACCAGTTGACCACGACGTCTTGCTGGCTTATCATGCTGAGGCTTACAAAAGAATCCGAGCCACTGGGAACAACTGCATCTTGGTGACGTCGCCGTATTTGGTGTACCAGGGACCAGGAGCGTTCACGAACATGCTGAGTGCTCCAAAGTACACCAACGTCTGGAACGAAGTCCCCGCGTATTTCATCTGGGGCTACGATGGCAAGACGGAGGAGTGGATTTTGTCCAACTTTGACACGTATAGGGATTTCGAGCTCCAGAAAATGCACAAGGAAAACCGTTTAGTTATCGGCGAGTGGTGTATGGGAGGTCCTCCCGACCAGAACGGTATTTTCCAAAACATGGCCAACTTCCGAGAGCTGGGACGAAAACAACTCGCCATGTATCCAACGCAGAGGCGACCGGTGGTTGGGCCTTTTGGTCGTGGCGTCATTCGGACGAGACGATCAAACGTACAGACTGGTCAATGCGTAAACTGCTCAAGGATGGTGACCTAGTGCTGCAATAAATCACCATTTCTTCTTCTTCTTCATAACGTTACGCCTTCAAGACACCTCGAATTCAAACAAGTACAGCTTGTGATTGTCAATGAAGTCACTCACTATAATATGGCATGAGGACGAGACCTTGTTCTAGGAAGTACTAGTGAGGAGCTACGTGTAGAAAATCGTGAACATTAGTGCATAAGACGCAGAATCAGCAACTTCCTTCTTTGAATAGTTTGTAGCGATCAGTAGAGAGCTGCTGCGTCGCTATCCGACGTTGCGTTGCGAATAATTCCCTTTAGCACTTGCTCTCGATAACAGACTTGATCCAGTCCAGACCGCTTGGTAGGCGCGTGTAGTAGTTGGGTAGCCAGGTCTTTGGCAGTCCATGCCCCAGGTGCCAGAACCAATTAGGATGTCACCATCGGGGCGCTCCACAATGAGTGGATCACCAAGGTCTCCCGTACACGCGCCCCGGTCAGCGACGGGGGCGGAACACATCACAGTTTCGTGCACGGACGTTTGCTTGGAGCACTCTTCGTTGCTGATGAGCGTCACATCGGAACGCTGCAGCTCCGTCGCGTACCTTTCTTCGCCATTCACGTTGAACCAACCCAACTTGGTAGCCACTTCGCCGACTTTGATGTCCGAGCCATCGGCTGCAGCAAGTTTAATGGGCTTGAAGGAACTTGGTCGCTCCAGCTCCAAAATCGTAAAGTCGTACGCGTATTCAATGTCTCCAGACATGTTGGGGTGGTTCATGATGGACACGACCTTGATCTGTTCGCCGCCGTCTTGCGTCCCGTTGTAGTAGTGCGCTCCGACCGAGGCATAGCGGACGTTCTGCCCGATACAGTCACCTTCGGTCAGGACGTGCTTTGGCGAAATGAGCGCACCGGCACAGAAGGTCCTTCTCTCGGCTCTGGATCGAATGCTCGCGACGTACGTCTTGGTGCCGAACGGGACGGTATTGTTCTTGGTCTTCAGTGAAGTGGCGATGGCATCGCTGGAGATGTTGGCCGGGGCGAGGTCGGCAACCGAAACGCTGTACGAGTTGGATCCGTTGTCAGCGTTAACGGTCAAGGAGCTCAAAGCAATCGCAGTAGATAGAACCGTCGACAGAAGCTTCATGGCACTTGGAGATTGGGACGAAGAGTTGAAGAGTTGAGCTCAAGGGAAGAAAAGTCCGAATGATCGAGTGGATTTCGGGCTCCTAATCGCAGCGCACTGACTTGCTTGCTGCAAACAAATGTTGCAGGAAGAACACACAAGGATGGTCTGTTGTGGGTCGTGTTTTTCATCTGGAGTGATCGCTCTCATAGTAAACGTTTTGTGGATCACAAAAATAATCATGGTGCTGTGGATGACTCACATAATAATCATTCTTGTTGAGCATCCAGAGTGCGATTTGCACTTCCACAAAAATGATCGTTTGTTTGGGCAAATTTGGGGATCGTCGTCCTTGCGAGTAATTCTCCCGTCTCTTTGTTATTGTTGTCGGCACTCAAACAGTGGGAACGATAGGAACGTCAAAAGTATTGATCGTCCTTGTGCACGAGTTCTCTCGAGAACAAACAGCTCTTTGAAATTCTGATGATTACGGTCCTTCGGGCGGGTGGTGATCGACAAGAGGCTTTGCCACCAGACTCTTTTCCATTGTCACAACGTATGACTAGCCCGGATGAATTACCGGTACATGCATAATAGCTGCAACCACTCGCTGCAGAACCCAAACCGATCCCGAATTTTGCATCATCACTCGGCTCTCTGTTCCTTTCGTGAAATCCACAAGTGCCAACGCCATTTCGCATTCTGTCATCGACGGCACGCAGCAACTTTCCCCTGAGAATGAAGACGGCCGCTGCAATTGCCACTGCGTTGGCATGCGCTGCTTCCACAACCAGCGCCTCGAGCAACCACGTCGAGCGCGAACTTATTGTTGGTGGCGACATCGTCCCCGTCGGAACCAAGACGTATGTCGCTGGCATGCGTAAGTTTCAAGACTCCGACAACGGGTGCGCAGGCGCTCTCATCACGCCTACCCACGTGCTCACTACCGCAGGTTGCATCCAGCAACAATTTCACTGGGTCTCCATCGGTGAACACTACAGCAATGGCACGGAAATCGGCGAGACAATCAAGATCATGTCCATCATGAAACACCCGAACTATTCGGCGAATCTTTGGTATTCGGACGATTTCGCGGTGGTAAAGCTGGAAAGACCCAGCAAATTCGCTCCCGTGAAGCTTGCTGCAGCTGATGATTCGGACTTCTTGGCTGGCAAAATGGTCACAGCGATGGGGTGGGGAACAACTGTAGCGGTGGAGGACTGGTACTATTCGTACGACCTCCACCGTGTCGACCTGCCGCTAGCGAGTGACGAAGCTTGTGCTGCCTTCGACACCGTCGACTCAAGCATGATGTGCGCTGGTGGAGTTGCGAACCAGGACATTTGTATGGGTGACTATGGTGGCCCTCTGGTTGTCGAGTCTGCAACTGGGGAGGACGTGCTGATTGGACTTATGAGCTGGAAAAAGGAGGATACCTGCGGAGGTGAAGGCAACTACGGTATTTTCTCGCGACTGTCACGCGCTCGAGCGTGGGTTGATTCTGCCACGGGTGGAGACGGCAAATGTCGTTCGTAGATGAAAATGTCCTTCAAAACCTGGGGGTAAAACGCGTAGCTGCGGGCACTTCGTCGTCTTGGGTGACATTCTAAAACCGGTTAATGAATTTCCATTCGAATCTCCATCTCGAAAGAGCGTTAACTCTCCTGACCATCTTTAATTAAGTCTTTCGTGACAGCCATAAATGCTCGCGACATCTTCGCTTCACTCGGCACCCGTCGTCGTACAAATTGCAGACCCAAAAAAACAATATTGCCTTTACCCGGCAGCCATCGTCTCGTCCACTGGACAGAGAGTAGCTAGGAAGTCGATGTTGAGAGGGGTATCCCTTCGCAAATTGCGATCCAAGAGACCCTGCGTGCTACCTCAAAAGCAGTCTTTCAGTAAAAAAATATTTCATAAGAGCTGTGCCCGGTGTTGTCAGCATCCTCCACGTGCAAACCAACGTTCCCAGTGGTCCAGTTCAAGGCCATCAACTTCGGAGCGTGGCTCGTCAGGGAGTACAGGTTGTTTTAGGATTCTGAAGAGTGTCACCGTTGACACGGCAGAATACCTGGTCATAGAGAAATACCCTGCTGCGTTCGAAGAGCGCCGTCAATTGTCATCACTGAGACCGACATCAGCGCAATTGCACATACGGGAGTGTTGAACATCGTTCGTGTTCCAGAGGGCTCAGCAGCGAATAAATACTTGACGATGTCGCACCCTGTGCGATTGTTTTATCCCGACAACTTGGGGAGTGACGATAGTGACGATGATAAGCGGACGGAAGTCCCAATATCTCGTACGCAACTTCCGAGAGCGGGCAATTGGTCTGTTGAGCTGCCAACTTCCGGTCCTCCACGAGGTGAAGAACTTTCGACTCGTCTCCGAGGTAATGTTCCCTGTTGTGCTGAGACTGTCGTAGGTGAGCGAGCATTTCTTGGAGAAAGATTGTGACCCGAGTTGTCCATAGAGATACTTTTTCGTCTCGTTGTCGTCAAATTTGAGCTTTTTGGATTGCCCACGGGGACTGGTTTCTCATTACCCATAAATGCACTCACAAGGTCAAGACCGTAGATTTCTTCCAGAGCTTTGTCCCGAACAGAAAGCGCATCATGTAGAAGTTTGGCTGCACTCGTATGGTCCCCATTGTTGTTGTTTGTTGGGTCTTCAGTTGTACCTCCATATTTGCCGCGTCGTCGATGTTGTGCTTGAAAGCGCTGTGATTCTGTCACCAACCAGTCTGCATCGACGTTTGCAGATATGTCCACAACTAAGACAGGGACTGGTAAAGTGTTTGCTGAATCTTGAATGTCGTAGCTTCTGTCCCTAGAGAGATTTACAGCAGTCGAACCAACAGCAAAAACCTCGATTCTTCCATCGTCGGTGACTGCAACACTTTTCAGCGTACCAGCAGTCTGACTGCTACTTGTAGATAGTGAAGTCTCCAATCCACTAGCAATGGCGCGAATTCCATCGAGAGAAATGCGGTTCTGACGCAGATCCAATTCTCGGACCCCAATACATGGAGAACCAGTCGGAGTTCTAGTTGAGCCGGTGATACCTGCCATCAACTTCTTCAAAAACACACTCAAGCGACCCATACCTTCACTTGTAAGGCGGTTGTAGCGCAGATCAACCTTCCTCACCTTCTCCGTACCTTCACTTTCTAACATCTTCAGTAGTGGTTGCAAGTCATCATCCACGAGCCAACATTCTCGCAGCTCCAAGCAGTCAGAGGTGGGCCAAGACCCAGCATTTGCAGGTGCAGTGGAGGCAGCTCTGACGAAAGCATCTGCAAACTTACGCATGAGCTTCGATTTGGCGCTCTGTACGGCGTGGAATTCCGTCGTTAGTTCTGTAAACTTCTCTGCAAGTCGCTGTCGTTTGTCTTGGACTTGTTTCTTCTGTTCTAAGCATTCACGAATGGCACTCTCTGTTTGTTGACGCAACGCTGCCAATTGACCTGCCAGCAGCGTCTTCTCCAGCTCCATTGCAGCTCTCGCTTGAGACTCGCGGTTAACGTCACGTACCAATCGATGAATACGCTCTTTCTGTTCCAGAGCGAGCGCCTCCTGAACACTCAAGCTCTGCTTCGTTTCTCGATGCCTCAATTCTTGCTGTTTCTCTAGCGCAAGTCTTTTAGCGAGCGTCTCCTTCATCTCATCAAGCTGTTTCTTCAGCACCGAAAGTTCACACTTCGCATCGCCTAGAAGTCTGTTATGTTTCTCGCTGGACTCGCTGCTGCTCTCTTTCTGCGAAGCTAATTCTTGCTCGAGCTGTTTTTTCCACTCAAGTGAGTCTTGTAGAACTCGTTCGAGCTCTAGCATTCGACACTGCGCAGCAAGAAGTTGTTCCTCGGCACTTTCACGTCGATCAACCGCCTCATGTAGCTGAGACTCGACGTTTTGCAGCTTGAGCGTGAGTTCGTACTGTTTGTTGCGCCGCATCACTAACTCGCTTTGCACCTTTTCAATTTCCATTTGGTAGTTCAGGTGCGAGCTCGACAGTTCCTCCTGCAACAGCCTTCGCTCGCGTCGCAGTTTCTCCTGCAACGCATTCACCGCCGATGTTTTCTCTTCCGCTTGCTTGGTTCGATGCAGCACCTCCACCTCACTTTCAGCGGAGCGTGCGATATGCTCTCGATGTGAGCTACGGAGTTGTTCACACTCGCGCTCCATGTCTTCAAGTCGCAACTTCATCTCTTCTGATGTTCTTTCCTGCGCCTCGAGCGCCTGCAGAAGTTTTTCATTCTGTGTCGTCGCGATCTCCATCGCTTTCTCACGTCCTTCTGCCTGGCTGCGACTCACTTGCAACGTGTCGATCTCAGCTTCCAGTCGATCAATCTTCCGTTGCCGCCGTACCAAATCATTCTCCTTCGAGATGACGTTCCTCTGTAGCTGCTCTAGCGCAGCCTCCAGTTCATCTAACTGTACCCGTAGCTGATCGTTTTGACCTGAGAGCAGCCACACCTCCCGTGTTTTCGCTTCGATCGCGTCGTCACGAAGGCGAATGAGCTGGTTCTCATGAAAACTCCTTGGTGAGAGGCATGCGTCTGCCTTCTCCGGTTGTAAGTCCTCCACATTCTTTTCAAGGCGGCGAATCGTTCCTTGTTGTCGATCCAGCTCCTTCCGTAGTTGTTTCTCCGTCTGCATCGCTGCTGTAAGTTCTTCATTCTTCTTCACCAACGTCTGCTCTCTCACGTCCAACGCTGCACACACCATCGCGAACTCCTCTTCGTCTTTTTTCACCTGCTCTCGAAGCTCTTCTGCTTGAACATTAACCTTTTGAACGCGTACTTCTAGAGCTTGCGTCTCGGATGTCTTTGCTTCCAATCTGCTCGTCAATACCTTGATCTGCTCCAGTAGTTCATCCACATACTCGGCCTTCCGAGCGAGAAGAAGCTCCTTTGCATTGATCTCGGCTGCTTGTTTCTCAGCCAGCAGCTTGAAAGCTTGTGCGGTGTCATCCAGCTCCACGACAGTCTCTTCCAGCTGTCGAACTCGTTCTTCTACTGACACTTGCAGCACTTCTTCTTCTCTTCTCGCTTCCTCATGATCCTCTGACATGAACGCTCTGGTCTTCAAATGCAGCACTAAACCAACGGTCGCTTGGACAGTCCGCGATCTTCTTAGCCGATGAATACGACACCAACATGCTTTGGCGGGATATCTCTTTCATCATGTTGGTACTGTTGTTCATGAACAGGAATCCATCCATCTTGACAGCAGCTCAGTCACTTGTCGTGTCCGAGACCAATTGCTCCATAGCCGACGAAGCTCAGAACGCGTCTGTGACGTTAACGTGGAACTTGTTCGACGGAGACGTCAACTACACTCGAATTTCCCATTCCAGTGAAGCTTTGGTGTCTTCCACGACCTCTTTGTCGGACCGACTGCTGATTCTTGGAGGCATCGAGTACGAATCGGCCCAACCAGTCATCGACAGTCCCGTGCTGGTTTACCACATCGCCACCAACGCGTTCCTCAAACCCCAGGACCAAATCTTGTCAGCCGTGTCGGAAGCGTACAAGTCCAGGGCAATTGAAAGCGTCTTCGTGTCTCCAGCGAGTCGATCCGAGCACGCGTCGTTCGTCAATCAGGACGGAGCCGTCTTCATCTTCGGCGGACAAAGCAGAGAGTTCCTCAATGATACATGGCGAGGGTGTGTCGATGCCAGCTCCAGCAAAGTCATCTGGGACGAATTGGTCACGGCCACCGACGCCACATCCATCGCAGCAATTCCAGTGCCACGTATCGGTCATTCGTTCACGAAAGTGTTCGAGAACAGCTCCATGATCGGAGCTCTGGTGTTTGGAGGCCTGTCCGACGACTACGTAGAGCTCAGTGGGTTGCATTTGGCCTTCATCACCAAGTCGTCGTCCTCTTCGTCTCCTGCGTGTACAAACCGTGGACCGAAACTCTCGTGGCGAAAGCTCAAAGCTGGTCCGTTGACGGATACTGGACCGGTCCCCACTGCTCGAGCGTATCACGCTGCCATGACAACAACCAAGCTCTTCACGTCCTCGAAACTGGCGTGTCTGGTAGTCCACGGAGGCAAAAGCATCCAAGAAGGCACCATTTTCAACGAACTCTGGCGCTTGTATCCTCCGTTAGCTCCCGATCCAGTCATCCCAGTCGAGAGACTCAACTACACGTGGGAACTTCTCACAGAGATCGGCACTACCCCTGGAGCTCGCTATGGGGCCAGCATGACGTTCGTGGACGAAGGAAAACTTGCTCTCGCGGGAGGTTCCTACACGTTTCCAAGCGACTTTCTCAGTGATACTTGGGAATTGAACGTGAACGCCACGCAGTGGATTCGACTCTCGTTCACAGACGACTACACGCCGCCACGTCGAGGCCACTCGCTCTCGTTTTTCTCGACAACAACTCGGTTGTTCCTGTTTGGAGGTCGAGACCGGTACGCAGTCGTCAACAAACGGATGCAAGCAGCGTACTACGGCGCTCCGTTCTGTGCCATCGGACTGAAGATCACGTTTTGCACTGCCACCTCCAAGTACGTCTGCATCGCGTGTCCTGGTGGGTCCTACCTCGAAAGAGGCTCGCGAAAATGTTTGCTGTGTCCACAAGGAACGTTTTCATCTGCGGGGGCTGCCGAATGCACGAAATGTCCCGCTGGAACGTTCAGCTCCGACGTAGGCAAGGACGGCACTACTCCGTGCACTGCATGTCCTGCTGGGACCTTCTCTCAAACGGTAGGCGCTGGATCAGGCGCTGCTTGCAATGCGTGTGCAGCCGGCACCTTCACTGCTTCTGCTGGATCTGTGTCGTGCTCCAGTTGTGCGGCTGGTACATTTTCCAGTGCCAATGCTTCAACTTGCACAGTTTGTTCGCGTGGAAAGTGGAGTTCCGTTGGAGCTGGCACTTGTACGGACTGCGCTGCTGGCACGTACACTCCAAGCACTGGATCAACCTCATGTCTTTCTTGTCCGAGAGGATTCTTCAGTAGCTCTGGCGACGTCAGTTGTTCAGCTTGCCCAGCCAATACGTACAGCGCCTCCGTTGGTGCTTCAGCTTCGAACTGCATCGCGTGTCCCTCGTTCACGTTTGCAACTTCAAAAGGCCAAAGCGCTTGCAAAATGTGTCCGTCAGGCTCGTCATGGACAGGAGACAAGTGCACATTGTGCAGCAAAGGTTTTTACGCGTCCAGCAGCACGAATGGTGCCTGCATTGCTTGTCCAAAAGACTCGTATGCAGTAGATGTTGGGTCGTCCATTTGCCAGAGCTGTCCAACTGGTAAATTCACCAGCAATACAGGAACGACAAACTCCAGCGATTGCCAGCTCTGCCCGAGTGGGTCCTTTCTGAATGGTGGAACCTGCCAGACTTGCGGCGCGGGCACGTATCCTGAACCAAGCGGGTTCTGCTCGTCGTGTGCTCCAGGTAGCTACTTTTCCGGAGGTGGATCGTCCGCTGCCTTCGATACTTCACTGGGCTGTACTTCCTGTCCGGCCATGAGTTACAGCAGTAACCTTGGAGCTACCGGTTGCTCTGTTTGTGCGGACAATAGTTTCTCCATGGAAGCGTGGCGGACCTGCATTTCCTGCACTGCGTCTCAAACATCGCCACCAGGCTGTGTGACTGGACGAAATGGCCTCTTGTGCTCTGGAAACGGAGACTGCGTCTATGGAGGGTGTGCTTGCAATGCTGGCTGGGTTGGTGGAGATTGCAGTGTTCCCGTGAATGATGCGGTCACAACTTCAGGATCAGCAGTGTTGTTTTATCCAGATGCACCAATTCAGCTTGTGAACGTGTCCGCATTCTCAACCGTGACCAGCATCAACGTACGCCTTGCTCGGGCAGGGTATCGAAACTCTCGGCTGCAAGCAAGTGTAGTATGGAGCTCGAACAATTTCACTGCCACTCCATCTGTGCTGCCCGTCACTCTTGACTTTGCACTTGGTGAGTCTCTCAAGACCATCCAGATCCCGATTTCGCAGCTCTCACCGAGAACTGGCTGTCGATTCTTCACTCTGTCCCTTGTTGATCTCCCTGGTGCCGGCAATACCGCAGTGTCGTCCGATTCGGACAATAAGTTGACGGTGTACGTTGACGATTTGAACGGGGTATCCGGTGGAGCAGCGGGAACGGTAGCTGCTACATATACACGACAAGCAAATGGCACTGCTCTTGCTGCAGTGACACTTGATCGTCTTGTAGCGACTCAGCTCACTCTATCCCCTCAGTCCACCGTCATAGACGCGAACTTTGGTGTGTCTTTGCGTGATCAGCCGCTGAATCTCCTCGTTGTGATCGATTTGTCGGCTGCTTGGGTTTCTTCGTTTATGGATCTGCTTCCTGCAGTTGTCGCCCAACTTCAAATCGTCTACCGATCTGTACCCGATGGCGTCAGACTGGGACTGTTAAATGGCGCTACCAAACCAACCGCAGTGTTTTACTCGAGTCTTGCGGAATTCTTCGACGCAGCTCAAGCACTTGCTGCTTCCAGTGGAGGAAATACACCTCGTACTTGGGACTGGGTATCACAAGGCTTGGTGGCATGTACTACGGCTTGGCCAGCTGCAGATCGCAGGCACATGTTGATTGTTGCAGGCGACACCCTCACCGCAGGTGGATCCGTCACTTTGCCGTCCACGTTGATCAGCCAGTTGCGATCGCAAAATGTCTTCGCATACACACTTTCTCCAACACAAGTTACCTTCTCTAGCAGCAGCGACGTGATGCAGAATGTAGCATACGGCACAACAGCAGCAATTCCTTCGGTACTGCGTCAGGCATTTGAGAAGAAGGACAGCACTTTGCCTTCGAGCGCAAATATCCTTGACGACCCAGCTGGTCTCGCCTCATCCGTTCAAGTGACAGCCTTTTCAATTGGTTCGAGCTCCTTGTCGGTTGTCCGCGTCAGTATAGGGTCCTTTCCCACTCCATCTCAGCTCAGAGCTCTCACCACCATGGCGATCATGGTTGGTATACCTGGTGGATCCATGATATTCATCCAAGTTCGAGAACCTGGTCAGGCATGCTTCCCGCCGACACAGACAATCGGAGTTGACCCACTCCCGTTAAGTGGTTGGGCTGACGCGTGGCATCTCTCCACCTTAAGCAACGTTCAACGACTGCGGAAAACTTCACCGAGCTCTTCGACACTTCAAATGGCGCTGTATCAAGACGCATCACTACTGCGTAAGTTGACCAGCACAATTTTATCAATCTCGGACACCGCGTCCACGCACCTGAAATTGACGAGGACCTACCCGGGCTCATTCTTTGCGGCAGGACTGTCATTGGCAACACGTGGGTACTGGAGGTCAAGATCCGACAGCGGGACAACAACGTGCAGCATTCAGCTGAACATGATCGGCTCCAATACGAGTCTGAGTATGTCCAGTGTCGTTCCTTTCGCGGCACAGGTCCTTCCAGGTGAATGGAACTACGGCTTCTCACAGAGCATAATCCCCTGGGAATTGAGTAGCCTCACAATTGATCTCCAATGCAACACTTCATCCCCAGGTCCTGTCGTCGAATGGGCAGCGCTCGGCTTGCTTCCTGACCCAAACTTCGCCTGCAAATGCCCGCGCGGATTCTATCACGACACTCTCTCGGACGAAGGAAGTAACGGATCTTGCGTACGCTGCACTGCTGGTTCATTCTGCGCCGCAGGTATAAAGCGTCAATGTCCCGACGGCACCTTCTCCTTCGGGAAAGCAGCATCCTGCGAGCCTTGTCGCGACGGATGGATTTGTACTGATGGCCTGGCACGGCTCTGCGATCCAGGCACGTACTCCACGCCATTTTTCACATGTGGAATTTGTCCAAGTGGCTACGCTTGTCGAAACGGGAAGAAATCGATCTGTCCTGCTGGTACATTTTCACCAAAGCTCTCTAGTGAGTGTCAGAGCTGCCCTCCAGGGACCATTTCTCGTTCAGAAGGGTACGTAGATTGTCAACATTGCAAAACTCACCTTGTACTTACCTTGAATCCTGCATAACGCAGATCATCCACATGTGATCTCTGCCCGCTGGAGTGGACATCCAACTATCAACGTGACCATTGCATCTCTTGTCCTCCAGGTGAAGCAACGCTTTACGCAGGACAGCACCCTTGTTCATCCTGTACCAAAACTGCGTTCCCAATCCGCAATCAACCGGAGGTTTGTTCCGCATGAACGCGAGCACTTGTCGCCAGTACACAAGCGCGTCTATTTATTTAGCAGTCAGTGCAATCAAACACGCGCTACGAAGGCAGCCACTCTTTGCTTAACGCCGCTCGCAGTCCTGTCATCCCATTACAAAATACACGTCAGATTCCACACACTTGTAAAGTATGTAGTGAAGTATGTGCAACATACGATGGTCTAACCTCTGAGCTTGAAGAACAACAGCCTCACTGGTTGCTGGCTTGTGAACATCCGAGTAGTCCGGAATGATTCGTTGGCCACGAACATCGTCGCGCGCCTTACCATTGGCTGCCTTCTTCGCTACCTCAGCCCGCATGATGACAAGATCGCTCAGACATTCGCGAACCGTCTTCTTAGGGTCGAATTCTTCCGCTAGGGTGGCGAGCGGGTAGGAGGATCTGAAAGTCATCATAAACCGAATCGTTGTAAGGGTACTGTCCAAACAAGAATACCACGCAACCCATAACAACACGCTTACCTGTCCACAGATCCAACAATGCCGCCAGCAGAAACTTTGCCGCTCTCAACCAGCGTCAAGAGCGCGTCAAGTGCGTACAGTTTTATAAAAAACGTATACGCCGCGACTCCTACTCGGCGAGACGACTCGCGCATGTAGTTCTTGCCCAACCCCCGCACTTGTTTGTCCGTATACACGGCCTCGCCACTAGCAAGGCTAATACTCGCCTTTCCTTCCGCAGCATCGAGCTCAGTGCGCGCCTCTGTACACATAGAAACACATATTAGCATGTTGTTCAGCAAACACGAATGTGGCAAACCAGGCTAGCCTTACCTTTCATGTACTGTACAATGTCTGGGCGGAAGATGTCAGCCTCGATATGCGTTCGCTTGGACTTGTTGCGTGACCGGAACTTGTCCTCGTTTCTAAGTACCGTAAATACACTGCTCGAGAGAACCCACCTAGCGAGATCAAACACACACCCGTTAGAACGACAACCAAGCCCGATCATTAACTTCCAGCATTACGTACCCTGGCGAAATCTCATTGATGGCTGGCGATAGCGATGCGATCGTGTGGGCTGGAGTGTTAATCAACGAGAAGGGCATCGCAACCAACTGAGGCAAAGTATTGACCGCAGTCGCGATCACAGAATATGGGGCTTTCACGAAATTGCTGGGGAATTTGATGTTGCATCCTAGCCCAAAGAATACACCTTCGCCATGGAACAGTTCCTGATCCGGCGCTTTTAGCGTGTGGTTGCTGCCAACGTTGGCCCCATAACCAATGTTGCCCTTTCCCTTCGGCCAGATTGAGGCAATCAGGAGCGCCTGGTGATGGAAGCCCACAAAAGGACCCACAAAGCTGGATGTCACCTCACCCTCAGCAATCGACGTGTTGGGCCCAATCAAAGAGCTCATGACCACGCCATGACGCTCGACATGGGACGTATCGCATAAGAAGGCGCCTTCAACCACACTAAGCGCCTCGACGGTTGAGTTCCACTGCACAATCGAATCGCGGACAATACTCTTGGTTCGAACGACCGCACGCTCTTGTTCAGTCGACAGAATAGTCGAATTATCAACGTCGCAATCCTCGACGAGTGCGTAGTCGCCGACAAACGTCCCTTCCACGCGAGCGCACCCCCGGACTCGAGCTCTGTGGGCGATAATGGCCATGGGGGCCCTAATTTCAGCCACATACTTGTTCACAAATTCGTCAAAGCTCTTCAAAAACTCTGCGTCTCCTCGTCTCGTAGCAACTTCAGCTGCTAGTGAAAACGGCAGGTCTGCCACCACGCGGAGGTCACGACCGCCCGTTTCCACGCCCACGTGCAGCAAGTTGCCATTGCCGCATGCTGCATCCTCCTTTGGCCCCGTGACACTCCCACACTTGATGACGCTGGCCTGCATGTCCACGAGGACGTTCTTGAGCACCAATGTGTCCTTCACCAGAGCGTCGTCCAGCACCACCACGTTGCTCAGTGCTGAGCTGTAAATGCCACAGGGGAACGGGATTCCGTCCACGTCGTGACGGAACAAGGGGGAGAAGCGGCCGAGCACCACCTTCCCGTGGAAAGAACATTGCCGGATGTTCTGCGTCTGTAGTGGCAAGTGCTCTTCCGTTTTACGGACGCTATTCCAGTCCTCCGCTAGAGCGGCAATAAAACAAGTTGAAGTTAGAATCAGATTTGGCAGTTAGCACCCTACCCCTCTTTCTGATTCCAGTATATAACCAGGTTATAGGACATGTACCTGTGTTGCCGTTGGCCTCCAGCGCGCGGATCTCGACGTGTGAGAGCGGGAAGAAGTCGTCCAGAAATACGCAACGCTGCGTCTGCACGTACTGCACGTGGGCAGAGCGCAGCAGCTCCAAACTCTTGCTCCCCAGCGCATCCATCGCCGTCTTCACGCCGTCGACGCGGAAACGGTTAATCACTTGAATCGGTTAATGCCGCTAAGTACGCATCCTCAATCCCATGTGCACCACATCACTCCATTTTGGCGGGAAAGGCACCGTCACTCTCGATCTTGCCGTCCCATAGTCAAGTCCAAACAAATGGCAGGGCTCAAGCGCGAGGCGTCTCCCGCCTCGAATGGCGCCAAGAAGGCGCGTGTGAGCGTCCACGGGGCCAAACCGGAGCCCACGACCTTCGCAGACGACTTGGAACACATGGCGCCCATCTCCACCAAGGCCAGCGCGTGGCCTCGCAAGCCTCTGGGGCCTTTGGACCCGTCGACGGACGCTGTGGCCTTCCAATGGATCGATATCGACATGTACGACGGCCCGCCACTGCGTACGAACCCCAAGAAAGGAGCTCCAGTGCCTGGCCTCAGTGCGTCACCTGGAAACAGCCAGAACGCAGCCATTATCCGCCTCTACGGCGTCTCCATGGACGGCCACAGCGTCCTCATGCACGTGCACGGCGTCTTGCCCTATTTCTATTGCGTCTGCCCCGACAATTTCGACGAGAGCAAGTGCGGAGAAGTGCGAGCGGCGCTGGACGCTGCTGTGAGTCAACGAGACCGAGATAACAACAGCCACTCGAAGGTCGTGGGCGTCCAAGTGGTGCGGGACAAGATGTCCATCTACGGCTACCAGTTCGACCGCACCACGACGCTCTTCAAGATCTACTTGAGCATGCCCAACTACGTCCCCAAGCTCCGGAGCGCGCTCGAAGCAGGACTCACGCTGCCTGGCTGCGACTTTAGAAACTATCAGACGTACGAGAGCAACGTGCCGTTTATCCTTCGCTTTATGATTGACGAGGACATCCGGGGATGTAATTGGGTGGAAGCCCCCAAAGGAACGTACGCGGTGCGCAGTGGCGCTCAGAAGAAATCGGTGTGTCAGTTGGAGATCGACATCACGTACGACAACTTGGTGAGCCACGCGCCGGAAGGAAAATGGGGCAAGGTGGCGCCCTTCCGCATCCTCAGCTTCGATATCGAGTGTATGGGCAGGAAGGGACACTTTCCCGAGGCGGAGCAGGACCCTGTGATCCAGATCGCCAACATCGTGCAGGAACAGGGATCGGACACGCCCATTATCCGCAATGTGTTCGTGCTGGACACGTGCAAACCTATCGTTGGAGCACACGTGATGGAGTTTGAAAAGGAAGGAGACATGCTCGAGAAGTGGGCACGCTTCGTGCAGGAAGTGGACCCCGACATTATCACTGGCTACAATATCGCCAACTTCGATATCCCGTACGTGCTCAACCGCGGCAAGGCGCTCCAACTGCAGAACTACAACCTCCTCGGCCGACTTGCGAATACGTACGCTCTACTGTTTCTTGCTTGGCATACCTAATCTGACAGGTTGATGAGTGTGTTTTCGTATGGTATTACAGGTCAGCGTACATGGAAAAGAAGACTTTCAGCTCAGCCCAATACGGCAAGAGCGAAAACGTGAAGACGACGATCCACGGGCGATGTATGTTCGATCTGCTGCCGATCATGCGCCGTAGCCAGCAGCTCAGCTCGTACTCGCTGAATGCTGTCAGTGCTACCTTCTTGGGTCAGCAGAAAGAAGACGTCCCTCACGGAATCATCAGCGACCTGCAACGAGGCACGGACGACGACCGCCATCGTCTGGCAGTGTACTGCCTGAAAGATGCTTACCTTCCTCTACGGCTACTGGACAAGCTCTCTTATCTTGTCAATTTCATCGAAATGGCCCGTGTGTCCGGCGTCCCTATTGACTTCCTGATTGAGCGTGGACAGCAGATCAAGGTGTTTTCCATGCTCCTTCGTAAGTGTAAGGATGCATCACTCGTAGTGCCGACACTCCCTCGCACGCAGAACAGCGAAGATGCCGGCTACGAAGGTGCTACAGTGATTGAGCCCAAGAAGGCGTTCTATTCGGTGCCGATTGCGACTCTAGATTTTGCGTCGCTGTATCCGTCGATCATGCAGGCGTTCAACCTCTGCTACTCCACGCTGGTCGCCCCCGGCGATGTGGACAAGCTGGCTCCTGGTGAGTACCAGAAGTCTCCTTCGGGTGATATCTTCGTGACGAGCAAGAAGAAAAAGGGTATTTTGCCGCTGATTCTCGAGGAAGTGCTTGCGGCACGAAAGCAGGCAAAGCGTGATATGAATGCCGCAACTGATCCGATGGAAAAGGCTGTGCAGAATGGTCGACAGCTTGCGCTTAAGGTGAGTGCCAACTCTGTGTACGGTTTTACAGGTGCAATTGTTGGCCAGATGCCCTGTATTCCAATTGCGTCCAGTACAACAGCGTATGGCCGTCAATTGCTGTTCCGGACACGTGAAGAGGTTGAGCGCGTGTACACTATTGCCAACGGATACAAGGCGGATGCAGAAGTGGTGTACGGTGACACAGATTCCGTGATGATTAAGTTTGGTGTTGACACCGTGGAAGATGCGATGCCGCTCGCTGAAGAGGCAGCCAAGCGTGTGTCCGACATCTTCCCAAGCCCAATCAAGCTCGAGTTCGAGAAGGTGTACTTCCCTTATCTTTTGATGAACAAGAAGCGATACGCTGGCTTGCTCTGGACAAAACCTGAGAAGTACGACAAGTTAGACTCGAAGGGTCTCGAGACTGTGCGTCGTGATAACTGTCTGCTGGTCCGGCGTATGGTTGAGTCCGTGTTACGTAAGATTCTTATTAACCGCGACGTGCCCGGCGCCATCTCGTACACGAAGAATGTCATTTCGGATCTGCTGCAGAATCGTATCGATATCTCGCTGCTGGTGATCACGAAGGGTTTGAAGAAGACGGTGGACCAGGACGATTACAAGGTCAAACAAGCTCACACTGAGTTGGCTGAGCGCATGCGTAAGCGCGATCCTGGATCGGCCCCAGCACTGGGCGAACGTATTGCTTACGTAATTATCGACAAGGGCAAAGCCACTCCGCTGTACGAGAAGGCTGAAGATCCCGTATACGCGCTGGAGAACAACATCCCGATTGACTGCGACTACTACATGAAGCAGCAGTTGCAGAACCCTCTCGAGCGTATCTTCGAGCCCATTATTGGTCTGAGCAAGGTCAAGTCGGACCTATTGCACGGTACACACACCTTGAAGCGCTCGAAGCCCGTCCTGAAACAGAACAGTGGTGGCATGATGAACTTCGCCGTCAAGAAACTCAAGTGTTTGGGATGCAAGGCGCCGCTGAACGGCAAGGGAGCTCTTTGCCGAAGCTGCGTGGAGCGTGAGGCTGAGGTGTTTTCGCGGCAACTCGAGTCGGTGAACGAGCTAGAGCACTTGTTTGCACGGTTGTGGACGCAATGTCAGAACTGCCAGGGTAGTCTGCACCAGGACGTGTTGTGCTCCAGTCGCGATTGCCCCATTTTCTACAAACGTATCAAGGTACAGAAGGACTTGGGCGAGGCTCAGGTTTCGTTGGAGCGCTTCCACTCTGTGGATTGGTAAAGAGGTGGTGGGTGTACTACATTCGGTGAGAATACATGTACTACATGTAGCTCTGCGGATAATGAGACTCGTCGGCAATATTGAACTCACACAGTTAGCGCCATGTTCTGCTTGAACCGGAACAGCAAGCCGGCCAGTCGCAAAACGGACTGGGCCAATGGCTGAATTTTAGTCCGAGTCAGGAACTGCACAGCAAAGCAAAGTGAGTTTGCCCAACGCTGCAGTTAAGATTTCCTTTACGCTGTGCTATCGACGACCACCAAAAACGAGGAAGTTCGAGCACTGGTTCCATTCCATTTGTACTGGTCATACTGCTCACACATCAAAGACAACCAGTGATTCTTGTGAGTTACAGCCGAGACTCAAAGAGCAAACCTAGCGACAGGCAGGTATTTCGTCTTCGGCTGCTATCGCAACGAAACTGAAATTTGGTTGCCCCAAGAACACGCCCGCTTTTCTAAATCTGGGTAACCGAAGTACAGCAGTGCAGTGAGTTCACTTCACTTGCAATGAGCCGAGCAATCTGCTTTTTCCTTCGGCTTCGGCTGGCGTCCTGTTCTCTTCTTTGTTTGCACAACTCACCCTCATTTGTTTCGTCACCGACCTGCGCAAGCATGGAGTCGCGGTCTCTCCAGATCTATGCGGTTGTCGTCCTTGGCGGCGTGGACAGCCGTTGGTTGCTGTTGCAGCCCGTTGCAAGCATCAGAACACAGCTAAGTGCATTGACGTGCTGAGTCAGATAGCCCTCGTCTCTGACGTCAACATCACTTGTTAACCCGCCCAGAATAATGGGCGGAAGCTACGTCGACCGCCAGCACTGCAACGCGCACGATTCATCTCCAGGCGAAGTACCAGACAACGAGCGCAAGGTACAACAACCAACAACCAACAACCAACACCAGTCCTTCCAAACAACGGTTGCAAGTCTGGGAATCCTGGAAATAGGAATTGGTTTCACACCACATAACCCAGTACGTTAGTTTGTGATATATGGATTTTTATTGTAAGTTTACGAAAGTTCGCTTAGGTACGTGCCATAGCTCTGTGGAATCCATCCTCCGACCACTTTAGTCAGCAGTAATAGGTCTAAGAGAGAATGTAAGTTGAGAAGTGATGTAGCTTAGCTCTCAGTCGGTAGAAGAGAAAGGAGTCAGATTCGCTACCAGCACTTCAAGCTGAATACTGTAACTAGTTTGAGCAACTTCGCGCAACGTTAACCAATCAGAGAGCTCAGAGAGAACGCAACTTTCAGGATGGGGACGGATGTCATAATCCCAGACTATCGATACGTCGAGTGCTTTACCAATAAACCCTACATCGAGGTAGCCGTGGCCATGCTTGGTTCTGGGTTTAAGCCGCAGGCGCTGTGTCGGCTGCCGAGCTGGACGGCATCACCACCTTCGACTTGGTAAGGTTGCTTTAACGGGTGGACAGACACTATCCTTGCCCTATTAATAACCAAGCGAAACCTCGCTAGCTAACAAAGTCAAGAAAAACCTCGCTCCAGCGCATTGCTGCAACCACCAGTTGCCCTCCAGCGTAAGTCTACGGCGGGAGCTCTCCGTTCGCACCAATCGCTTATTCAATGATTCTTAGTCTAACCCACGCCTCTCGTCTCCGCGATATTCAGCTTATATAGGCACTCGCAGATAGTGGTGTTCAATCGTGGCAATGCGGCCGGTTGTTCATTCCTCTCTGTCATAAAGTGACTTTGGCAGCCCCCCAGTAATTAATTATGGGCTGGGGCGAGAGCCATAGTGCCGGAACTTGAAAAATGTATGGGGTATTTGCTGACCGGATCCGCAGCTCAGTGAGTCTTTACTTGATGACGGATTCAACGTTGTGTATTCCAAATTCTTTGTGTGATTTCCCAGAATGTGAGATCTAACCTACTGAATTATGATAAGCGCACCAAACTCATGGGCAAAAAGAACACAACAGAAGCCTCTTGTTGAAACGTCTTGAAAAGCCTAAATTACCTTTTGTCCTCACTCTTCAAGCTGCTCGATCAAGCACAAGCTCTCATCGTCTTATGGCGACACCTTCGCTCCCGTTCACTCCCGCTCCTCAACCGATGGACTGGAGGCCACCGACGCCATGGCGACCCACAGAACTTCCCTCTCCCGCTCCTCTCTTGCCCCGCATCTCGTCCCTCTTGAAGCCTCAACAAGTTAACACGCACAAGAGGAAACTTTCCACACAAGAAGAAGAAGAAGCAACAGAAGTCGCTCCTCTACAACCCACAGGAAGGGAAACGTCCCCAAGCGTCGTCATGTTCATGCCGCCCAATGACGACGCGTTGCTGCGTATCCGTCGTCCTTCTTCTTCTTCTTCTTCTTCTTCTTCAAGGGACTGGGAACATTTCACACCTCCCTCTGCTTCTTCTCCTTACGACAGAGTCCCCACTGTCTCCAGTGTTATGCGTCGTGCAGTGTACAAAGAGTTTAACCCAAGACAAGTCGCTCCTCCTCTCTCTACAACACAAGAATCGGGACTGGACGCACGCAATCGCGTGCGCCCCACGCCCACGGACGTCTCCAGTCGCTACCTGCAGCCTCCAGGGCCCATACGGACCCAAGAGACTGCAGAGCGACGTCGACTCTTCTACCACCACGACATGGACCCGCACAAGATCCACGAGATCCACGTCCCGGCTGAGATGCCTCCGTATCGACAAGTTAATGCTGAAATGCCCAGGAAACAAGCGAGAACGAGCAGGTACCAAGTGGCAACGTCCCACACGCGACCAGTTTTCTATGAGGAGGAACCGATGGACATGACAGGACAGAAGCGCCGTCGCGTGGCTCCTTCACTTGCGGCTCCAACGCACCCTCGACAACCTTTGTACGAGGGGGAGTATGGCCTCACGGTATTGGAAACGGCCAAGCCGCTCAAGCGCTCGCGTTATTCTCCCTTAGTGGAGCGTACTGCAGAGTCTGGCATGCTTGCTGCTCGACGGCGCTACACCCGAAGCGACTTGGAGAAGTTTGAAAAGGTCGACCGTCCGACTTCTGCTGGATCGCGTAACTCTGGAAGCGAGAGAATCCGTGCAACGGAGAAGAAGGCACCCCCAGCAGCAGCAGCAACTCCTCGTGCCGCAGCCAACGCAGACTCCTCCTCGTCTCTCACGACTCTGGTGCTCAAGTCCAAGGAGTTTCTAAAGTCCACGAGCCTTGTGCGCAATCGCCACGACGAGATCGACTGGGTCGCAACGTTCCTGAACGTGGGCTTCGACTCATCCAGCATCTACGCTCTCATGTGTCCTCTGCGGAAGGGCCGGTGGAAATCGGAGGAGGAAAACTATACCATGGGTTTGCTGAAGCTCATTGAGAATGGCACAATTCTACTGGGCCATGGCCAGAGTATCCGGGGCTACATCGGCCAAAAGCTGCACAGCGACGACATGCGCGTGCTCAAGAAGCTCAGCAACTGCAAGATGTTCCACTTCGCCAAGCTCATCAACCCGATACTCGCCGAGGACGAGAAGCTGGACATGGAAGTGGCAGGGGCCACGGAGGGTCTGGAACATTTGGAGCAGCTCAAGGGCGACTTCCTGCGCTCAGTACAGCTAGAAGCGCTCGTGGCGGTGCGCAAATACCTCAGCGACAGCTCCTTGCGCGACCTGCTTAACGTGCGTGCCTGAAGAGGAACGCAATGTTGTAACTAAGTATCCTAAAGTCATCCACCATGACGAATTCATGCTGATATAATGCCAGCACACATCACCTTTCACTCCGCCTTTCAGCGATTTCACGTCAGGTAGGAAGTCTTCACTGCAAGAAGTGTCCACGAAAGACTCATTGTCGATTTCCAGCTAAATTTTTTGCGCATGCTTTCCTGAAAGCGCTGTGGTTTCGCTTCATCGCAGCGTATGGTTATTCCTGTGCGTAGCTCTCACCAAAAGCGTTCACTCTACCACTCGCACTTCGACCATCCACATGAAGCGAGCTGAAGCCTCGGCCAAAAGCGACAGAGTCGATCCCTCCACTGCACGCAAATGCACCTTCAAAGTGCAAATTGACGCAGCAGTAGAAAGTGGCGCTTTCGAGGCCCCCGGATTTCGCTTCCGCTTTCTCGATGGTTCAAGAAAACAAACCAACGCCATTGGGCTCGGTCACGGGTGGACACCACTGCAAGACAACGAGCTCATCGAGTCCGCATCAGCCTCACCGCCAGTTTTCCGCTTCGAGCAGAGCTTCGCCGACATCGCCATCTCCGAAACCCTTGCGATGGCCGTCGACGATGATCCGATCTTGTCGTTCTTCCTGTTTGACCACCCTGGGCTTGCAGGGTCCGGAGCGACACCTCGAAAAGAGACAAAGCCCTCCACAGCGAAAACAGCGGGAGCACCAGCAGCTACACTAGAAACTCCTGCGGTCGAGTTTACGCCAAAAGCTTTTGCCGGTTTGTACGAAATGGACATCAGCAGTTTGCTTTCAGGTGCTCTTCACGTGAAACAAACATGGGCCTCGTCATTTGATGCAGATGAGTCGGCATGTTCCAATGACAATCTCTTCGGAACAAAACAGTCTGCCAGTGAAACGCAGCAATCGTCCCAGAGTCTCTGCTTGCTGTCATCGGCGGCTGGCCTCCAATATCTTTCCATTCAGGTCACTGTAGACCAGCCCTTGCTAACAGGTGAGCTGCTGAAAAAGCTCAATCCTCTCACCATTACAGTCGGGGCTGCTCGTCGACTTCCTGGAGCCATCAGCCAAGGAATTGGCACAGCGTCACCCCACTCCCCACTTCATCGGTATTGTAAGCCAGTGTTTGCGCTGATACACTTTTTCCCAGACCAATTGCGCCCACCTACTACTCTGGAGGCAAATACGCTGACTTCGGTACAATCTCACTCGGTTCCACGCCTGTTGTTGATCCCCGGACGGCGCCAGGTAAGAACGAATACCGTATTTCCAATCAGCAGCTTTTAACCTTGGTACGATATGTGGTTCATGACCAGAGCGAGACTGCTCAGTGGAATGCTAGCGTGACACTGCTATGTGGTCGCTTCGAGTTGCTTGAACTGGTAGATGCAATTCGTTTTGCAGCGCTAGCCGTCGAGATACGCGATCGAGACTTAAAGCAGGAAGAAACGCTGGCACGATACCAGTTGAAATGGGAGAGCTTGTACACGACAGGAGTAGATCCAGGACAGCAGCAAGACGCAGGCGCCACCACTTCATCTCATCACAGTCCGCGTGCCACTGATGCGACCCACTCCACTGGTAGTACTCCGTCGGGTGCAGTGAAGTCCATGGAGTTGTCTGTAGTTGACGACATTGCGCGAAACGATTGGCGAACGCTGCTGGCAAACGCTGGCCGACTCTTCCCGTACGGTCTTGCCAAGTTTCGGCTTGCAGAGCTTCTCAATACAGCGAAGCAGCGAATGGGTGGTATGAAGGTAGACACTAACAGGCCTTACCTGACGATAAAGCTCACGACCGATATTATCGCCATGAAGCGGCGTGCTAGTCCCCTTGGCACCGCCACCCTCAGCGAAGAGAACGAACTTCCAGCAACTGTTGACTTGTCACCTCTAGAAAAGGTCATTCGTGAGCCTGGAGCCTATGTATCCACTGGTGCCTCACTCAGCATCCACGTGACTCTGCAATCCCCAATTGAAATGGTGCATGCTGAAAGCACGACGCTTGCGAACACAGGGAACGCAGCATCCATTGATGATCGAAAATCGCTGAAGTTCTCTAGAATTGTTTTGATCATTCCGTACAAGGACGACGTTACGCTTGGTGAAGTCACGAAAGCCATGACCACCGTCAACTTGAAGGCACTGCCAGGTGTCCCCATTCGGTCGTATCAAATGTCGGAGACTGAGAAGATGGATTGTGAGAGCGGCGCGTTGGACGTGATCACTGGTACGCAAATCATTGACAGCCAATATCGCATGATCATTCTGGAGGGCCTTGCAGATAACGGAATGAAGTATTTGCACGAGCAACTTCAACGGAAGGGGCCGAATGACCCACAAGGATATCGAATTTTCTGCAACGATGAGATCCGCTTCACGCGGCGGCTGTACACGATTTTCGAGATCGACTTGAAGCGCATTAAGCTGCGTTATCCGCTCCCCCTTCTTATGACAACGCCCGACATCTACATGCGAGCCAAAGTGTCCGAAAACTGTCACCAGGCTCTAGCCCGCCTGGCAGATATGCGGCAAGTCCAACGGCTAATAGAAGTGAAGCACCTCGATCTCTTTCCAACAGCTCAAATGTTGCTCGAGGTCGAAAGCAAATACGGAGAAAGCATCACCTTGGAGGATATTCACGGTAAAAGTGGTGGCAAGTCCAGTGCGGTTTCGCATTTTGAGCCCAACAATGCTGCAGAAGAAGAAGCAAAGGTTGGGGGGCACACTGGCGGGTCTACCAATCACCGCTCCAACAAGTTGAAAGCGCCCACAGATGCAACGAATGCCAGCTTCGAACAGTCTCGCCGCAGTCGTGTCGAAAAGAACTTCATATTAGAGCGCAAGAAGCACTCAAATCAACTTCACGCGGAGTACCTGGAGAAGAAGCTGGTTGCTGAGATGCTGGAAGGCAAGTCCCAAGCACCAGTCTACCTGTATAGTGGCCAAAAACTTCGGGTACGTGATCTCCTGTGTGAGTTCATCTGCATGTTCTTAGTCCGAAATGTTATATTGTGTTGCTTCATGTACACAGACCCAAGACATCCTCCAGGAGAAGCAGCGAGAGAGATTATCCAAAGACCGACATGCCACGTACACGTACAGCCGTGACTTCCAGTCGCTTGCCCTCAGCATGGTTAATCCAGAGGCACTGCGACAGACAGAAGAGCACGAGGATCGCAAGAAGTGGACTACGCAGCGAGGATTCATTTACCCAGCGCCTCGCCAGCCGGTTGAGTACTATAGACACGCCCATGCTCCGAGTGAAGCTCGTTGTGAAGACCTTCGGCAGCCATTTGTCGACAACATTAATCACCCGAAACCTGTATCACGAGAATCGGGTGAACCTGGAAGTAGAAAGGGGCCCGAATTCTCCATGCTCCCCTCTAAGGACATGGTATTTGGAGGGACAAACGGCGACGGCACAGTAAATCCAGAGTATTTCAAGAGCGTACACCTCTGTGGTGAAGGCCTCCGTCTTGAGATGGAGGAGGCTCTTAAGAAAGAGCAGGACGAGTGGGAGCGCCGTCTTGTAGTCGACAAAAAGCAGCTGAAGTTCCTTGCTCATGGGAATATTTGCAGCTTGCCACGAGAAAAACCGTCTCAACTGGACAAAATCTCTGATATCCTGAGAGGCCCCGCTCAATCAAAACCCATTCGAATCGTCAAGAATGCTTCTCTGCCCAGCGGAAAGCGTGTACCGCTCGAAAAAGCTCCCGTCACAATCCACAATCAGCAAGAATATGTTGGCTGTGTTGCAGCCACATTCGCAAGTACTCTGCGACCTTCTGATAGCAACCAGTTCGTGGCTACAGACGCCACGTCAGGAACGCCGAAGGATTTCTTCATCCCCTCAACGACCAGTATTTTGACCCCACCCGTGAAGAAATTCATCACGCGGAAGGAGATTATACCCGTGCGCGAGACTGAGAAGAGAGGGCCCATTTGGAGAAACGAGTAGTGGAACCCTAGTAAATAGAATCGCTTTCAATTGTCGTCGATCTGGCGCAACGCTTCTTCGAGTAACGCGATTCGATCGAGAAGCATCTGAACGATTTGATCGTCTTCTTCTCCTGGAACCTCGCAGTCTTCCTTTTCCTCTTCATCCTCATATTCTGCAACAACCTCCGCAGTATCCTCGGAGGAAAAGGTGGCATCTTCGAGCAGTGCCGGCGATGAAGAAGTGGCGAAAATGGTCTCTGTTGCATCATGATCGCTTGCACGTAGATTTGTACCTTCACTGCCATCTTTTGTGGAGGGTGGAGTACTTGAAGACGCTGGTGCGTTGTTTGTACTACTGTCGCCATCTTTCTCGCTAAGGTTTAGCTCTGCAGTAGGCTTGTCATCACATGTGTCTTTTAGAGAAGTTGGGCCTCTTTCTTCACTTGCAGAGCCCGAGAGAAATTCGTTTTCCCAAGAATGCACGACCAAACTCACAAGGCTGTCGAGGGTTTTTGCTGTCTCAGTTGGGATCTGCTCTTGTTGCTCACGAGGAGATGCACTCGGCAGTATAATAGCGTCCTCGCGAGGTTCTTCAAGGGCTTCCGATTCCTGGAATTGAGTAGAATCACCCACCGACGAACTCGTTGACTGCAATTCCGTAGTTGTAAAAGCGAACGGTGCTGAGTCTGGCCTAAGACTCTGACGATCACTTTCCCCGACTGGGCTCACGCTTTCACAATGCAACGCAACCAGTTTTTCCTCCTCACTTCTTGCAACCGATGCTTGTTCCTCTTCATCCTGCTTCACGAGACCGCATTCTTCACCACTGCAGGGCGACCCCTCCTCAACTCGTTCTTCTTGTTCTGCAGGGCTCCACGTCGACCACGATCTGGATCCAAAACTGTCCAACGATCCTCCTCTTCTGTAGGATCCTGGAGATAGCGGAGGCTTCAGCTTCAGCTGTCGTCTCCTCTTGTCCTCACCTCCATCCACCGCCAGTCTCAACTCAATCGGTTTTAACGCTACAGTCATAGCCCCAGTACCAGTGCCAGTTGACGTTGTTGTCCCCCACCCGAGACGTTTTCGCACCCTCGCAATCACTTGCTCCGGATCTTCTTCTTCCTCCTCCTCCTCCTCCTCTTCTTCTTCTTCTTCTGCCTCCTCTACACTCTCCTGAGATTCATAGGATTTAAAAACTTCTGCAGCCGTTGGAGACGTCCCCATCTCCTTCTTCTCTGTACTTTCCAGCTCCAAGTGGCTGCTCCAGAGCCCCAAACGCCGTCGCAACTTGCTCTCGAGACTGAAATCGCTCTCTTGGCTCTCGTTGTCTCGTATTTCGCTCTCTTCCTGCTCCTGTATACAAACGTCAACATTACTGTCGTCCTCCTCGTCCTCTGGGAAGCGGAAAACGTCCCCAGACGTCCACGTGGACGGAGGCGAGGGACTGGGAGAGTAGCGAGGGGATTTCGTCCACCAGAAGTCGCTACGAGACGCCAAAACGCGCGACTCGCGGGGCTGCGGCTTCTCATAGCGGAAGCGGGCAATGTACTTGCCGATCGTCGTCTCCAGAGGCGGCGGGGGCGACGCAGGAGGCGGCGGCGGAGGACGCTCCGACATATGGGGGATATGCAATAAGAGAATAAATGTAGCCATATGTCGATGTAGCCATTTGTACATGGCTACATTTGACTTACATGTAATGAATGACACGTAGTGCTGAGCTCAGGACGATTGCAATGTGGTGGTTGGTATTGTTATGGAAGGTTCAAAAGCAACAGCGAATTCTGCGCCTTAGTGGGGGGCGTCGAACACCGCGAGCACGAGTTTGCCGTAGTCGCCGCTCACTTCTCCCTGGATGCGGTCGCGCAGGTCCTTGCCGAACGTTTTCTTGTACACGGGACGGATGTCACGCAGCACGAGGTGGTAGCGCACGAGCGCCGCACTGAGCGCGTTCTCGTCCGTGCCGAAGCCCTTCATCGTCTTCTCGAAGATCTCCGAGAGCAGCACGAGCGGCTCCAGCACCATCCGCACGAGGAACAGCAGCGCGTCCTCTGCGTCTCCTCCGAACTCCTTCTTCACTGCATGAGCAATGTCGTGTTTGTGCTTTTTCTCGTACGCGGCGTTGATCGCGCGCAGATGCTGCGGTGGACTCGTGACCAGAATGTTGATGAACTCGTGCTCCTTGGTGCCCATGCGGCCCTCGCCAGCCTTGTAAAGAGCTTCAGCGTCTGCCTCGGCCTTCTGTGGCGTGTGGAAGGCAGGGTTAAAGTCCTCCAGAGGCGCTTGGAGAGACGCCAGCACGGCCTTCTTGAGGTCGCCCCCCAGTTCGCTGTCCATGACGGAGCCCAAGTCTTTGTTGTACTTGTCAAAGTACGTTTTCTTGAGGATCCCCATCTCTACGTTCGTACGCCCCATGACAATGGGGAAGATGAGTTTCTCCTTGGTGCCCATTCCCTTGGTGGCTTTACGTAGAATAGCCGCTTCTGCTTCCGGCTGAGGGCGAGCAATGAGCTGCAGCAGGTGTCCAAAGTCCCCCGACGTCTCACTCTTGAGGACCTTCTTCAGGTCTTTGCCGAACAGCTGCTTGTAGCGCTGCGAGATGAGGAAGCGCGTGTCTGCAGACTTGGTGCCCAGTGCAGCGATCAGTCCCTGTTCGTCCGTCCCGAGGCCTTTGCACGCGTCGTGGATGGCGTTGCAGGCCTGGTCGATCTCGGGCGAGAAGTTGAGCGACGCCCCGTTGTACACGGCGTGATTGGCAGGCGGGTAGAGGTTCAGCATTGTAGGGAGGTCGTTCACTTGCGCTTGAGAGGGCGAATTGAAGAATGACAAAAGAAGGAGGAAAACCTAGAAGATACTTTTGAAAAGCGCCTGATATCCCATAGCTTTTGACTTGGTTTCACTATAGGTTGCATTTAGAATTCACCCACGATTTGAGACAACTTGATTATCACACATCACACGTACGTCAGCAGGTTGCAGTGGCTCTACTCAATTGGTACAGACAAGTGATCGCCTGCTTTCCCTTAGGCCTGCACTTTGAGGTCGATGGCGTCGCTGTCGCTGCTGCCTTCGCTCTGTTTCCTGGCCTTCGACTTCGTCTTGGACGCGAGGGACGAACTGCTGATGCTTGTGGTGGCCGGCACCATGAAGAGCAGGAAGAGCGGCACCACTTTGGCCACACTGCGGATGGTCACGGCCGTAGCGAGGCCCGCGAAGTTGGTTTTGGAGATCTCCAGGTAGTTGCACAGCCACGAGCCCCCGTACGACGCCACGGACCACGAGAAGTTGTAGATGGACATGAGCAGCGCGAACATGGTGCCTTCGATGCCTGGCGGACAGATCTTGGCGCACAGCACGAGCGAAGGCATGTGCTTGAGGCGGGCCACCACGTCCGACAGGATCTCGTCGCCGAAGATGAAGAACCGGTCGCCGATCCCGAAGGTAACATTCAGTCGAGAGACGAGCACGAACTCGGCGAACGAGACGCACGCAGACGCCAACTGGATCCGGAAGAACATGCGGCGGAAGGGCATGTCCCGGAAGTAGGCGTTGTACAGCGCAGTGGTGCCCAGCAGCGTGAAGCTCCCGACCGTCGAGATGAAGCCCAAGAAGGACTTGGAGAAGCCGAGTTCGGCCGTCTTGAAGCTGAACATGGCCTCGCCCACACTCGGAGGCAGTGCGTTCGACAGGAAGATCCACAGCATGGGACGCCAACAGATGGGGTCCACCACCACCGTTGCCAGCGCGCGGCACTGGTCCTGCACCGTCTGGAAGAAGCCGAGGTTGTCCGGCGGCACATACTTCTCTTCTGGGATCTTGATGGAGATCAGCACCACACACAACGGCCCCATCGCCGAGAGAAAGAAGACCCCCATGGGGCCGAACGTGTTGAGCGCGTAGCCAGACACCATGGAGCCCAGTACCGACCCAACCGACAGCGAGATCCACGACAGCGTCTGCAGGTTCCCAGCCATGTCCTCACGCTCACTGCGCGCCGCTTCCACGACTTTCCCGTCGATGACCACGTCACAGAAGGCGATGCCCAAACTCGCCACCACGAGCGCCACTAGTGCACTTTCGTACGTAGTGATGAGGCCTGGCATGGAGAGGGAGAAGTAGGCAGCAGCTGAGATGGCACTGAAAATGAGCAGGTAGGACTTGCGACGCGTCCCCCAGATCGGGACACTGTCCGAGAGCATCCCGTACAGAGGTTTGATGATCCATGGGATGGCGGCCGTGGCTCGAAGGGACTCGGACTGTGCTGGGGGCAGTGCCAGCGTCTCATTGAGGTAGTAACTTGTGCCTAGAGAGCACAAGGTGCTGCGGATTCCCTGCGTGAAGTAGACGAAGAAAATCTGCAGCAAAAGTCCGTCTCCGAACTGCAAATGCATGGATTTCCACCAATGAACGACGGACTGGAGCGTGGAGAGAGCGTTTGTAGCTGCTGAGGTCTTCTTGTCCTTGTCAGTAGTGGGGGTTAAAGTGACAGAAGCGTCTTGGGAGGAAGCGTCCAAAGTGCTGGAGGAGGAGGGAGTTGCAGCGCCACTTTCCACGTCCATTGACACGCCCGTCTTCTTGTTGCGACCGCGGATCCCATCGCTGGGGAGCACGCTCGGAGACTCGGCCATTTGCCTCCTTCCTCTGCTGACCTAGAGACTGATCTGGAACTGACGCACGTCCTGCACAGTTCAGGATAAACTGAATTAGTAGCCAATGGGAATGCGTGTCTAGTTTAAAACTTATATAGGTTCCGACCTACAAGTTGAAGAACGAGAAGAAGAAAAAGGGACCAACATTTAATGATCTTCCCATCTCTTCTCCGTCTTGTAGATTTACTTCCTCTTCCCGTATTTCTTGAACAGGTCTAACGCGCTTTTCTGGAATGCTTTGTCTTGGAATGTCCGTCTCGCTTTTTAGTCCGGAAACGTACTGGCCAAAGCCGCCCAAATTCTCTTGCATGAAGTTGCAGAAATTCTCCTTACTCATCCCACCAATGTCTCTATCCATCATACCTTTTGGGGTATGAACGTTAGGATGCCTGTGGCTGCCGTCATAATGGAGGCGCCCAGTAAATTTCTTGGCGTTGGCATCATACCCAATCGTAAATTCAAAGTCGATGACCTTTTTTTCGGGGTCTTTCGCAAGCGGAGTTCCCTTTCGAGCTGCAACATATTGCAACATGTAAGCAAGCACTCGTTGTACTTTAGAATCGCTCAACTCCACTCCCTCGAGGTTGAAAGTTGAATCTCGAGGTTGTTTCCTTGAATTTCCCTTTGCTCCTCTTGTGTGCTTGTTATTGTGAGCGTAAGCATCGGATACGCCTGCAAGAGAATCATTTCGATACATCCAGGACAGCAACTGAGCTCCAACGTTCTTATTAAACTCATCCTTCACATCTTCACGTAATTGATGTAGTTGTTCCGGTGTCGCGTTTTCGCCGTGTAGTTCAAAGTAGAAGCTCCGAAAGACACAATTCAAGTCTTCAACGTCAGTATACGATAAAGCGTCACTGGAAGCAGGAACCACATGAGAGAGTCCGCTCAAATGCGAAGTGTCTTCCTCTTGGAAATGCAACGAGTTGGTTTCTGAATGCTCTTGACCCAATTGCTGGCTGTCGTTGCCACGGTGAAGGACAACAGGAACGTTGTGTAGTCTGCTTAATATGACGAGGACAACACGGCTTTGAACTGGCCCACCATTTTGAACCAGCGCTTCAGCCAGATCTACTTGTCTCGAAATGACCGCATCTGCCAAATAGTGCTGGCATCTCTTCTCCCATGAAGACAATTTGTCGAGTTTCTCTTGGTCGTCGCTCAGCTGGGCAAGTCGATGTTGTTCTGCCTGTAGACGCTTCCCCTTGTGGTTGATATAGGCTTTACACGCGGATGAAACAGTCCGCTCAGCGGCAGCCCCAACAGCACGAGACAGCACCATATTTGCCGCTCGATGTATCTGTGCAGTGATAGCTGCACAGCAGGATGTTACGAGTTGCTCAACCAGAAGATTCCGTTGAAGATCAGGGATTTTGAGTTTCTTGTACGAGGTTTCGTCTTTCCAAAGCGCACAGTATTCCTCATCACACGAACTTGCCTCCTTGTGCTGATTTTCCAGGATCGATTCCAACGCGTTCAGCATCGTCGCAGTGTATTGAATCGCACTGTCGACGCATTCTTGAATTTTCATAGCCTCGAGGGCCCAGTACACAATGGCTCCAATGCGTCCCAACTTGAAGTTCTTGTTGCTTTTCATCTTTTTTTTTCTCGAAAAGTTTGCGCGCGAACATCCGACCCAGCTGCTCTAGTTGGGACTTTGAACCTTCTTGCGCAACTTTCTTCTCGACTTGCTGAACTAATTCAAAGGCACTAACTTCATGTTGATGAAGAACCCAGAATTGAGACAAGAGCAGTTCATACGACTCTACTTTCGTGCATCGGTCGACTTCCTCCTTTACAGCGCGTTTAATATCCTTCTCCATTTCCAGTAACAAGCCATTTAATCCCTCGGATACACCAACTTCGACACCTTTTACCACCACCTTGCTTGCAACAACACGGAATACCTCGTTCTGGTGCTGCACCCAACCATTCTTAAAAGCTTCGCGCATTGTTTTAGACGCACTATGACGTAAAGATGTTCTCTCCAACACTCGTGCTTTGAGCCGGAAGACCAGTGCTTTGGTCGACGTGGTGGCTCGACGCCATCCAGCCCGTAAAACTTGCTTTGGATGCAGAATTAGTTCCCAGGCCATGCGTTTGGCTGCTTTAAAGGCCCGTATGCCTGCGTTTTTCAACTGAATGAGACTTTGCCGAAGTCCTTGTTTCGCCACTGCCTGACAACACTTCAAAATTCCTCCACATGCCACAGATAACGCTAACGAAATTGCTTTGTCAGTGAAGAACGATTTCAGACTGAAGGAGCCAGTAACGAGTCCTTCAATACCTTGCGCCAAATCGCTTATTGCCTCGCAAATGAGCGCCACCCCAAAGCCGCCAAAGCCAAAACAAGTCAATGCAATGCCACCAGCGAGTTCCAGAGCTCCCAACAGTACAACTGCAAAAGCTGCCCATGAAAATTTCCACTTTTCTTCTTCTCCTCAAATTGTAACATGCCCTGGAAACCGAGAGGATCAAACATTTCGAAGAATATACCACGATAAACTGGTTCGTCTTGAAGAAAAGGTTCCCAGGCCACGATAGCAGTGCTGTCATCTTCAAAAGTGGCAAGAATCTTGATTTGCTCGTCACAGTTGGAGAGGAGGGCGTGATAAATACTTAGAACTCCATTGAGCTGCTCAGAGATTAGATTGTTTTCGAGTTTTGTAGGATCGATCACCAGTGCCGCTAGCGATGCAATTTGGTTCAAATCACGCGTAAGGGCAACACTTGCTCGTTGTAAGCAGTCCGAAACACTGGTTCGGTATTTGTGCACCTCGGACTTCATGTGCGCACGCGAAAGCAAGTAGGCCTTGTTCATCTCCGCTGATGCCTCGACGCTGACTCGGTCCATAGTAAGCGCAGTGTCGATGTCACTCAGCGCTAACTCCACGAGATTCTCCTGCTTGGGTGACCTCGCTAGAAACTCATAATCGTTTGCTCTCAATATCAAGCTGAATGGGTTCTGAATGAGCCTACACTCTGCAGCGCTTTGCTTAATTTCACGTACAAATGCTTCCCATTGTTCCCGTACTTCGTCATTTGAAAATGTCAGGTCGAGATGGTTCTCCTCAGCTGCAGTGCGCCGAGAGCAATTGATCTTGTCGAGGAAAAGCGCAAAGCGAGCTCTCAAACAAGCGAGCTCCTGCTCCCCATTCGCAAACAACACAGCGATTTTTCTAGTTCTGGTTCGTGCTTGACGAATGTGGTTGTGCAGATTCACAAACTGTGAGAATAATTCGTCTTTCAGTCGTGCCCATGCCAATTCATCTCCTGCAGTTCGCGATGTCTCTTTTTGCTCATCACGCTGTAGTTCTCGGTACATTTCAGCTCGAGCCGTGAAGTCGGAGTCTTCTGCATGGATCACACTCACGACGATTGCAGAACCTGGTTGTCCAGCTCGCCCTGCGCGACCATCGCCCTGTATTTTGACACGGTCGTTTGCTGGAGTCGACACTCGAATGCAAAACAACCCCCGTTCCGAACCACAAGCGGGTGGTTCTTGTAGTCTGTTCCTCTCGATCCAAAGTTTGTCGTCACTACAATATCCCCAGCCTGTAATTCACTCGCTACCCGGTCAGCAATCTCTGGTGATTCGTTTGTCAGGTACATAATGACCTGCCGGATGCCAAGGATGTCATGCCCGCATAGTTTGCTGTGCCAATCCTTTCCTTGATTAATATCAGCGCAAATGAGCAACACGGAGCGTCTCTGAGCGACAGCTCGGGACACTTGGTGCAAGGTAATAACCTCCATGTCTCTCTCTGATCCGCAAAATATTGGCGGATAGGAAGTAGACCGGCGAGGAATATGTCGAGGTAGATACACAAACAGGGGTTGCAATCCCTTTCGAAGGGCGGCTTTGGCGTATTGGCGGTCTTGATTGTCACTGAGCGTAGCAGATAACCCAATCATACAAGTGTACAAGTTAATCATCCCAATGTTGGACAGAAATGTGGCTGGCAGACCTTCAGGTCTCAACGCTGTCTGGTGTTCCAACTGCATAAATTGATGTACACCGTCCGAATACGTCGACGCGTACATGATCTCACCCGAGTTGGTACTATCAAGGGGGAGGATGTCACCGCCATGTCGAACATAATCCCGACCGTCTTTTAGTTCCGCGTGGACAGACGAGCTGTTGCGTATATACGAAGACATTTTCCAGGTCAACATCTCGTGAAAAATTCGGGATCTCGCTTTCTTCGAACACAAACTCCGGTTCTTTTGGCTCTGATGGTTCATCATTGCCTACTTCTTCATCATCGGTGGCGGCTTCAGATGCGGTTGACTCGCTATTGATCTCAATGGTGCGGGGAGACACAGTTTTGCAGTCATTCTCAGTTTCGGTGGCAACTTGGTCTTCAGTCCCATCGTCTACGACTGGAGGTGAGAGACGCATCATCTTCACGAGGTCTTCAGACATCGGTACGACATTTTCTCCATATTTGTGATACGATTTTACCATTTGATGCACCAACCCATAGACTTTGAAAAGTTTCGTGGAGCCGGCGATCGATGCGCACAACATGTTGCAATCCGTCCCACGATCGATAAGCACCGCGTCAACCTCATCGATTATTAGCACGTCACGCTTTCGACCCCCAGTCATTTTTTCCCGTACAAAACTTCCTGCAAGTGGTCCGCAGCAAACAGCAAGAGAGTGCCATAAATGACTTTTGCATTGTACACTCCTGCACTTGCTCGAGTCCCCGGAGGTCACTAGTCAACGCTCTGCAGGACACTTTAAGGGCATCATACAGATATTCATAGTTTCGGATGGCATCGAAAGCGAGCTGGTCATTGTTGGTCACGACGTCGACGGTTCTGCCCTTCGCCGCGAAATAGGAAGCGGTGATAACGATAACCAGAGCCTTTCCCTCACCTGTTTGCATTTGTATCAATCTCGAACCCAAGTTGCTATCCCCCGACGAATTCTCGTCTTGATGATGGATCTCGAGCACGGAGAAAACAATAACTAGCCATTGAACACTGCGAACTGTTAGCGAATACATCTTTTCTCTCGATGCCTTGTGAATGGTGGCTCCAATTGCAGCCAGACTGGATACCATATCAGTTTGAGCGCTCGCATCGATGCCACCAAGGAGAAATTGTTCACACAAAGCTTCAACCCTGCACGCTACGGTGACAACTTCAGTTAGATTCTGCTCGCTCAATTTGTCGTCATCATTTAGCTTTGTGTTTTCCGAGCGCACAAACGCCATGATCTCGTCTAGTGTGAGCATTTGGAGCTCACCACCAGACTCGTCGGAATCATCCCAAAATGAAGCACTTGCAATGCCATACACGAAATCTTCCACTTGCCTGCGAGCATCTTGCCGAACACTCTCGCTATTCACGTCACTTGTAGAAGTACTAGGGCCGGATGTCAAGTCAAAGAGCCGATAGAAAATGTCTTCAAGGGAGCGCTCAGAGGTGCAGCGCTTCAATAAATTTTGCAACAGTTTGTCTGCCCACTCACTACCCCACTCGCCCCAGCACCTCTGCTCCAAGCATTCCAGGTAATACATGAACAAGTCTGGCGTCTGATCAAAACTCAGAGGTGTTTGTCCACGTGACCACTTCAGAAGCCATTGACGCCGGCGATAGCTAGCAGCCAAACGCACCAGATCTAAGACTTGAAGAGGTTGAACGCCGGTATAAACGAAGTCGAACGTAGCAATCAAGTCGTCCACGCTTGTGAAAACTAGAGACTTGTCGTTGTCTGTCGTCTGGTCCTCACGTTGGTGTTCCAGATACAGGAGCACCTCCAATCTCTCGACTAGAACGTCCAGTTTGTCCAAGTAGGACCCAAACACTGCCGTCCAAAAGTTTATCCACTTGTCTTCTCCAGCCTGCACCACGTCCCCCGTCAGTTTGGCCACACACATTCCAAGACGGAGAAGTAGTAGCCATGTCCCTGATGGTACATGCGTCACGATACTGTGAACGAGTGACGGGAATTGGTCTGTTGAGAGCATTTCGGCCATCATCCCCGTCGTCTCCGTCAGCTCTGCGCTGCTCTTGAGTTTGGTCAATCCGTCCACACAGAGGAGGACGAGGGTCTCGGAAGTTTCAAAGTGTTTTATCACAACATTTACATCCGATACGAAAGCAGCAACTTCCTCTTCTTGTGCATCAAATGATTCAGTGAGTTTGTGATAGTGATGAAGGAGGTGCTGGACGGAGGGGGTCCAAGGGGTTGCGTCACTCAGCAGTGACGAATTGGTCTGTGAGTTGTTATGAGCAATGTCCTGGACGTCGACCAACTCGTACTGAGGCGTCTCAGTGTCAGGAGGGACTTGAGGCTCTGGAAGTGGGTCTTTCTCCAGTGTATTCACCCACCCACGCAGCTCCTCATCGAACTGGGCGTCGACACTAGAGCTCATGATGCAAACGTATCTTGCACTCTGAATAGTATAATAGTAATTTAGTAGTAACTGCTGACCCGGTGTCACGTGTTCTGGAGTCTGGAGGAGGACTTGAGCTTGAAGCGGCAAAATGAAGACTGGTAATAGATTGAATAGAAAATCTAGTAGAAAGCGCAGAAAGATCTAGTAGAACGCACAATACATTGTTAGCGACTTCCTAGATGTCAGCGGCATGGCGACTGAACGCCTTCTTGACCATTATGAGGATGGCACACGCGAGCTTGCGCCCTCTTCGGAAAGCCGCGTATATCGACCGTAGAGCTTGATCGTGATTGTCATATCACGAGCTAGAATTGTAGTAGTGAGGAGAAGCGAGACTCCCGCCCCACCGACGACGGCAGCGGCCATTTGCACGCGACCGAGTTGCCTTTGACAATAGAGCATGATCACGGGTGCCACTTCGTAAGCCGAGCGGCCACTTAGGCCTGGTGCCGGCGTCAACGTCGTTGTGTTGCTGGTTACGTCGCCATGCTCCTTCCTGGGCCAACAGAGAGGGTTCCCACAGAACCCAGAGATCTTTGTGGGGGGTCGACCCTTGCGTGAGCGCGACGTGTCGTTGTGGGAACGTGGTGTTGATCTTGATCTCATGCAGGGGTCACCGCGCCCCGCATGGTGCAGCGTAATTGATGAATTGGTTGGCAAACGCCGCCGCCGCTTACGTGCTCGGCGCACAGGAAACACCCCATCTCCCATTCTCGGCCCCACTTGGGGGGACTTCGCGTCCGAGAAGAGAGATCCTCCGAAGAGGCGCTTGCCCTTGCAAATTGTATAAATCATAACTCATCTCTCCAAAATGCCGACGGACTCGGACAAGTTTGAGTCGCGTGCGGAGCTCGAAGCGGAGCTCAAGTCGTTCGCGACGACTGTCCTGGAAGCGGATCGTCCTGACGACGCGGATCGAGACGACTGGGATGGAAAAGTACTCGCCCACTTAGCCGAGTACTACACGAGTGGAGACGACTGGTACACGACTTCGACTCGAGACGTCCAACGCACGCGTCAAGTGACCAAGTACCGCACCGTTGCCCCACAGAACCAGATTGCCAACCTCCCTGTTGGCGCTCGGATCTTCGCAGCCATCGGGACGTTGGGCACGTCGGAGCTCGCTGGCGTGGCGGCTCAATACCTCTCTGGCAGGTACTACTATTACTATTAGGATAGTATACTACTATTTGCTGCTCGACTAATACTTCTGCACAGTCGAGAGGAAGCGTACCAAGAGGAGGAAAAGTACACTGAGACCGTGACCAAGTACAGTCGGAACCAGATCACGTTCCGCACTTGGAGACGACAGGCCAGGCAGCAATTGACAGAACGCTACACTCGGTCTGTTGTTCAGCTGTTTGCTTTGAAGTACTATCATACTGGATGATTGATACATGCAACTAACTACTCTAGTGTTCATCAATTGCAGTCTTCAGCAACAGCAGCAGACACTCGAGAGGATGCAACAGACGCTCAATGAGTTGGAGCTGGCAAATGGCAGTCGAGCACAGGAAGTCGCGCAGCTTCGTACTCAATTGCAGCAGCTCTGTGAGACTGCGAGTCCTCAAGTGATGCAGCGAGTGAACCAGCGACTGGACCAAGTGGAGCGCCAACTGAGCGAAGGCGTCGACATCTCGGCCGAGGACCTCGAGTTTGCTCGCTGGAGTGGAGAGCCCACGCGCGCGCTTTAAGACGGAAGGAAGTACACAACTGTACTGAGTACTATTACTTGTACTGGTACTCTCGCGTTGTTGTCTCCGATCCGAACCTACTTGCCCAGCTGGTGTCTTTAATCGGATACAGTGTAAGTATTTTCCTGCCAAATCAATGGATGATCTGTCGATCTGTTCCAAGTCTCTTCCGTGTCATTGCAAAGTTTCAGTCGACAACTTTCTCTGGAGCCACCACCTCGTTCAATTCATTCGTCTTCATGCGTCTGGGTCTACTTGTCGTATCATCTGTGGTTGCTCTACTCGTCGGCAGGGAACAAGTGGAGGCAACGACACCCGTCCCAGGCAAGTCCTTTTCGTTTGACAACGTGGCCGAAGGTGGTAGAACGGCGAGGAGGATTTGGTGGCGGTGGTGGTCATGCTGCTGCTGCTGGTGGCGGTGGACACTCTACTGCAATAAGCGGTGGACATGTTGCAGCTTATGGTGGCGGTGGAGGTGGAGGAACATCGTACGGCTACGGATCAGGGACTCTAGAAGCCTCGGTTGGCGATACAGACTCTGGGTCGAGTTCGAGCTCTGCGTCTGGGAACAAAATGAGTGTTTGGGAGCGGTTCAAGTCCTGGTGGGAGCGAACATTTGTTGACACGGATGGCCGTCGACTTCGACGGACAAATGGCGGATAAAACGAAGCAACACCTCTCCAGTAATACTCTACCCGCAGTATTTGTTCTTGGTGAAGAAGAATCAAACATTCATCCTGATCGACGGTCGAGTTGGTTGAGTTGTTTTGTGACCTCTGCACCATTGTAGTTAGTACTACGTACATGTAGTAGTTAGACGAGATCCACTGACGAACGACTAAAAAAAACGATTTGAAGCCGAGATTCCCGCAGGAGCTTGCTTAATTCAAGCCAACCTATAGCGTCCCGGGCTTTCGTCAAGACTTCTCTTCTTCATAAAGTCCATTTCTTCACAACTTTCTCGCCCAAAACATCCAGAAGCGTCACGACCCGTGAATTCTTGTGTGGCCCATCACTGCTGCTAGTACGAAGCATGTGAAGAAGAGATCAACCGTGTCCAGGAATCTGCGTTCAAGGCGCATGTCGTTATCTATGAACGACACGTGCCATCCCCACCTGTGATAGTCTCGATCCACGACCGCGCACTTGACACTCGAGAGTACACACCGTAGTAGCCGTCATGTCCGCACGTATCATCCTTTGCCCACCCAACGAGCCCAACCAGTACGTCCTCACCCGTTGCAGACTCGACAATCAACGGACCACCAGAGTCACCCTCACAAGAATCCTGGTTCGCGACTCCACCGGCACACACCATGCTCGAGTCCACGGTGGCATAAGCTGCACAAGCTTCGTCACTTACCAGCGGCACGTCGACACGCTGCAGCTCGTACGAGAAATTCCCGCCCACCTCTGCGTTGGTTCCCCACCCCATTGTAGTTGCCACCTTGCCAGCCTCAAAGTCCGAATCATCCGCTGCTGCCAGCTTGACGGGGGCGTACTTGCTGGGTCTCTCCAACTCCACCACCATGAAATCATCCGCATACTGAACATGCTCTGAATAGTTCGGATGGTTCATCAGTGACACGATCTTGATTTGCTCGCCGATTTCAGTGCCATTTCGGTAGTGCTCACCGATAGAGACCCAGTGAAAGCCGTACACAGCGCAATGCGAGGTAGTGAGCACGTGGGTAGGAGTGATGAGGGACCCTCCACACAAGCTGTCGGAATCTCGTTTAACACGCAGGCCAGCGACGTATGTCTTGGTTCCGACGGGGACGACTTCACCACTGAGAATAAGCTCACGCTCGATGTGCTTGTTGCTGAAGGCACTAGTTGTGGGAGCAACGCAGGCCAACGCATTGAGGATGGCAACTCTCGTCTTCATCTTGGAAACGCTGTGTGTCGTTGCTGACAAAATCAGAAATGCTGTTGGGACTCACAATCTCAATCTACAGAGGCGATTAGCTCGAGATCGGTACGGCTTTCGGAAATGGTGATTGCAACCACAATCGGAGTGCAAAACTTTATCCCGAATTCAAGACGAAAATTTTCTCCGTCTTAAATCCCATCTGCGGGATACATGTCATAATCAGCCGCGTTGCTTCTCAAAAAAATGGAAATAGTGGCCGCGCAATTTCCTTTTCAGCGTCGAGCTTAAAGAAATGTCGATCTCGAACTTCGTGCTAGACAACATCACTGGCCGAACTCGACAACTTACATGCAGAACTGCCAGTCGAACGTCTAACGAGTCCGTTGAGACGTACTTCGATGTATCCGGTATGATGTACACCATCGCGATGAATGTCGCGGAAATCATCAGTAAAACGTTATCCTGTGTGCAAACACAGACACAATCCATTCCAGTTCCTCCTTCATCTACGTCTATAAAAGTTCATCATTTGCCATTCGGGTTTTCTTTGGCTTCAGCGAAACCGCATCACTGCTCCTCGAGTTGACATGAAGCTTCTGTCCACGAGTCTCTCTGTGGCTTGCGTTACGCTGGCCATGGGCTCTTTGCCCATGAGCGCTGCTGGTGACTCAAACTCCTACAACAACATATCGGTTGCGAACCTCGTTCCGACCAACATTTCCAGCGACGCCATCGCCACCACTCTGACAACCAAGAGCAGTACCGTCCCAATCGGTACGAAGACGTACGTCGCAGGTCTTCGGACCACCAACGCGACACGCAGCAACTCCTGTGCGGGCACCCTCATCACTCCAAAGCATGTTTTGACCGGAGGAGCCTGTGGCGGTGCCGGCATCCGTTATGCCTCGATCGGATCGCACTACAACAACGGTACCGAAGACGGCGAGCGAATCAAGATCGTGGCAATCATGAACCACCCGAACAACTCCGAAAACTACGAGTACTCGTACGACTTTGTGGTGTTGGAGCTGCAGCGGCCCAGTTCGTTCACGCCCATTAAACTTGGCGCAGCGGACGGGTCCGATATCAAGGACGGTGAGGTGGTGACCAAGCTGGGCTGGTACAATACTGGAGGTGAAGGTCAAGATGCTCACGAATTACAACGCGCTGACGTTCACCTCATCAGCAACGAAGAGTGTTCCAAGGAAACGTTCGTGGACGAGACCAGGATGTGCTCAGCACCCATCGGTAACCAGAGCTCATGTACGGGAGACTACGGCGGTCCACTTATCGTTGAACGCCCTGAAGGTGACGTTTTGGTTGGCAGTGTCAGCTGGGGTGACGACTGCAGGAAGCCCGGCTACCCGAGCTACTACTCGCGCCTTCCAACGGGTCTTGACTGGATCGAATCAATTACCAAGGGTGAGTGCTTCCACTAAGCACTCAGCGTCCAGTCGAAAGAAGTTTGTATCACCATTTTGCGGACAAAGGGTTTGAATGCTAAGGCGAACTTAGTATTTCAATGAAGACTTCGACCAAAGTAAATTCTCAGCGCACGGTAAATCTGCGGTGAAGGCAGCTCATTAATCGATGAACGGGCACCAGCCAATATTCATCTTTGACTTGGCTTGTTGAACTTGTAGTTTGTCGTTTATTACGAACGGCAGGTGCCGTTTCCACCCGTGATCGAATCGATCCACGCCCGAGCACTTGACACTCGCGAGTAAACGCCGTAATAGCCTTCACGACCGCAAGTATCGTCCTTGGACCAGCTCACCACACCAATCAGTACGTCCTCTCCAGTTACCGCTTCCAGTATCAAAGGACCGCCTGAATCCCCTCCACACGAGTCGTGGTTTAATATTCCACCCGCGCACACCATGCTCGAATCCACGGTAGCATAAGCTGCGCATGCCTCGTCGCGAACTAATGGCACGTCGACGCGCTGCAGCTCAAAAGCACCAGTCCCATTTACCTTTGCGTTGGTCCCCCACCCCATCGTTGTAGCCATCTTGCCAGCCTCAAAGTCCGAATCATCCGCTGCTGCCAGCTTCACGGGGGCGTACTTGCTGGATCTTTCCAGCTCCACCACCATGAAGTCATCCGCGTATTGAACGTGTTCCGAGTAGTTCGGATGGTTCATGATGGACACGACCTTGATCTGCTCGCCGTCTTGCGTACCGTTCCGGTAATGCCCTCCGATCGAAACCCAGCAGGCACCGTTTGCTGCGCAGTGTGACGCTGTGAGTACGTGTGTAGGAGATATGAGGGTGCCACCACAGAAGTTGACGCTGTCGAAGGCCGTGCGCAGTCCAGCGACGTAAGTCTTGGTACCAGCGGGGACAGTCTCTCCACTCAGAATGAGTTCACGCCCAGCATGGTCCTTGTAAGCACTTACGACGGGATCGAAGCATGCTATGACAGCCGTACAAGCAGCGATTGTAGCGATCAGATTCATGATGAGCGCTGTGCTTCAGAATCCGAAATGACCTGTTGATAATAGTGCAGCTCGTGGGAAATGCAATCAACAGAAACGATATCCTTTCGAGCGTAAAGCCGTATTTGTACCAATCTTCAATTTTCCATTGAAAATCCTCGTTTGAATCCTTGGTTCAATTTTGAGCCGCATGAGTCCTTCCTAGTGGAACGCAATTTCAAACAACATCACTCGAAAATCCCCTCATTGGCATACTTGTGGAGATAAATTAAACATCGTCACTTTCCAAGCTGGTACCATCAGCGTACGTCCTCATGGTGGTGACGGCGTCCTGCTCCAGAATTCTGACCCACGTCTTGCTGTGTATCGTCTAACGTAGGCCACGAAGCCGGAAAGACAGCAGAGAAAAAGGCATCTTCAATGATACCGATGCACACCATCAACACGACGTAGCTGAATAGAATCATGTAGCTGTACACGTAGATCTGACCAATCCACGGCGTGTACGCGACGTCGTTAAAAGTGTCGTGAATCTCGTCCCCATTTGCAACTGAAAACAGTGTTGTGGCCGTCGCGCTCGCGCTCTGGAATCGAGGCACCTTCGCCCCGAACATCACGGTACCAAAAAGTACAAACCCCACGAAAATCGGCAGAACACCAACAAGAAATTGTATCACACGAGGCAATCCGCGTCGTAGTGTGAGTCCTAGAATGTGAAACTGCGCGTTCACCTGCAGATATCGCACGAGACTACCCCATTGCAACGCACAGCATGAAGCGAATATAAAGCACAGGGTGTCGTTTAATGAAAGCCTGTACGCATGTCGCCATGTCGACAGCAGACACACTACAGTCACGAAATTGACAGCCAGGACAAACCAGAACCAAAAGTCTTTGGCAGCGTCTTTGCTCAGCGCAGATACAAGTCGGCGTCTGGCAACGTAGGAAACATCCCTGTGATGAGCTGCAGCAGTCTTGATAGCTGTCCACTTGAGCGAGAACTCAACTGCCTACAAAAACACCACAAAAAGGAATAAAATTGTCAGATTATTCGTCTTGTCCGATAGCAACAAGTCGCAGTTATTGAACCAACAGCAGCATACCTGGTACAGGCCAATCACCATCAATATGATCCAATTGAACAGCACACTGGTGTCCATCAGCACAGGAGGCATATCTTCTTCATCTTTCTCCTCTCCTCCCAGCACTGGCACATGAATGAGCTCGTAGTTCATAGTAACTTCCAGATGACCCTGATTCAGTAAATCGTAGCGCATCACCACTCTCCACTGGTACACTCTCTCTTTGTGCTTCATACCCACCACCAATTGCAGCTCCATGGCGTCCAATTGGTCGAAAAACGCCCTCGTCTCCTGTCGTCCAGCAGCGTCTTCCCCTAAGCGCAGAGGCGCCGGCCACTGCTCACTGCTCGTGTCGTTCGTGATGAAATACTTCGTGTCCAGGGGCTCGTCCTGGACGTCTGCACGTACCGTAAGCACTGGAGGAGGTACGAGAAGCTGCGAGTCGTTCCCATAGACGACGTAGGCGTCCAGCGCCACGTCCTGGAGTCGGAAATAGTTGGTTACTGCGCCATGCACGTGTTCTCTTGTTTCTTGTATGGTGAAAAGCGCCCCCACGGGGAACGCCGACGCGCGAGCTGCGAAGCCTCCGCTGAAGAATTCGTCGTCCAAATTGGCGGCGATTTGCTCCTCCACGTCCCAGTAAAAAGTGGGGGAGAAGCGTCTCGTGCTGAGAGGAATTAACGTCCACGTAGAAGAGCAGACGCACCCAATTGGAGGCCAGAGAGCGCTGGAACGGGTGCAGCACAGCGCCCAAGTGGGAGCTACGCAGAGTGAGCAGCAGCGCCGCCGTCACGTGGAGTACCAGACGCAGCGAGAGGACCTTGAAGGGCATTGGATCTCTTTGACAAGCGACTTACCTCTTTATAATGACATTCAGTTCACAAGGTCAAATTCCCCTTTCAATACGAGTCCAACGACCACTACACAAGAGGTAACTTTTAGGAACAGGCCATTCCACTTTGTGTATCAGACGGTGACGAGTTAGCTAGGATTTGTGATCCCAACCTAAAGGAGAATTGCACATGCAGAGAAATCCCCGCCTAATCCGGAAAGGTGGGACCAGTAAAGACTCGCCATAGATGATAATTTAATCCTGGTAGTGCGACGTTTACGTTGTACGGACAGCCCAATAGGGATTAATTCGAGTATGTGGTCCACGAAAATAGTAGGTATCGGGCGGTATCCAAATTTCAAGTAGTGCCTCTTTATAAAATTGCGAATTGTATAAGTATCGCCCTTTAATTCAGTTTCACAGGCTACTAGTTTGGAGATTAAATTACGAAAAAACGAAAAATGTTTTAGGAGTTTTTACAGTGACCGAGATTATTGAGGAAACCACTTACAAAAAATACCGCCAAGCTCCGTAGGTCAAATCAAATTCGTTAGAAGTTCATTTCTAGGAGACTAAAATACAAAAGAAAGCTCCGTAGACTCATCATGCCCGGCAGACCACGGACGCCCTCAAATAGCTGCCGTCGGGCGAGCGAGGTTACTAACACAATGTGCTGCTACGCATTAACAAATTGTGTCTGTAACCTCGCTCGCTATTTCATACGTTGAGAATTCGATTGGTTGATGCGTATATAGTTAGATTGGTTAATGCGTGGATAGATTGCTAGCTTGGTGCAGCGGCAGCGAGTATATGCCCTAATGGACGGGGGCTGCCGCTGGAACCTCGCTCGCTATTTGATACGTTGAGAATTCGATTGGATGATGCGTAGATAATTAGATTGAAATTTACTCTCTTTGCTTTGCTTTTGTTGCGGTTTCGATGAAATACCTTCAAAACTGCATGTCTTCCCAAAGGCGCTACCAGCCCAATTCTCTAGTGTGAAACAGACTGTCCCAGTCTTATATCTCGCGGGATTCTAAATGGGACCAATCAGAACTCGAGTTTGCGGGACAAGAAATCCCGCTTGTGGTTGACACCCCTTCTCCAGCCCACGGTGTTGTTGTGTAACGGGTCACACAAACTGGTGTGCGTTACATACCTGAGTGTGGTGCACACACGTAATGTGGCACACACAGCTGGCACGTCGCCGACGTGCTCAGAGCCAACCAATCGGGGCTCATGCATTTTTGTATAGGAGTAACTATAGGTGTCTTGTAGTTTGTATTGCAGGCCAAACTAAAGCCCACCTATAATATATTCAGTCTAAAACCTACCTAATCTTGGTCAAGTGTCCCCTTAGACCAGGGACTGTGAACTGCTTGTTCACTTGGAGTTTGTATACTCCTGAGCACACTTCCTCTGTGCAAGGTGCTGTGTGACCCCGTCACACTTGGTAGCACTTGTAGTCAATCCACGCCTACGCGGGTAGACTACCTGAACCTCTAGCGTTCTGGTCAACATGGACCGGAATGAGTTTCCTCATTTGAACGACTCGCAGTTCGAGTCCGTTCGGAAGATGGCAGGCATCTTCGGTATGGAAGCTCTGCAGAGCTTGGTGGCGTCAACACCGGCCGAGCAGGTCGAACGCGTGAACGCGTTTGACATGTATGAGAGAGGACTCATTGAACATGTTCGGGGAACCTTTCAGGCTCCCGCGGTCGAGTCCAAGCCGACCCAACCTAAGCCGTTGCGGCTAAAGGTGAACCCGTATGACGGGAAGGAAGGTGAGAACCTTCACTTTTGGGTTCGAGAGGTAGAGCTCGCCATGGACGCAGCTCTAATCTCGAGCGAACGGCTCCGAGTAGCGTTCGCACTCTCCAACCTTAGCGGTCGTGCTAAGAGTTGGGCGTACACGCGCGAAGCGACTACGCCGGGATGCTTTGCATCCTGGGCTCAGCTGTGTGAACAGCTTCGAGCCGCGTTTCTCCCGGCGAACTATGAGTATCGCCAGCGCTCACGCTTTCTCTCATGTAAACAAGGGAAGCGTGAGCTGCACGAGTACATCCAAGAGATGCGTGAGCTCACGGCATCTCTAGTGGGAAACCCACTCCATGAACACATCAAGGTGACGGTGTTCATGGACGGCCTCCGGGTGGGGCCCGCTCGCACGCAGCTGTTCCGGGTGCAATGTGGCACCCTTGAGGAGGCGATTCAGATCGCGCTCCAGGAAGAGTACAGCCACCGCCAGGCTCGTACGCCGGCCTCAGCATGGCCAGGGAACTCCGCACCGGGTACGAACCGGGCGAGTCCTAGCGGACCAGTTCCAATGGAACTCGGGTCCGCGAAGCAGCAGGACATCCGCTGCTACGGCTGTGGCAGGCTGGGTCACATGAAACGTGCCTGCCCCGCCGGAGAACAACCCAGGCGGTTGCCTCCTAGGCCTCTAGCGCTCAAGGGTCGCTGGCAAAAGCCGCGATCCCGAGGCCAGGGGAACGCAGGCAACCAGTAGGGGCGGGGCGCCCTACTGGGGAAGATCTAAGTCTTCACGAGCGGTGCGCGGGTGGCGCGCACCATGGAGACTTAGCCCCTGAGAGTCTGTGCACTCTCGAATCGGCGAAGGGCAGCGGAGGGCTGCTTGTAGTACACGCAGGTGTACGAGGATACGGATTTCCGTTCCGTGTCCTGATTGCCTCTGGGGCGTCAAAGAACTTTGCACGCCGCCAGACAGTTGCTCGCAACGGCAACAAGTTGGACGATGCTCTGAGAGAGAGCAAAGGCAACGGGACAGTGTCAGTCAGACTGGCCGATGGGAAGGTGATAACCATCCCTAAGATCCACATGGATCTTGCTGTGAAGTTCGAGGACTTCGACAGCTCGGAACAGTTCACTGTTCTTGAGATGGAGTCGTACGACTTGATCCTGGGCATGCCCTGGCTCGAGAAGCACGAGCCCTGGATAGACTGGCGCGGCAAAGCGATTGGCGCTAGCCGGCCTGCAGTGTCCGACAGAGCATTGGTGAGTCATGTTCCCACCTCTGTCAGGACCTGGGCCACCCGAAAGGGGCGCCGGGATGCCGAAGCATCCAGGGAGTACTTGGGAGTCGTCGATGTCTTGGACGACTCCATGAAATTGGCTGCAGCAGGAGCTGCACCGGACCGAGCGCGGCAGTCCATTGCGGACAGCCCTCGGTCGCCACCGGAACCAAGACCGGTGGCCGAAGCTTCGACGGTGTCGACGCTGACGAGCGTCGACCAAGTGGGTAACACAGTTCCACACACGGTCGCCCAGACCTTAACTGAAGAGGAAGACGGGGAAGACGCTTCCTGTGTGGGCAACACAGCTCCACACACGGTCGCCCAGACCTTAACTGAAGAGGAAGACGCGGAAGGCGCTTCCTGTGTGGGTAACAAAGTTCCACACGGAGTTGTGAATGCTCCCGATGTCCCTAGTGTGACATCACACGACGTGGGTAACGATGTTCCACGTCGCGGTCGCCGTCGACGACACTATCGCCGCCGCAAGTCGAGTCTGAACATTGTTCAGACTGAAGTCGCTCCCAGCGACTCGGAGCCCAGGGCCCGGGCTCCTCAGACGCGGCCGGTCGAAGAGTGTTATCACATCTTCGACGGCGTGACCGGTATGCCAGTCAAGGCAGCAGGCATCCACTTGGAGCCGCTGCCTGAGGTGTCAGAATTGCTGAACCTCGAAGAGATGGCGGCAGAAGATTTTCTGGTCGATCTCAAGGCTGGCGAGATCGCTGAGCTGGTTCTCCTTAAGCCGGAGACCGCTCTCGAGGATATGAACTCCTCCTCTGTCCTGGACGAAGATGTCCTGGAAGAGATGAGGAAGCGGCGAGAAGCGCGCTTGGGTTCTGAGATTCTCAAGAACCCCAAGGATCCGGTGTATCCATTGGTGAAGGAATACGAGGACGTGGTGTCCAAGGACCCACCGTCACAACTTCCACCGGATCGAGGAGTTCGGCATGAGATTGACCTCGTGCCTGGCACAAAGTACTGTGTCACGAGGCAATGGCCTCTACCGCGCGAACAGTGCGAGGTCATTGATGCCTTCTTCGCCGCGAAGGCGAAGGCAGGCATGGTGCGGGAGTCGAAGTCCCCGCACTCGACGCCAACCTTCTGCGTTCGGAAGCCGAACGGGAAGTGGCGTCTGGTTCACGCTTACAACAAGCTGAACAGCGCTACGGTGCCGGCCCATACACCAATCCCACGAAAGGATGTGTTGTTGAACAACATGGCCGGTTGCGAGCTGTACAGCGCGCTGGATCTGGTAGACGGATACTACCAGATCCTGATGCGTGAGAGCGACATCCCGCTCACAGCGGTGAGCACCCCAAGCGGTATGCTTTGGGAGTGGCTCGTCATGCCACAGGGCCTGTCCAATGCCCCAGCGACGTTCAATCGCTTGGTCACGCAGTTGTTCCGGCCGCTACGTGCGTTTGCACAGACGTACTTCGACGATATCTTCGTCCATAGCCGTGCCAAGGATGGCAAGACGGCTATGGAGGTGCACATCGAGCACCTCCGTCGAGTGTTGGAGGTCATGAGAGCCAACAAGCTCTATGCCAACATCGACAAGTGCGTCTTCGCGTCACCAGAGATCAAGGTTCTCGGTTGCTTCGTCAGCAACGACGGTGTTCGGGCCGACCCAGAGAAGGTCAAAGCCATCGCGGCTTGGCCCACGCCCAGATCCCAAAAGGATCTTCGGAAGTGGTTGGGCTTGGCCAACTACCTGCACAAGTACACTGCGGGGTACGCGGGTCCGGCTAGACCCTTGTCAGACCTCCTGAAGAAGGACTCTGACTGGCACTGGGAGCGCCAACACCAGGATGCCTTTGATAACATCAAGGCTAGCCTGCAGCAGGCGCCAGTCCTGGCACTGCCGGACGAGACGAAGCCGTTCAGCGTCGTCTGCGATGCCTCCGACTATGCCATCGGTTGTGCATTGCTGCAGAACGACGCGGACGGACACGAACGAGTCATCTCGTTCCAGTCCAGGCAGCTCAAGGCTGCCGAACGGAACTACCCCGTTCACGACAAGGAGCTCCTTGCCATGAAGTACGCCCTTGTGAAGTTCCGGGTACATCTTCTGGGCTCCAGGCCCTTTGTGATCTACACCGACCACGCATCCCTGCGAACGGCGACCAACTCGCCCCACTTATCGCAGCGGATGGCGAGGTGGCTGTCGTTCTTCGCGGAATACAACTTCCGCGTCGAGTACAAGCCGGGCAAGCTCAATGTGCTTGCCGATGCGTTGTCACGCAGGCCTGACTACGAGTTGGCCCACATCACGCGGGTGACAACGGATCTTTACGATCGGATACGCATGGCGTATCGTGGCGACGAGTCTCTCGCGCCTCTGGTGCGGTTCATGGCCACTGGGAAGGACGCCAAGTCGTCGTGGTTCTCGCCGCGACAGCGCTCCCGGCTCCACCGATACGAGTGGCAGGATGGCCTCCTCTACTATCGGGTGGAGCCCAATGAACCACCGCGAGTTGTCGTCCCGGACGACGAGGACATCAAGTTTGATATCCTCCAGGAGGCGCACGATGCGCCCTCCAGCGGGCATCTCGGCCGCGAGAAGACCTTCTTGTCGGTCTCGCAGGCCTTTTGGTGGACCCACATGTACAAGTGGGTCGCACGCTACGTCAAGACATGCGAAACATGTCAGCGGGTGAAACCCGCGGGGCACTCCTCCGCCCCATTGCAGAGCTTGCCTGTTCCGGCAGACTGCTGGAAGTCGATGAGTCTCGACTTCATCTTCGGCCTTCCCGCCGACGAGCACGGAAACACCGGTATTTTGGTGTTCGTGTGTCGGCTGAGCAAGATGGTACACCTTGCTCCGGTGCCGGACACGGTCACAGGTGAACATGCCGCTAGGCTGTTCGTAGATGGCGTCTTCCGCTATCATGGTCTGCCGGAGACGTTTGTCTCGGACCGTGACCCGCGGTTTACCGCTGCGTTCTGGCAAACGCTGTTCCAGTTGCTTGGAACTAAGCTGCACATGTCCACAGCTGATCATCCTCAGACGGACGGTCAGACTGAGCGCGTCAATCGCGTGCTCGAAGACACTCTGCGGAGTGTCTGTGCGGGAGCTCCTCGCACGTGGTCTGAGCAGCTCCCAGTTGTTGAGTTCGCACTCAACAACGCGGTGCACGCGTCCACCGGGTTTACGCCGTTCTACTTGAACGGCTTTCGCCATCCCCGGGTGCCCCATACTTTAGTTGGGAGCACCGATGGCTCAGTCTTAAGTGGGGGAGAGGCTCGGAAAGCCCTTTCCTCCCAGGTTGCTGAGTTGCAACCGGTTTCCTTGCGGAAACAGGTGGAGTCCTTCATGGACACACGGCTGAATGTTATCAGCAGGGTCCGCGACGCTATGGCGGCGGCCCAAGACAAGCAAAAGGAGTACTCGGACAAACATGGAAGAGGAAACTTAAACGTGTTTAGAGTGGGTGAGTTAGTCCTACTCGACACTAAGAACCTACCGCTTGATGCCGTCAGCTCGGTGGGCAGCAACAAGCTGAAGCACCGCTTCATCGGACCGTTCACGGTCCTGGCTAGACATGGTGCAGCGTACACCATCGATCTGCCGAAGTCGATGAAGACCCACCCGACGTTTTACGTGGGTCGGCTGAAGCGATACCACGACCCGCTGGGTCCGGCTGTCCCGCAGAACGCGGTTGACAGCCTGGAGGAGGAGAGCGAGCCTCTTCGAAGCGAAGCGGGGCCACGCGGCCCTGCCCGCGGTACGCAGGTAAGTAGTCCTGTTGGTGATACGCCTGTGGCTCGTACACCTGGGGCTCGTACGCAGAGCCCCCATGACGTGAGCCATAGTACGGCAGGGAGTACGCATATGTCTGCGACTCCCAGCGGGACACATGTGTCCGAGGTGCAGGAGGGAGGTTGGACACCTCCCGGCACAAGACTTCATAGTCGGATACCAGGGTTCGACGGTCAACACGATCATGGAGACGCTGTACTTCAAAGTGCAGTTCTCCCATCTCCTCACGGAGAGCGGCGAGGGCGAGAGGGTAGCTCCATTGAGCAGCCCGTCCGCCAGAGCCGAACGCAATCTCGATCGCGTACGCGCGGTCGCGGAGGAAACGAATCTCCTCCTGTTGCACAGCAACCCGTTGGTCCAGAGACCCAGTCGAGAGGCGTGAAGCCTCCGATCTTGCGGACAACTGATCGGGTGAGGGCTCCGCCCGCCCTTCTCGACCGTAATGGAGAACTCCACTATCATGTCGAGCGAGTTCTCCGAGAGCGACGCTCGAATGGGAAGCGCCAGCTCTTTGTGAAGTGGCGCGGGTACCCGACGTCACAGGGTACCTGGGAGCCGATCGAACGGCTCCACGTTGACTGCCCGAAGGCTGTCGCGATCTGGGAACAGAAACGGCGGCAGCTTCGCAAGTAGTCTGCAGCCTCTTAGCTGCAGACTGAGGGTACAGGGATCCAACGAATAGGGCCCGTACCCGCGCTCATAACGAGCGCCGGACTGAGCACCACGCTTCAGTCTATCCAGCTCTTGGTGAAGCTGGCGTTTGCCCACGAGGTGGACAAACTGGACACGGAGGTCCTGCTGCTCCAAGATGGAGTCGAGCAGCTTGTCCTCGCGAAGCTCATGAGCTGTTGGGCGAAGAAGCCCTGAAGTGAGACCCATTGCCAGAAGATGTCTTCGGCTTGGGTCCACGTCGTGGTGTTACCACAGGTAGTCCCACACGGTGCTCCAAGAATGAAGGAGCGCCGGTGCTGGCGTCGGGGTGGGTAGTACCCCTGCGGGTGGACGGAGTCCCCGCTAGCCCGGCGAGTGCCAGCCGTCGGCAGCACGGTGTTGTGCGTGCGCGACTGAGCAGCAAGCGGACGCTTTGCTGTTCATCGAGATCGGTGGAGATCTCTCGGGGTCATGAGGAACCCCTCCCTCTGATTCAAACTCGGACGAGGCGAACAAGTTCCGGTAGCCGGACTTGTTCTGAGTCATCTCTCGATGAGGTGACCGGGAAGCAGTACGCTTCCGCACACTCGCGTCGCTCGAGCACGCTCGCGGCCTTCGGCGAGGGTAAAGCCCTTCGCCTGCGGGGCGTTGTGGTTTCCCCGCGTTGGGAGGCATCAGTACGGCCTCCCACTTGAACGCCGAAGCTCATCGAGCCGGCTGGAGGCTTGGGCTTGTCGCCCTCTTCCTCGTGGACCAGCGGGCTGGTCTTAGAAGCGGCACGCTTCTCCGAGTCGCTCTCGTCGATGTCAAATGACGAGAGTACTGTCGTACTCGGGAGTCTCTTCGTTGCGGGGACTCCAATGGACGGACCGAGGTTTAGTCAGTCGTCTGTCGGTACCCATGGTGACCGACGGCGTTGTGAGCACCAGCTCGCAAGTGCCAATGAAGCCTTGGGCGACTGGGTCGCCTCCGGAACCACGTCGGTGGCTCCCTTTTGGGTTAAGGCCCTGCCTTACGGCTTGGCCGACCTTGACTTTGGCTTTGCAGCCTTAATCTGGTGGGACGCTTGCGCGTCCGAGGCTGTGCCTTTGCAGGCCACCTTAAGGGTCGATGGGGAGACCGTGGAGCGCCTGGCAACGTGCCTGGCGCTCTGTGAAAGCAGCGGCACGGAGCGAACGAGCTCGGCCGCTAGTCGAAGGATTTCGACTGTGCGAGTGAAATGTGAGCGCACAATTTTCACTCGCTCCCATTGGACGAAATGTGTTTCGTATCTAAGTGGGGGAGGATGTAACGGGTCACACAAACTGGTGTGCGTTACATACCTGAGTGTGGTGCACACACGTAATGTGGCACACACAGCTGGCACGTCGCCGACGTGCTCAGAGCCAACCAATCAGGGCTCATGCATTTTTGTATAGGAGTAACTATAGGTGTCTTGTAGTTTGTATTGCAGGCCAAACTAAAGCCCACCTATAATATATTCAGTCTAAAACCTACCTAATCTTGGTCAAGTGTCCCCTTAGACCAGGGACTGTGAACTGCTTGTTCACTTGGAGTTTGTATACTCCTGAGCACACTTCCTCTGTGCAAGGTGCTGTGTGACCCCGTCACATGTTGTGTGGCATGGGCTGGGATTTACACAAAATATGACGCTAGCAGCGTCATTCTGCAGAGTTCCAAGGAAACGGTCGGTATTTGAATGGACATGCTACTGCTTTCGTTTTAAGGGCGACGAGCTACGTCGCGTTCGATCGCCAGCAGCAAGCCGCGATGGTCACGCTCACTCTCGAATTTCCGTGCTTCTCAACGCCATGGTTTCTACTAACCCCGTCACCGAGATTGTGCGGCGTGTAGGAACTACGCAACAAGAGGACACTGATGAATCGCTACGTGAGTTCCTCACGGGCTACGCAGCCAAGGAACTCCGCTCGGCATGCAAAATATTCAACGTTAAAGTTCGCTCCAAGAACGGCACTATGGGCAACAAGGTGGGCTACGTGACCGTACTAGTGCAGCTTGCACGCTCTCGGCGGGAAAGCGAGGAGGCGGCTTCGGTGCAGCGCAACAAGCTGCTGCAGGGCTCGGAGGGGCAGCTGGTGCAAGCACTAACTGGCACACGCAAGACAAAGCACTGCAGCTTTCGGCTACTGAACGTTCTCTTCAGCGAGGTGTTCTGTGATAGACTTGGCCAGATGGGTACGCAGCCCTCTAGAAGAGAACTTGATGCAGGAGCTGTTGGTGGTCTTAACAGCTTCTGGCAGGAAGTTTCGGTGGAGTATGTCAAAGAGAAGGTTGAGTATGGGCAGCTAGTGTCGACAGACCATCGCTTTGCTGGCATCGATCCTCGGCGTGTGGCGCCTCACGATGGCGCAAAACTCATGGACATATGGAAGGACACGTCGGCCAAGTACGCTTCCTGCAGCGGGGCTGCCGTAGCTCTTTGCTTAGAGGAAGCGTTAAGGTCCACGACCTTCGTTCTTATACCAAGAACAGGTGCGAGCCAAGGGTAATCCGTACCCGGCTCCTAGAGACTTATAGGAGCCTTAAGAAAGGTATATAAACTCTACTGTGTGTTTTCCAAACTGAATGTATTAGTCCTAAGGGCGGCAGGGCCGCCCTGGTGCGAATGTCCTACCCTAACTATCGACCATACTAATACCTAATCAAATGCATACTTGTGGTTCTGAAGCCACGTACTGACTTGTTATCTATCGAGTACTGAGAACTCCTTTCTGTTATCATGTCGTCACACCACTTAGTGTGACACACACCAATGTAGCCAGGTTACGTGTAACCCCGTTACACTCTCCCCCACCAAGATTCCGGATACGGAGAGTCGTATCCGGAAAATGTGTTTTCTTTCAAACACAAACGGCCCGAGGTCATGGCGGAGGCGCTTACGCGCAGGGCGCTTCGCCTCACGCGTGCTACACGCATCGGCAAACGTTGCCACTTCGCACCAACATGGTGCACATGCTTACCAAGCACATGACGCCGCTCATGCTGCGCCAGGGGCGCGATTCGAGCTAGTGGAGGGGCTCCTGACAGATCCATGATCTAAGAGCCGCACTTCCAGCGTCAATGACGGTCGGTATCGAAGCGCATAACCTCAAAGGGGTGGCGCACAAGCTTGTGGCAAAGTGGTCCTGCGAAAATGGCTGGTCGCTGGGGTCCTCTTGCACACTGCGCCCGAACTGCCGACTAACGGAGGGAGTACTCCGATCTTCCGTGAAGTTGTGGGTTCACCTTGTGTACCCGTCGGTGGGCGATTCGCTCTTCGGATGATCTCTTGTGGAGACGCGGTAGCTTGATCTCAGGCTGTCGGTGGACAACGGGAGGTTGGTGGCGATTACGAGGATACTTCTACTCGTTACGCCGGGGGTATGTCGAGTCGGCGATCTTGAGGGTCGAGATCGGTGACTCTTTGGCCGATGTTGATCTGGGCCGTGGGGGGTCTTGCGGTCGGCGCACTGCCTTCCTTCCTTGTTCCTTTCCGTACTTGTCGCTTCATATAGCGAGGGGATTGAGTGAGAAGTCGACGGACGCCTTGGCCAAGTAAATCCTTGGCGGCCGAGCCTCGATCTGGTGCAATACTCCGGCAGCTTGTCGTCGGGTGGGCCAATAGTCGTTCCCGTGCCCGGTATACTGAAGCGAAGACCACTTGATCCGAAGGAAGCAAATTCAACTCTGTTTAATGTGTTAGCTTTTCCTAATCCATGTCCTACGGCTCCTAGTGTGCTACCACGTGTGTGGCTCTCGCTCGCTTACCACTAAGTGCGATTACTCTCCTTAAGTGCGATTACACCACAAGATTGACTCACGCCTCTCCGAACTGATGCACCGTGGGTACAATCAGCTTTGACAGGGATTCGAAGACTTGCGCATGATGTCACTCTTTGGGGGTGTCACTCCGGCCGTTTAGCTGAGATCCTAATGGCGGAGATCGAAAGCGACCACGCGGACGTCGCGGGGAGATTTCCTTCTCGCCACTTTCCCACAAGCTATTGGAGCTGGCGCGTACAGTGCATGCACTGACAGTGCAATCTAGGTGTGTGCCAAGCGGCATTGTGAGCCTCAGACTCGTCGTGGCAAACGCCACACGTGGTGTGACCACGGAGACGGTCTCCAATGCAGCGGGGCTGCCAGACGCCTCGCGTCAGCTTCAGAAGCCGCTGACACAGCGCGTGACTCAGCGGAAGAGTATTCCGGGCCGCCCTTGGCGTCGATGTTTCATCCTGTCGGCGACAAGTCACGCAGTGGTGTGGGACTCAGTGCTCTAAGAGCGCAGTGGCTAACGCCACATTGGTCCAGGAGACTCAGTGCTTTAAGAGCGCAATGGCTAACGCCGCATTAGTCCCCACAACAAATAGTCCCCAAAACAAAAGGGCGGACAAAGTCCAACAACAGTTGTTGTTCTTGCTGCATGGTGTGAGACTCGAACCCACAACCATCAGCGCGTGCTCCACCAGCACCTATCACTCGGCCAAGCCGTGATATAAAGAGCACCAAGGACCAGGTCCTAGTGCCGCACATCAGCCTGCGGCTGTGGGGCTTGAACCCTCAATCACTTGCGTGGGCTCGTCGAGCACTAACCACCCGGCTAATAAGCCCACGATAACGATGATACTCATCATCACCTTTTGTGATTAAGTTGCCTCGAGGCAACCGCCCAAGACGGGCGTCTTGTTTCCTTCGCTTCATTGAAGCCACAGCGAAACGCTTTAGCATAAGCCTGAGCATCTCACTCGCTCTAACTGCATGAACAGTAGTAGCACTCCGTGCTTGCTGTCACAGCAGTCTAAGGCCGGAGCCTGAGCTCGGTCACTGACCCTTGAGCTCCCCCACTCAGTGGGAAGCACGGTTTAGCCGCAAACGCGGCCGGAGGCGTTGCAGACGCTGCTGATCTAGTTGATCAAAAGCGTCAACGACGTCTGGGCAATCTTGCCGAAGGGGTACCTCGAACTCCTACAAGTTCTGCGAGTGAGGATATCCTCGCCACTTCACCAGATACTGGTACTGACCCTTGCGACAGCGTCGTGCCAGTAGCCGTTCCACATGGTAGTGGAGTTCGCCTTGCTCATCGAGCAGCGCCGGAGGCGGGCGAGCTGTGGCTGGGCTCTCTGCGGGCACCGAAGGGCTGTCGTCGTGACGACTCTGAGTTGCCACTGCCTTGTCGTTGTTGCACCCTTGGTGACAGCTCGTCAGAGCCCACCATACCCGGGTCGTGGTAATGCTTGAGCAAGCCCACGTAGAACACGGGATGTGTTCGCATCTTCTTTGGAAGGTTGAGCGTGTACGCTAGGCCCTTCTTGGCCACGACCTTGAATGGTCCGATGAAAGAGGACGCAGCTTCGTCTTGAAGACAGCAGATACTGCATGTGTTGGCAAGTTCTTTGCGTTTAATAAAACCAGGTCCCCGACCTCAAAGCTTTCGACATTGCCTCTGCCTCGTGAATCAGCTTGTTCCTTTTGCTTATCCTGGCTTTCAGCCATTGCATCACGCACGTGTCGAAGGACACTAAGACGCGTTGACAGAAACTCGTCAAGCTGTTTGCGAACAGCAGTAGGGCTGACATCATCAAGCCGTTCGGCTAATCCTCCCCCACTAAGCCCTGAACCACGGAGTGGTGGCGTCAACGGGACGCGTGGGTGTGCCAGCCCGTTCACGTAGAACGGAGTGTAGCCGGTGGAGGCATACACAGCATTATTCAATGCAAACTCAACGAGTGGAAGCATGGCGCTCCAACGCTTTGGCGTTTCAGCACAGATGCTACGGAGGATGTCCTCCACAACGAGATTCGCGCGTTCGGTTTGACCATCGGTCTGCGGATGGTCCGCTGTGGACATGTCCAGCTTGGTACCAAGCAGTTTAAAGACGGTAGTCCAAAACTTCCCTATGAAGCGGGGGTCTCGGTCCGAGACAATCGACTCTGGGAGTCCGTGTTGGCGGAACACACGATCCACAAACAGCGTAGCTGTGCCGACACCGTCGATAGTATCCAGCACTGCCGCAAGATGTACCTTCTTACTGAGACGGTCAACAAAGACCACGACGCCCGTGTTGCCTGCCGAGTCCTTCGGCAGGCCAAACACAAAGTCCAAACTCATGGACTGCCAACATCCCGTGGGGACTGGCAAGCTCGCCAAAGGGGCAGCCGCATGCGGCGAGGGTTTCACCCGTTGACACGTCTCGCACGTACGCACATAAGTGCTTGCCCACTTATACAGCTTGGGCCACCAGTAGTGGTTGCTCACAGAGCCGTAGGTCTTCTCACGACCGAGATGACCGCCCAGCGGTGTATCATGTGCCTCGTAGAGGATGCGATACTTCAGGTCCTCGTCGTGAGGGACGACCACCCGTGGGGTGTCCGACGAGTAGGTGCTGTAGTACAGCAAACCATCATCGATGGAGTATCGGTGTATCCGTGCGCGCAACCGCGCCGACAACTTCTTGTCCGAGTTTTTAAACTCCTCGCTCCCTATAGCCCGTAGCAGCGCTACACACATGTCATCCTGCGCATACGCAGCGCGGATCAGGTCCGTCACAGACGAAGTCACCATCGTGACATGAGCAAGCTCATAGAAGAACGTCTACTGGAGACGCTGAAGCGGCATGAGCATATCATAATTGCCAGTGGCAACGCTCTGCCCCCTCCCGCATATGGTGTGGTGTGCGACATCGACGTGCAGGGGCATCCGCCCATTAAGCAACGCGCACGCCGGATCGCCCTGAGGCACCTCAAGAAGTTGTTTGAGCTTCTGAAGGGTCTACTCCAGGCGAGGCTGATCTTGTTCTCGGACAGCTCTTGGGCGTCCCCTATTGTTATCGTTAGAATATAACTTCGAGGTGAAGTATAAGCCAGGAAAGCAGAACGCTTTGGCTGATGCGCTATCGGCTCTGCGCGATAGCGCATCAGCCAAAGCGTTCTGCTTTCCTGGCTTATACTTCACCTCGAAGTTATATTCTGCAAAGAATGAGAGCCACCGGGCCATCCTCTACGAGAGGTGAGGCGACTGAGTCGCAGTGCGTAGAGACGCATGATCCGTATAGACCATAAACGGCTTGGAGCCGAGCAGGTGAACCCTGAATTTGACGAGAGCATACTTCATTGCAAGTAGCTCTTTGTCATGAACTGGGTAGTTCTTCTCTGCGGCTTTCAGCTGGCGAGACTCAAAAGCGATCACTCGATCTCGCCCCTCGGCGTCTACTTGTAGCAGTGCACTGCCAATGGCAAAGTCTGAGGCGTCACAGACGCGCTGAACGGACGCTCAGGGTCTGGCAACGCCAATATGGGGGCATGTAGGAGGTTCTCCTTGACTTCGTCAAACGCCACCTGATGCGCGGTTTTCCAACACCAGTCCGCATCCTTCTTAAGGAGATTGGACAATGACCTAGCCATCTCCGCGTAGTCCGCGCTATACTTGTGCAAGTAATTGGCGAGGCCGAGCCACTTGCGTATGTCCTTCTGGTTCTTTGGAACCGGCCAGTCAACAATGGCCTTGACCTTAGCGGGGTCCGCACGAAGGCCACGCTTCCCAATGAAGCACCCTAGGAAGGGAATCTCTTCGGCTCCGAAGATACACTCGTCCGCGTTGGCGTACAACCTGTTAGTGCGCGTGCACTTGAGCACCGCTTGCAAATGGACAATGTGGTTCTCCACGTCCGTCTTACCGTGCTCCGCACGACTGTGGATGAAAATATCATCAAAGTATGTCTGTGCATACGCCCGATGGGGCCTGAACAACTGCATCACCAGACGATTGAACGTTGCAGGCGCGTTCGAGAGCCCTTGGGGCATCACCAGCCACTCCCAGAGCATGCCGCTCGGAGTGCTGACTGCTGTCAGCGGGATATCGCTTGCTCGCATGAGCAACTGGTAGTAACCATCGACTAAGTCGAGCGCACTGTACATCGCACATCCAACCATGTTGTTCTGGAACACATCCTTCCTAGGAATAGGCGTTTGCGCCGGAATGGTGGCAGCGTTGAGCTTGTTGAAAGCATGAACGATACGCCACTTGCCATTAGGCTTTCTGACACAGAATGTCGGTGTGGAATACGGAGACTTGCTCTCTCGAACCATTCCCGCCTCCTACTTCGCACGGAAGAACGCGTCAATGGCGTCACACTGCTCCTTTGGCACAGTCCACTGCCTAGTGACGCAGTATTTGGTTCCGGGACCCAGGGCAATATCATGACGCACGCCTCGATCAGGAGGTAAGCCTGAAGGCGGGTCTTTCGAGACCACATCTTGGTATTCCTTTACCAAAGGATAGAACGGATCCGAGGGATCTTGCAGGATCGCTGATCCACTTCGCGCATTGAGCGCCTTCTTGGTGTCCTCCAGGACAGCTTCATCAAGAAGCGACGAGGAGTTAATCTCCTCTTCTGGTCGAATTATGACCACCTCGGCGAGGTCCCCTGCCCGCAGGCCGTCGCCAAACTCGGCGAGGGACATCTTGTCCAGCTCTAACAGAGCACTTAAGTTGGGAATGGGGTCGAGGCTGATGTCGCCCTCTACCTCCCCCGTCACCTCATTCACAAGAGTGTATAGCTGTTCGCTATTGTCTGGCACAGACACTCCTTGTGCGAAGGATGACGCTTGGCGCCTAGCCGCTTGAACTCTGCGGCGTTGCCTCCTCTTCATAGAGGTATGCGTCTCGAAGGGACAATCGCACCCACGCCCAGGGCGTCATCAGGCGTGTCCACCTCGTCTTGCTCTGACAGAGCCTCGATGTTGTATTGATATCCGATGATGTACTGCTATACCCGCAGTCTTCATCCAGGTGGTTGATTGCCACTCCACACGCATTAGGGCCCAGAATGCCTCGGTTAAGAACCGACTACACCGTTATCGGCACACAGCAGTACATCGTCGTTCCGACGGACACCGCTCAGCGTGTTACGCGCCGCTCCGCGCGCATCAGGAGGGCCGTGCCTCGGATGCCTCAGCGTACCGTCGACCATGCTAACAGCATGCAGCGATGACTCATCGCTCAGTGGGTTACGTGCCACGCCACGTTCAGTCCGTGAGCATTGCTCGGGACTCGTGTCCATTACACCATCGGTGTCCACTAACTCGGACATGCCGATGTCCAGCACATTGACCGACTCGGTCCAGTGCTCGCGCCAGCAGCTCTTCTGCTTCTTAGCGGAGGTGAGTTCATGACTCGCCAAAGCTCCGCTAGGAGAAGAGCGCGTTGCGCCTAAGGTCTTCGACCTCCAATCGATCCATGGTTCGTGGCGTTCGAGCCACGCCATGCCAAGGATGAGGTCGTACCTCGAATCCAGGTCCAAGACCAAACAGCGTTCCACGCTATCGAAGCCCAATAACTTCACGACCAGGTCCACAGGGACCTTGGGCACCGTGACACGGGTCCCTGTCGCTAAGCGAACAGTGACGATGTCACGCCCACGCGCCTCCAGCGCCTCAGCATATTGCTGACTTCCATCCATCGTGGAGCGTCTAGCATAATTGCCCGACGCCCCCGAATCGATGAGTATCGTCCACGGCTTATCAAAGCCCTTCACGGTCGCAACAACGACCAGCAAGCCCGGCTTGCATACACGTTCCGTGTTAAGGAGCACGGACCTCTTCGGGGCGAAGCCCTGCTGACCTCTACCTCCTTCGTAAGGCTCAACAGAACTTAGTTCTTCCCCCGTAGGCCGCCCCGCGCCTACTGGGATTTGGCGTTTTCCCGCCCAGATCCACTTGCGTGATTGGGAGCAGGTTTTCGGCTTGATGAAGCCTGACGCCCATGGCGTAGCGGGCACCACGCACGTAAGTGACTTGTGTCACCACAGGTGAAGCATCGGCAGATGCCCCTGTGCTGCTCCGAAGCTCGGAGCTCGGCCTCCTCATCCTCAGCATAGCTGAGATCCATAGGTTCCGGCCCGCTCGACGAGCTGTTGTGGTGTGGGTACCACCCAAGTCTAGCAGACTTAAAATTGAACTCGGCATTCAATGCCACCTTCACAGCCTCTTCAAACGAGGTTGAGTGCACCGGGAAGACTTCCGTCCTGGCGACACCAGTGCGGAGTCCCTCCATGAAAATGGTCACCGTGACCGCCTCGGGAAGAGGATCCGCAGCCGTGCCAGCGATTAGAGTTAGCAACTCCTGGACAAAGTCCATTAACTCCTTCTCCCCTTGTCGGGTAGCAAGGAAGCGTGAGCGCACGCGGTAAGCCTGGTTAGGCGGCGAGAAGACTTGCATAGACTGTCGCTTCAAGTCATCCCACGCCGGGAAGGCTGCGTCCACGGAAGTACTGCACGTTAGTGCCCACTCCCTAGCTCGCCCAGCGAGCTTGGAGACCGCGAAGCCCACTCGTTGTTGCTCCGTCTTGAGCATGGCCGCACTCATGGCCATCTCGATTTCTCTGACCCAGAGCAGGAGGTTCTCTCCTTCCTTTCCTTCAAAGGCCTTCACACTCAATATGAGTGGTTTCGGTCGATCCGACCTCTCCGAGCTCGGGGTTCGCGTCGCAGACGCCACCGACTCGGCCATTCTTTGTTGGATCTGCTCTAACAGAGCATTCTCATACTCGAGAACGCCTCCAGACGCGCATTCATCGCGTCAGGGCCTTGCGCTGCAAGATACTGCACGCCCTCAGGGCCAAGCAGAGACATCAGCTTATTAAGCCCGTCCTGTTGGCTCTGAGTCAAGTTACCAAACTGGTCCATCCTCGCAGAGGATTCAGTCGTTCCGACTCAGGTGTAGGATTGACTACGAGTGCTACCAAGTGCAGCGGGGCTGCCGTAGCTTTTTGCTTAGAGGAAGCGTTGAGGTCCACGACCTTCGTTCTTATTCAAAGAACAGGTGCGAGCTAAGGGTAATCCGTACCCGGCTCCTAGAGTCTTATAGGAACCATAAAAAAGGTATACTAGGGCTACGCGAAGGCTGAGATAGGAAATTTGTAAATACTGTAGCTCTCGCATCTCCTACGCCTGCTTCGCAGCCGCAGCATCTGCGCGATCATTCTTTCCTAACGAAAAAGCAATCAATCTAGACCAAGGTCACTTTGCATCCGTCTCGTCAACACGCACACGACCTGTACACAAAATTACCGATATACCGGTCGCGAACAAACTCCTTGCGCACGCAATAATCCTATTTGGGCTGGCTATTCAGCACTTCGTTGCTTCTTATCTCAGTATAAACTCTACTGTGTGTTTTCCAAGCTGAATGTATTAGTATTAAGGGCGGCAGGGCCGCCCTGGTGCGAATGTCCTACCCTGACCATACTAATACCTAATCAAATACATACTCGTGGCTCTGAGGCCACGTACTGACTCTTGTTATCTATCGAGTACTGAGAACACCTTTCAGTTATCATGTGGTCACACCACTTAATGTGACACACGCCAATGTAACCAGGTTACGTGTAACCCCGTTACACGGCCCGACCTCGATCTGAGACATGAAGATCGCAACACGGATTCGTCAAGGAACGGAAGTGCGGTCCAAGACGGGAAGACTTACCCTCGTCGCTCGTCTACGGAAGTGCAAGTTGAAGATCGGTGGTGGGTGAATGACGTGTGGCGCTTATCAGGATGGGTACGGAATGAGAGGCTATCAGAGCCCTACCAGAAGTCAGTAGTACAGAAAACGGATAGCTAGCAGATATAAATCAGTCCCGAATATACTTCTTAGCACGCAAGACCTTCTTTGTCTCAAGTCAGCCTCAGTCGCCCAGAGACCGCCCCGATAACGCGGAGGACGGCTCAGGACTGCTTCGGTGAACTCACACCCAGCACTCCGTGCCTGAAACGAGGGACATGTTAAATACATCCCGTCGAGGCGAGCAAACACCAAGGGCTCGACTAGGACGAGGCATCGCGCCGGCCCCGATAACGCCGCGCAGACCACGAACGGCGCCGCCCCAAGAACAAGGTCGCGCCAGACGACAACCGGTGCTAGGTGACGTCCAATCCACGTTGCACCACAAGAACGCTTCACGACTTGAAGCCACTTGACTAGTACTCCGTCCCGGAGATACGCTACGCAAGTCCCAGGAATTCTCCGTCGCGGTCAACGTACAGATCGCCGTGGGTTTGTGTGAGGCTCAGCTCACAAGTTTTTGCGAGGACACTCCTCCACATAAACACCGGACTCGGATCATCACCATTCCTTGGACCCGTGGGTCCATTCTCCGGATCCGGATTTAGCACTCCCGGATCCAATTCCCCGGCTCCGGATCCGACCCCTCCACCAACCTGTAATTTCGGCAAACCTATACAACAGGACATGCCGATCACGATGCGCATGGCTATTGACACCAAATCGGCTCCGTTCCGTCATGGCGCTATCTCCGTCAATATTGAGGCTACGGACCTGTAATTTCGGCAAACCTATACAACAGGACATGCCGATCACGATGCGCATGGCTATTGACACCAAATCGGCTCCGTTCCGTCATGGCGCTATCTCCGTCAATATTGAGGCTACGGACCTGTAATTTCGGCAAACCTATACAACAGGACATGCCGATCACGATGCGCATGGCTATTGACACCAAATCGGCTCCGTTCCGTCATGGCGCTATCTCCGTCAATATTGAGGCTACGGACCTGTAATTTCGGCAAACCTATACAACAGGACATGCCGATCACGATGCGCATGGCTATTGACACCAAATCGGCTCCGTTCCGTCATGGCGCTATCTCCGTCAATATTGAGGCTACGGACCTGTAATTTCGGCAAACCTATACAACAGGACATGCCGATCACGATGCGCATGGCTATTGACACCAAATCGGCTCCGTTCCGTCATGGCGCTATCTCCGTCAATATTGAGGCTACGGACCTGTAATTTCGGCAAACCTATACAACAGGACATGCCGATCACGATGCGCATGGCTATTGACACCAAATCGGCTCCGTTCCGTCATGGCGCTATCTCCGTCAATATTGAGGCTACGGACCTGTAATTTCGGCAAACCTATACAACAGGACATGCTGATCACGATGCGCATGGCTATTGACACCAAATCGGCTCCGTTCCGTCATGGCGCTATCTCCGTCAATATTGAGGCTACGGACCTGTAATTTCGGCAAACCTATACAACAGGACATGCCGATCACGATGCGCATGGCTATTGACACCAAATCGGCTCCGTTCCGTCATGGCGCTATCTCCGTCAATATTGAGGCTACGGACCTGTAATTTCGGCAAACCTATACAACAGGACATGCCGATCACGATGCGCATGGCTATTGACACCAAATCGGCTCCGTTCCGTCATGGCGCTATCTCCGTCAATATTGAGGCTACGGACCTGTAATTTCGGCAAACCTATACAACAGGACATGCCGATCACGATGCGCATGGCTATTGACACCAAATCGGCTCCGTTCCGTCATGGCGCTATCTCCGTCAATATTGAGGCTACGGACCTGTAATTTCGGCAAACCTATACAACAGGACATGCCGATCACGATGCGCATGGCTATTGACACCAAATCGGCTCCGTTCCGTCATGGCGCTATCTCCGTCAATATTGAGGCTACGGACCTGTAATTTCGGCAAACCTATACAACAGGACATGCCGATCACGATGCGCATGGCTATTGACACCAAATCGGCTCCGTTCCGTCATGGCGCTATCTCCGTCAATATTGAGGCTACGGACCTGTAATTTCGGCAAACCTATACAACAGGACATGCCGATCACGATGCGCATGGCTATTGACACCAAATCGGCTCCGTTCCGTCATGGCGCTATCTCCGTCAATATTGAGGCTACGGACCTGTAATTTCGGCAAACCTATACAACAGGACATGCCGATCACGATGCGCATGGCTATTGACACCAAATCGGCTCCGTTCCGTCATGGCGCTATCTCCGTCAATATTGAGGCTACGGACCTGTAATTTCGGCAAACCTATACAACAGGACATGCCGATCACGATGCGCATGGCTATTGACACCAAATCGGCTCCGTTCCGTCATGGCGCTATCTCCGTCAATATTGAGGCTACGGACCTGTAATTTCGGCAAACCTATACAACAGGACATGCCGATCACGATGCGCATGGCTATTGACACCAAATCGGCTCCGTTCCGTCATGGCGCTATCTCCGTCAATATTGAGGCTACGGACCTGTAATTTCGGCAAACCTATACAACAGGACATGCCGATCACGATGCGCATGGCTATTGACACCAAATCGGCTCCGTTCCGTCATGGCTCTATCTCCGTCAATATTGAGGCTACGGACCTGTAATTTCGGCAAACCTATACAACAGGACATGCCGATCACGATGCGCATGGCTATTGACACCAAATCGGCTCCGTTCCGTCATGGCGCTATCTCCGTCAATATTGAGGCTACGGACCTGTAATTTCGGCAAACCTATACAACAGGACATGCTGATCACGATGCGCATGGCTATTGACACCAAATCGGCTCCGTTCCGTCATGGCGCTATCTCCGTCAATATTGAGGCTACGGACCTGTAATTTCGGCAAACCTATACAACAGGACATGCCGATCACGATGCGCATGGCTATTGACACCAAATCGGCTCCGTTCCGTCATGGCGCTATCTCCGTCAATATTGAGGCTACGGACCTGTAATTTCGGCAAACCTATACAACAGGACATGCCGATCACGATGCGCATGGCTATTGACACCAAATCGGCTCCGTTCCGTCATGGCGCTATCTCCGTCAATATTGAGGCTACGGACCTGTAATTTCGGCAAACCTATACAACAGGACATGCCGATCACGATGCGCATGGCTATTGACACCAAATCGGCTCCGTTCCGTCATGGCGCTATCTCCGTCAATATTGAGGCTACGGACCTGTAATTTCGGCAAACCTATACAAAGGACATGCCGATCACGATGCGCATGGCTATTGACACCAAACGTTCCGTCATGGCGCTATCTCCGTCAATATTGAGGCTACGGACCTGTAATTTCGGCAAACCTATACAACAGGACATGCCGATCACGATGCGCATGGCTATTGACACCAAATCGGCTCCGTTCCGTCATGGCGCTATCTCCGTCAATATTGAGGCTACGGACCTGTAATTTCGGCAAACCTATACAACAGGACATGCCGATCACGATGCGCATGGCTATTGACACCAAATCGGCTCCGTTCCGTCATGGCGCTATCTCCGTCAATATTGAGGCTACGGACCTGTAATTTCGGCAAACCTATACAACAGGACATGCCGATCACGATGCGCATGGCTATTGACACCAACGTTCCGTCATGGCGCTATCTCCGTCAATATTGAGGCTACGGACCTGTAATTTCGGCAAACCTATACAACAGGACATGCCGATCACGATGCGCATGGCTACTGACACCAAATCGGCTCCGTTCCGTCATGACCCTATCTCCGTCAATATTGAGGCTACGGACCTGTAATTTCGGCAAACCTATACAACAGGACATGCCGATCACGATGCGCATGGCTATTGACACCAAATCAGCTGCGTTCCGTCATGGCACAATCTCCGTCAATATTGAAGTTACGGACCTGTAATTTCGGCAAACCTATACAAGAGAACATGCCGATCACGATGCGCATGGCTATTGACACCAAATCGGCTCCGTTCCGTCATGACGCTATCTCCGTCAATATTGAGGATACGGACCTGTAATTTCGGCAAACCTATACAACAGGACATGCCGATCACGATGCGCATGGCTATTGACACCAAATCGACTCCGTTCCGTCATGGCGCTATCTCCGTCAATATTGAGGCTACGGACCTGTAATTTCGGCAAACCTATACAACAGGACATGCCGATCACGATGCGCATGGCTATTGACACCAAATCGGCTCCGTTCCGTCATGGCGCTATCTCCGTCAATATTGAGGCTACGGACCTGTAATTTCGGCAAACCTATACAAGAGAACACGCCGATCACGATGCGCATGGCTATTGACACCAAATCGGCTCCGTTCCGTCATGACTCTATCTCCGTCAATATTGAGGATACGGACCTGTAATTTCGGCAAACCTATACAAGAGGACATGCCGATCACGATGCGCATGGCTATTGACACCAAATCGGCTCCGTTCCGTCATGGCGCTATCTCCGTCAATATTGAGGCTACGGACCTGTAATTTCGGCAAACCTATACAACAGGACATGCCGATCACGATGCGCATGGCTATTGACACCAAATCGGCTCCGTTCCGTCATGGCGCTATCTCCGTCAATATTGAGGCTACGGACCTGTAATTTCGGCAAACCTATACAACAGGACATGCCGATCACGATGCGCATGGCTATTGACACCAAATCGGCTCCGTTCCGTCATGGCGCTATCTCCGTCAATATTGAGGCTACGGACCTGTAATTTCGGCAAACCTATACAACAGGACATGCCGATCACGATGCGCATGGCTATTGACACCAAATCGGCTCCGTTCCGTCATGGCGCTATCTCCGTCAATATTGAGGCTACGGACCTGTAATTTCGGCAAACCTATACAACAGGACATGCCGATCACGATGCGCATGGCTATTGACACCAAATCGGCTCCGTTCCGTCATGGCGCTATCTCCGTCAATATTGAGGCTACGGACCTGTAATTTCGGCAAACCTATACAACAGGACATGCCGATCACGATGCGCATGGCTATTGACACCAAATCGGCTCCGTTCCGTCATGGCGCTATCTCCGTCAATATTGAGGCTACGGACCTGTAATTTCGGCAAACCTATACAAAAGGACATGCCGATCACGATGCGCATGACTATTGACACCAAATCGGCTCCGTTCCGTCATGGCGCTATCTCCGTCAATATTGAGGCTACGGACCTGTAATTTCGGCAAACCTATACAACAGGACATGCCGATCACGATGCGCATGGCTATTGACACCAAATCGGCTCCGTTCCGTCATGACTCTATCTCCGTCAATATTGAGGCTACGGACCTGTAATTTCGGCAAACCTATACAAAAGGACATGCCGATCACGATGCGCATGACTATTGACACCAAATCGGCTCCGTTCCGTCATGGCGCTATCTCCGTCAATATTGAGGCTACGGACCTGTAATTTCGGCAAACCTATACAACAGGACATACTGATCACGATGCGCATGGCTATTGACACCAAATCGGCTCCGTTCCGTCATGGCGCTATCTCCGTCAATATTGAGGCTACGGACCTGTAATTTCGGCAAACCTATACAACAGGACATGCCGATCACGATGCGCATGGCTATTGACACCAAATCGGCTCCGTTCCGTCATGGCGCTATCTCCGTCAATATTGAGGCTACGGACCTGTAATTTTAACAAACCTATACAACAGGACATGCCGATCACGATGCGCATGGCTATTGACACCAAATCGGCTCCGTTCCGTCATGGCGCTATCTCCGTCAATATTGAGGCTACGGACCTGTAATTTCGGCAAACCTATACAACAGGACATGCCGATCACGATGCGCATGGCTATTGACACCAAATCGGCTCCGTTCCGTCATGGCGCTATCTCCGTCAATATTGAGGCTACGGACCTGTAATTTCGGCAAACCTATACAACAGGACATGCCGATCACGATGCGCATGGCTATTGACACCAAATCGGCTCCGTTCCGTCATGGCGCTATCTCCGTCAATATTGAGGCTACGGACCTGTAATTTCGGCAAACCTATACAACAGGACATGCCGATCACGATGCGCATGACTATTGACACCAAATCGGCTCCGTTCCGTCATGGCGCTATCTCCGTCAATATTGAGGCTACGGACCTGTAATTTCGGCAAACCTATACAACAGGACATGCCGATCACGATGCGCATGGCTATTGACACCAAATCGGCTCCGTTCCGTCATGGCGCTATCTCCGTCAATATTGAGGCTACGGACCTGTAATTTCGGCAAACCTATACAACAGGACATGCCGATCACGATGCGCATGGCTATTGACACCAAATCGGCTCCGTTCCGTCATGACTCTATCTCCGTCAATATTGAGGCTACGGACCTGTAATTTCGGCAAACCTATACAACAGGACATGCTGATCACGATGCGCATGGCTATTGACACCAAATCGGCTCCGTTCCGTCATGGCGCTATCTCCGTCAATATTGAGGCTACGGACCTGTAATTTCGGCAAACCTATACAACAGGACATGCCGATCACGATGCGCATGGCTATTGACACCAAATCGGCTCCGTTCCGTCATGGCGCTATCTCCGTCAATATTGAGGCTACGGACCTGTAATTTCGGCAAACCTATACAACAGGACATGCCGATCACGATGCGCATGGCTATTGACACCAAATCGGCTCCGTTCCGTCATGGCGCTATCTCCGTCAATATTGAGGCTACGGACCTGTAATTTCGGCAAACCTATACAACAGGACATGCTGATCACGATGCGCATGGCTATTGACACCAAATCGGCTCCGTTCCGTCATGGCGCTATCTCCGTCAATATTGAGGCTACGGACCTGTAATTTCGGCAAACCTATACAACAGGACATGCCGATCACGATGCGCATGGCTATTGACACCAAATCGGCTCCGTTCCGTCATGGCGCTATCTCCGTCAATATTGAGGCTACGGACCTGTAATTTCGGCAAACCTATACAACAGGACATGCCGATCACGATGCGCATGGCTATTGACACCAAATCGGCTCCGTTCCGTCATGGCGCTATCTCCGTCAATATTGAGGCTACGGACCTGTAATTTCGGCAAACCTATACAACAGGACATGCTGATCACGATGCGCATGGCTATTGACACCAAATCGGCTCCGTTCCGTCATGGCGCTATCTCCGTCAATATTGAGGCTACGGACCTGTAATTTCGGCAAACCCTATAAAAGGACATGCCGATCACGATGCGCATGGCTATTGACACCAAATCGGCTCCGTTCCGTCATGGCGCTATCTCCGTCAATATTGAGGCTACGGACCTGTAATTTCGGCAAACCTATACAACAGGACATGCTGATCACGATGCGCATGGCTATTGACACCAAATCGGCTCCGTTCCGTCATGGCGCTATCTCCGTCAATATTGAGGCTACGGACCTGTAATTTCGGCAAACCTATACAACAGGACATGCCGATCACGATGCGCATGGCTATTGACACCAAATCGGCTCCGTTCCGTCATGGCGATATCTCCGTCAATATTGAGGCTACGGACCTGTAATTTCGGCAAACCAATACAACAGGACATGCCGATCACGATGCGCATGGCTATTGACACCAACGTTCCGTCATGGCGCTATCTCCGTCAATGACGGGGCTACGGACCTGTAATTTCGGCAAACCTATACAACAAGGCTTGCTCATCACGATGTGCATGGCTATTGACACCAAATCGGCTCCGTTCCGTCATGGCGCTATCTCCGTCAATATTGAGGCTACGGACCTGTAATCTCGTCAAACCAATACAACAGGACATGCCGATCACGATGCGCATGGCCGTTGACACCCAACGTTCCGTCATGGCGCTATCTCCGTCAATATTGAGGCTACGGACCTGTAATTTCGGCAAACCAATACAACAGGACATGCCGATCACGATGCGCATGGCTATTGACACCAAATCGGCCTCCGTTCCGTCTGGCGCTATCTCCGTCAATATTGAGGCTACGGACCTGTAATTTCGGCAAACCAATACAACAGGACATGCCGATCACGATGCGCATGGCTATTGACACCAAATCGGCTCCGTTGCGTCATGGCGCTATCTCCGTCAATATTGAGGCGACGGACCTGTAATCTCGGCAAACCAATACAACAGGACATGCCGATCACGATGCGCATGGCTATTGACACCAAATCGGCTACGTTCCGTCATGGCGCTATCTCCGTCAATATTGAGGCTACGGACCTGTAATCTCGGCAAACCAATACAACAGGACATGCCGATCACGATGCGCATGGCTATTGACGCAAAATCGGCTCCGTTGCGTCATGGCGCTATCTCCGTCAATATTGAGGCGACGGACCTCGGCAAACCAATACAACAGGACATGCCGATCACGATGCGCATGGCTATTGACACCAAATCGGCTCCGTTCCGTCATGGCGATATCTCCGTCAATATTGAGGCTACGGACCTGTAATTTCGGCAAACTATTACAACAGAGCATGCCGATCACGATGCCCGCGCCAGCTATTGACACCAACGTTCCGTCATGGCGCTATCTCCGTCAATATTGAGGCTACGGACCTGTAATTTCAGCAAACCTATACAGAGGACATGCCGATCACGATGCGCATGGCTATTGACAGCAATACGTAAC